>VZRF01010223.1:13316-80961 GCA_013396875.1 Vireo altiloquus | reverse complement strand
GGGGTTGGTCTCTTATCCCAAGTAAGAAGTGATAAGACAAGGGGAAATGTCCCAAAATTGCAACAGGGGAGATTTAGATTGGATATTAAGAAAAATTTCTTCACTGAAAGAAGTCAATGATTAGAACAGGTTGCCCAGGGAAGTGGTGGAGTCATCATCCCTGGAGGTATTTAAAAGAAACGTACATGTGACACTTGGACACGTGGTTTACTGGTGGCCTTGGCAGTGCTGGGTTAACAGCTGGACTTAATTTTAAGGGTCTTTTCCAACCTAAATGATTATATGGTTCTGTATGCCTTTCCTGGCCTTTCAAATCCATATATGGAAGAAACCAAGCAGTAGATAAATGCCCTTATCATAGCTGGTTGCAGCCAGCCTGCCCACCTTTTAATAGAAGGATAGGCTGAAAGTTACAAAATGCTCCAAGCTTAGAAATGACAATCTCTCCCACAAGCTTCCCAGAGAATCCACTGGAGAGCAAGTCACAGGCATGCAGAGCTCCGTCTCTGCCCTCCTCTCCCCTTCCCCCTTCCTCTGTCCTCCAGAAACACACAGCCAGCACATTATCCAAATCATTATAGAGAAGGGCAAAAAATGTTTATTTCCATTAAGCATAATTTGTTTAAAGTTTTGGGGTTGTTTTTCTCCAGAACCCTGGCAATCCATCTGTATTGCAGGGACAGGGCGAGTGCCTGGCAGAGTGCCATGGCTCTCCACTGGTCCCAACTGCAATCCCACACAAATGCATTTCTGGAAGCTGTGTTTAAAAATAAAACTATGTCCAAGTGGAGAAAATCTGGATTTGTTCACTTAGGGGAAAAAAAAGCAAGCCGAACAACTACAAATGCTGGATTTAGGAAAAAGAAATATAATTTATAATAATGATTAAAAATAGTTATGTATTTTTTGTTTTATTCAGTGTTTCCTGTCCATGGTATAATCAGCTGTATTTCAGAATCTGCCTGATTAGGATTTATGAATTTGATTTTTTTTTTTTTAAAGCTCTTCTTCCAAAATAGTTTTTGGATTATCATTCACATGAAATGAAGTTTTAATACCAACCTGTTATTTTATCTGAACCAAAGACAGCTATGTCCACTGCTTTATCCCTGAGGAATGTAGAGTCAATCTCTACATTTCTATTTATCCTCACTTTTCTCTTATTATATTTTCATTAAAAATAAAAAGTCTCATAAAGCTATTCTTCAAACATTTTGCTCCCATTCTCCAGTCCACTAAAAAAGTCTGCTCACCAGGATGCTGCTCTAAGTTCTTGCTATGTCTCTTGCTATATTTTCATTTGATGTGCTGCTAGGAACAGCAGAACAGGAGTGCACATCCCTTCAGAGCAGCCTGTCATGCTGCAGGTGGAAAATGTTCACGAAACTTTCAGCCAAAAGAGGTAAATGAAGGCAGAAGGCAAATCAGAAATCTAAGCCTTCTTACTAGGCAGATAGCACCAAATCATCAGACATTAACTCAAGTGCTAGAAAACTTAGTAAAATGCCACAAAAGGGAAAGAATCCATTCAACTTTTCAGTAGGGACCTGTCAATGCTCTGCTACACATTTCATAAAATCATGGTCCAAAAGTCCCACTCTCCTCTCTGTGAACTAGACATAGAACTTCAGCCTGACCTGACTTCACTGCTCCTTGACTCCTGAGACTGTATACAGAATTTTCTACTCAAATCTGTTGTATTCTGCTACTCAGTCTATTGTATTCAGATACTCAGTTAAGGCTGTATTGATCCCAAGATGTGTAGTGTTTAAATCAATCTTAATTCAGCTTCTTAAACTCCACTGCACGAAAACCTTCAGGATTTTAACCCTCATCTTCCACTCCTGGGGCTATTTTCTACCCTGTATTTTCATCACATACATTTATACCAAAACGCTTGTAAAATAAAGCTTCTCAAATTCTTCTCCCAACCAGTGTTTACATGTGCTGTGCATCAATGCTGAGGAAGTCGTAATGAAAAAATGTCACAAGCTCCAGATCAGAAAGACAAGTCTTCACAAAGCTGAACCCTGACAATTGATCTATTGGTGGACACTGTCCTCTCCCAAAAAACTCAAAGAAAGCATCTAAAAATATCTTAAGCACTTTGGAGAGGGAAGGGAAGCAGCAAAAATCAACACCGTCAAGTTCACTGTAAAAAGTTTACCTTACTGTAAAAAATAAACAAAAATACAGATCATATTCTAATTACAGGAGAGAATGTACTTGCTTTTGAAAGAAAGTAGGGAAATTTCCTGAAAGAAATCAGAAAAACAGTTGTGCATGTCTATCCATACCTATAAGACCTACTTGGGCACAGTAGCAGCGACAGAACAGAATGGCACAGAAGCCTGACTGCTCTTGGGACAAACCAAGGAAAATCCATATGACCAAGTAAGACCAGCACATGCTTCTTTCACAAATTAAACCTCTGAGGAGCAGTCCACTCCTGTCCTGTCCCTCCACCAGGACTAAACACTCACAAAAGCAGCTGTCAAGTCTGTGCACGCACAAAACTGACACAAATGATTCCCTGCCAAACCCCATGGAAGGTAATAAAATATATATCACTAAACATTTCCTCACGAGAAAAGACATTATGCTACCTGGCATTTTCAGTGGTATACAGGCTCTCTAAAGCTCCTAAAATACCCATGTATTGTAACTAAGTAAAACTTCAGATATTTAAGAGATTTCCTCCTCATCTCTCTGTCTGAGAAAGTTATCTGGGCTTTCATCGTGCCCAGATAGTGCAAGTATTCAGCACTTGGCTACTGCTGCTAATGGGGCCAAAGGATACCAAAGGAGGACATGAACTCCCCTAGGCAACAAACACCAGCTCAGTTGCATTGCAAAGGGCAAACAGGGACCTGACCATCAAAGGCCGTGAAGAAAGAGCAAAAAATACATCAAGAGGTGCTGGTCTGTCTCTCCACGCCCCCTTCCCCCGCCCTGCATTAACCTGCACATCCTGTTGCAGCACTGGCAGTCTCTGAGAAAGGAAATCCGCCGCGGTGAGGGGAGCTTCCCCCGACGCTGACGAGAGGAGAGGGCATTGCTACAGCTGCCACCTCACATGGGAACTCCTTCCCAAGCAGGAAGGAAACACCTCGAAAATATGCTACCTTCTTCCTGGGCTTTTTGAAATCACAGAAGTTAAAGACCGACCAAAGAGCTTACCTTTCTGCCACTGCAGGACACTAGAGGTTATCTGCTGTAGTTCTGCCCAGCTTAGTTTAACAGAACCACTAAAGGAGAAGGAAAGTAAGTCCCACACTGTGATATGTCATGCAGAATCTCAGGCAAATATCAGTGACATCCCAGGCATCACAACATGCCTAAAGGTGAGGAGCAGCATAACATAGCTTATGAAGCTGTGCTGGGTTCCCATTTTCCCAGACAAGGAAACTTGAACACCAGAGGAGAAGATTCTGGGTTTAACAGATGGTTTCTTTGTGTTTTCTTGCATTCTTGTGTTTACTTTGCATTCTGCTGGGCACAAGTTGCCAGAGAGTATGTGTGAGCACTTTGCACATTTTCAGGAGTTGCACACAGCTGCTCCCCTGAAAGCCTGCTATCTATGATGTCCGAAACATCTGGGAAGTTCTCACTTCTAGCTGTATTCTAGATAAAATGAAGGAAAAGGAAGCTCATAGGGGTTTTTTATACTACATTTGCTAACATACATAGACACCATTTATGGATGACTTCCTCAACTCCTACACAAACTGACTAGTCCTTGTACACTCGAGGCTTGTCTCCAGGTAATGCAATCCCCCAGGACCCTGGTGAGCATCACCTCCCCACAGCTGCCCCTGCCCCCTTCCACAGAAGCAACGAGTGAGCCAGCACGCCTCTCACCTATGCATTAACACTGGGCTAAGTTACTGCATCCCAGTTACTCAAGCCTCTCCCACTGCTCCCCTCACTCCTCTGACCCTGGTATACATATTTCCACTGAGCATCATCCTCCTGTTTGCACGAAGTTTTGCCCCTTTGATTCTTTGAAAGCAAGGCAAGAAATCCCATCTCTGGGCTGTGGCTTAAGTTCTTCACAGAAACAGTTTTCAGATTTTCTGTTTTACCCAGGACTGAAACATTGTTACTGGAATTTTGTTTTTTACTTACAGCCCAACACACACACAAAAATAAATTCTAGCAATTAAAGTTTAACAGCTTGAGTTATCTCCTCATACAATACTTTGGCAGTTGCAGAAAGTTCTTTCCAAAACTTGCCAAGATGTGGCAACGGCTATTTCTGAGCATGATATTAAACTGAGAGCTCATGTTCCATTAGGAGTGGACTGCAGTGAGCAGGTTTTGGTAGGCAAATGGTTAAGCAGCTCAGTCTTACTCAGGGATGGTTTGAAAGGCAATTGCTGATTTTCAGCAATGCAGGAGAAATAATCAATGTTACCCAAATCCAGAAAAGCCTCTTGCCAAGGGTGTCTCCTGAGGTCACCAAGGCTCCTGTGGATTAAGAAGGGCAGCAGAACAAATCCAGAGATTAGCAGAGGAGAAAAGTTGAACAGAAAGTGTGTGACATGGGAGGATTAGTGCCCCAAAGAATGAAAGCAAGTTATAGAAAAACAAGAACAGAGGAGAATGAGCATTCAGCATAACCTGCCTTGCTTTACTTCCTGGAACTGTCAGAAAGGCAGTGTTCAGTGCACCAGATTAAAACGCTATAGAGGAAATCTCAGTAGTGGAAGGTATGGGAAAATTACTAAGTGGTTCACAAAATCTTTGGCTCACTTCTGGAATGGGCAAATCAGACCCAGAAACCCTTTTTTTTTAGGCTTTACATGGCAGAACTTTAATGGTTTTTTGAGCGAGCTGGGTCAGCTGTAGCCCAGTTATTGAACTGACAGCTCAATCCACTCTGTAGGAGGGCAGAAAGCAGAGGAGTGGAATGGAGAAGCTATCCATGGAGAACACTCTAGCTAATCCAAAATATAGAAATACTGCAGCACTACAACCAATACAGCCCAGGTAAGCAGAGGGAGGGGCACAAGAGTGGTGAAACTTACTTCTCTAAAGTTTTCAACTCTTAATTATATCACCATACATGGAATCAAAATATCAAGACCTTACAGTACTACAAATACTTTTGTTTTTTTAATATCTACTGGATAAAGAGAAAGTTAAGATGAAAGAAGCATATTCTGAAAGTTTCTTTGGAAGAAACACAAACATAGATTGCCTAACTTCCTTCCTTTTGATCACAGGATTAGATAAGTAGAAAAGCTGACACATAAGAAACATCCCTCGAAAGCCTGGCTACTGTCCTTTATCCGAAGGGCTGACAAAGCTCGGCTCTGGACTTACACCACACAGCTCAGGCTCAGCTTTTGGATAATTCTACAGCAGCACCTGTCAAACATCAAGAGCAGTCAGAGCTCCTGTGTGTGCAGCTGTACTTCCCATGAAAGTGCCAATGTCTCTGCTGTAATTTCTCCCTTCTACAAAGCTTCCCATCTGGCACAGCCAGGCTGCCAGAACCCTCTTCACTTCTGTTAGCTACAAGCCCCCAGAGAGCTGTATTTCTAGGTGCATTTCCCTTTCTCAAGAGTCTCTGGATGATGCCAAGTTGTAAGCAAATGCAGGTAGCACCCAAAGTACATTTAAACCAGTCTGCTCATCACTTTGCTGAATTTATGTGCTCTTTATTGCATACTAAGAAATTTAAATACATGTGGAGGGAGCAATAGCTCCCAAGTAGAAAGTTTTTATGGTCTTTATTCACCGCCTGCCTAAACTAATTAGGATCCCTTCTGAAAAACAAACCAAAACTGAAACATACTTCTCTTAAAAAAACCCCTTCCTTCATCCAAATGCATTTTTACGGTGTTGCCCATGAACACTGGATATAATGCCTGTGCAACTGCAAAGGATAGAGGAGAAGGAGGAGGGAGAAGTACACAGGAACAAGACAGGGAAAAAACACAAAAGCCTCAGAAGACTTAGCCTAAAGGGAAAACAAAAATGAGTAAGGTTGCTCTTAAACATAGAGAAGGCCACGCTTGGGCTGATCTGTATCATATCCCTACGCTGCATGAGCAGAAATCAGAAGAGAGGTCATGAAGAGATTGAAAAGACTGTGGCATTCCCTTCCATTCTGTTCCAGCAAGTATTATTTATGGAAGAATGAAGTTGTCTTTCAATTACAAAGCATTACTTCAGCTTGAAACTACTGCCTCCCAGTGAGACAAAATGATTAAACCGTCCCTTCCAAGGGTGAATTTAAAGGCATTTGAAATGGTCTGAAATGATGACAGTTGCAAAAGTGAAACAGCTCATCATTTCTCAAACGGAAGAAGGGCATAGGCGGAGATTACAATCATTCCCTCACTGGCGCTGCATGGTTAGAAGGTATCAGAGAAAGGAGCAGAAAGTCAAGTCAAAAGAAGGTGGCTGGGAGACAGGAAAAGCTCTTACTGGAGTCTCAGTGGGTCTGACTCATTCCATCAGCAAATACCATGGCAGAGAGGTGGTGATCAATAGTTAATGGCCAACAGTTTGTTTTGCAACAACTGCAAAAATAGATTTGCTTTTTGCTTCCTGGTATATCTTCACAAGTGGTCCATGGCTCAGCCACACATCAGACATTTTTTCCCACCTAGGTGAACAGTCTTCTAATGCAGCACCTACCCAACACATATGGAGACCAGTGGTCCAGGCAGAATATTTCAAGTACAATTCCTTTTAAACAAGAATGATAAAAGGTCTTGCTTTAGCTGTGCTGAGATCATCTGACAATCCTTCTGAGGCTATAGCCCAGCTATTCTGAAGCAGGAAAACTAACATAAAATTTAGTAATACAAAGAACACTACATCAAGCTGTGTTAGTTTAAATTACAGGATAGAATGGTGTACAATTCAAGCAGATTTATGACTTCAGGATGACAAATGTATAAAGAAAGTAATTAGTAAAGACTGCTGAGTTGTGAAAAGCTCCAGGATTTGATAATAAAGGATGCTTAGCATTTTTTGCCAGCATGCCAAAGAGTGAAACGTGTTTTGGGAATACTTAAAAAAGAAGAAAAATTGGGATCTCTGTGTAGCAAGCGTAGGCTTAATATTGAAGATAATATAGGAATAGCTACAAATTTTACACAGAAGTTTGGCTTCAGCTTTCAACAAGAATAAAGAGGCCAGTCATGGGGGCAAGGCAAGTTGGTGAAAAGAGATGGGTACAGATACATCAATGGGTACCAGCAGCCAAAGCCAGAACTCAAGGAGTGAGATTCACAGGAGTGAATAACTATATCAATTGCAGGCTTCTTCCTGCAGTCAGAGAGAAATGAATAAACACTTTAACATTTCAAATTCATTTAGCCTGTCTTACTTTCATGTTCTAGAATAAGAGAAATCACACCTGAAATATGCCTGATCAGAAGGAGCCTAGAAGTGGCACAGATGTCAGATGACTCTTCAGAGTTTAATGTGCTGAGGTGAAGGGAAGGTGTCTCTCTCCTATAACTGGATACTTTAAAAGAAAAAAAAAATTCCAAAAAGCACCCCTCTCCCCCATCTCTAGAAAATACAATTCAATTAAACAAAACATTTTGTAGGAGATCTGAGGATGGTGATACAAGGGTTCTGAATAACTGTATCCTTTATACAGTGCTTCCAAAGAATAAAAAAATTAATTTAAAAAAGCAACTGTATCAGGGAAAGATGACAGCTATTTACTGTTCATCTGACTTAGCAATATAAAAGTATTTTAGTACATTTGAAGATGCTGAAAAATAATCAGATCTTCAGGCGTAAATAAAAAAAAGTAGTAAAATGTGACATGATTCTCAAGAAGACAGACCAAACTCATCTAGTTGGCTGCATGATTCTCTAGACAGAGAAAATGCAGCAAAGCTACTTTCTTTTTATTTCCTTTCTCAGTAAAGCATGCAGGCAGGTGGAACTGGAGAAATGCAAGGACCCACAGCAGCACAGGAAAGTGAATGAAGAGTTAAATCAAAGAGAAGCTGACAATGGTTTGCATGCTGAAAGCAGCAGTGGTAAACTAGAGAGGCTGTGCTAGTGACGTTCCTCAGGCACTGGTTTTGTGACCATTCTATTTAATATCTTCATTAGTGGTCTTAGCACAGTAAGTAGATTACTGATAGACCTTAGTATCTACAGAGTCTAACTGGCTCCACCACTTAGAAGTATCATGCAGAAGGGAGAAACAGAAATAGAACAACATTGACTAAATACAAAATGAAAACGATGCATACTTCTCTATGTTCAGAGAAGTATGCTGTAATGGTAGCTGAAGTACAGCTATGACAAAAATAAACTCAGTTTCACCAGGATCAGGATATTTTGCCTGAGGTTTTTAAGAGTAAAACTAGTGAGAGCCTTGTGGAATAGCTTCACCCAGTTAGGGCATCCATAGCTACAAACAGAAAATCAAAATTTAAAAAAAAAGCTTAAGAATTCAACTAAACCTTTTAAGTTACAGGCTCAAGAACCTAAAAAATACCTTCCACACATTCCATGGTCACAGATCCTTATAAACTATGAATAGGAGCATTTGGCCTAATGCAGATTCTTGGAGTGTTAACTGCTTTCTGGCAAGAAATAGCTTACCTTAATCATACTGTTGCTGCACTGGAATACTGACTGATTTGATGCTATAAATGGGCATTCTGGGGTGTACAGCACAAACTGGAATCTGCTACCCAGGAACACATATGTTCCTGGAGTTCCCTAAATATTCTCAGAGGAACAAAAGAACTGGGAGGTACAGCAATGGAGATCAACAGAAGAATCTCATGTTTCAGATTATTGCATTCCACTTTATAAACAGAGCACTAAGTGAGCAGCACAGAGGCAAGATTAAAAAAAGACCATCATAAACATCACTCAGGAAGAAGCAGGCAAAGCAGCACTTTGTCATTGACCTGTAAATCAAGTCTGGCACACTCCTTGTTTCTGGTGTCTTCCCTCATGCACTTGACTGACAAGCCACCCCCACCAGATGGAGAAGGAACCTGTAGCTCTGTCCTTGACAAGGCAGCAAGGCCACACTGGACTTCTGCAAGGATCCTGCAGACACCTTGTCTCATTGAGATGCCTGTGCTGATTTACAGGAATATCAGTGACACAAAGTAGGTCAAAACTTCATTTTAATTGGTTAATAATAGTTTCACGTTTTGTCTCACAAGCCTACCATCTGACTGTTGGGGCTTTAAAATGACATAACCCGCCTCTCACTACTCATTTTCTTTTCCTTTTTACTGGTTGAACAGGAAAATGACTTCCTATTCAGGGAAGATGGTGAATGCTGGGGTAATTAAATGAGCTAGAAAAAGAACAGATAAAATTGCAGTTCTTATTCCTCACTCAACTCTGTTTACAGAAATCTCAAGCTTTCCTGTCACAGCAACAGGTAAAACATCCTAAGAAAATGGAGTCTATAAATTGCTGGTATGCCCTCCACAGACACCAAATCCCATCTTCAGTATTCATACTCATTTTAACAGGCAAAGATGGGAAGGGGGCAAAATAGTTATAATACAAGGACACAGCTAGAGTGTGAAAAGCCTGTCTGTGTAACTTATAACCACAGGACAGACAGTGGCAGACACACTCCTAGAAGGTCTCATGTTATAATCTAATTTTCAAACAGTGATTGCACACACTCTTCCCTGAGCTCTGATTTCAAGGCACTTGACTGTCACTCAGCTGTCTGAGAAGAAGCCTTACGCTGCTTCTCATCCATCAGCACAGATGATGCTTCATTTGCTCTCTCTTTTCTTCTCCAATCTTTTGCATGGGGGTAGCTCCAAACTCTTTCCAAATTTTACCAAGGCACCACTTCTCCACTGCTTTCACCTGGCAAGACCCATTCTGTCAACAGCCAGGGAGGGCTGGTCCCAGCTCCTGACTGCCACCAGGCCCCTGCTCCAGCAGACATTCCCAGCAGCCTCAGTTTGACACTTTGGTCTTCCTCCCCTCAGCTGTTTTTCATTGTAACCAGACCTCTAGCTCATAATTCTGCTTTCTGCTTTTCTACCTTTGGCTCTTACCTCAACCTCTGCTCTTGCTCCTGTCCCAGCTAGCTCTTTGAGCTTCCCTCTTACGTCAGCCTGTGTGAACACGAACACCAAACTACTGGGCCTGCTATTTAGAAGTCATCATCAGTTCTCTCAAACTCTCTCCTTCTTGCAGTCTAGACCTTCCAGATTCCTTGTATCTCACATCCTTCTTTTGGATCAGAGGGAAGCCCTCCCCTGTTTATCTTCAAAATTCTTGAGCTTATTCTCTCCCATCTCCACCCACAAAGCCAACTTCCAAAGCACACTTCAAAAATTTAACCAGCACCTTAACATTTTCTTGCATCCTGCTGCTTCCACTTCAGAAAAGCTTGCCATAAACATATACACAGCTCTGTCCCTGCTGGACTTCACATCCCTTTTTCCAATTCCTGTTTTGCTGGAATGACAAAGTCACTTCTAAAACAGCTAAATGCTCAGAAATCTCCAGCCTTTTCTCCGAAGGTCTATTTGACTCCGTCTACCAGTTTGACCACACCTAGATTTAGCGAAGAAAGAGTATGGGTGTGACACTGCACCTAAACACGGCTACATGGCTTTCAGCAAAGATACACTTAACTACTAAGGGCAGAATAACAGGCACAGAGACCAGCTGAGCACAGAGGCATCTCAGGTGAACTTAAAGCCTTGACCACTGTGAAAGCTGTTCACAAAAAAAAGTTAACATACATGTTTATATATGGTAAACACATTTATATATTTTCTTTTACATATATATTCCTACCTTTCCAAAAGCCCTTGTTGGAGAAGATATACATACACGTATTCTTCTTCCCCTTTGCTTCTAACTAGTTAACATTGACTTAGGACATGGCAGAGAACAAACCACCACATTGCCACTCTGAGCCATCTTCTGAAATCAAGAACTTACAATGAGCTTCTGAGCATTTCCCTACAGTCATTTGTCATCACTGGACTATTTAAAAGCCTACATTTCAGGGAGAAAAGGGGGCTTGAAACCACTACATTGCATTTCAGTGACTTCACTTGATAATTAGAAGTACTCTCTGACATTAGTGCTTAAAACTATGACGTGAACACAAACTCTGTCCCTAGGCTGTTCCACATGGGAGCCAAGCACCTCACCATAACCAGTCAGCTTTAGGTTCTCTTATACCCAGAAGTTTTCACATAAAACCGGCAAAAAGGGCCTGTTTGCTGACAAAATCCCTTCCACATGCTTCCTGAATGTTTGGTCTTCACTGCTAGGCTAAGCAAAGTATCTTTAAACCTTTTGGTCACAAGCACACTTGAAACTTTCAGGATAAATCTATATTTCCAAAGTAAACTCCTTTTCCTTGTTGAAAACAAAAGATGTGAACGAACTTTCCATTTTAATTTATGGCATCAGTCACATAAGAATCATCTGCATATAACTTGGGGGAAAACTTCTATTTAATGAGGATTTTAATAGACCATGCTGAAAAATAGAGCAGAATTTTCCCCCTTTGCATCACCTGACTTATTGTACTTGCTCAACCCACTGGAACTGAAAAGCTGACTTAAAAACCTCAGACAACTGGAAAAAGAGTTCCTGCAGATTAAGTTCACCCTGCACATCACAGCAGGGTGAAAAAATTATTTCCCAGCAGGAGCTGGTAAGGCAATTTCCAAAGGCTGCTTCCTTTAAGCTGTGCTGCAATGTGAGAACAGATGCCTTTAGCAGTAGACCCCCAACAGAAGGCAGGTGATCCAGAGCTGTCCAATCCCAATTCTCACCTTACCAGAGAAATTAAAAAGTGTTTCTGACCATGACTTCCCTCTCCACTTTGCATGTCTCTGCAAGCCTCCCTCATTTCCCTCCATCCCTGGCAGCTGAGGATGACTGCTGAACTGGCATCTCCCTCCTCTCCAGTCAGTTCCTGTCAGTTCAGTCAGGCCACCACCCCTGTCAGCAGCCCACAGGGCCATCCATCGCTGCTGCTTACAGACAGGAAAGAGAAGGTATGTGACCCAGCTGGTCCCTACTAAAGACAAAGTTATCACAGCTCCAACTGTTCCTATCTACATCTGCTGGTTGTCCGAGCTGGAGCAGGGGATGTTGGAGAACTGTGAATCAGAAAGCCGCTTGTGTCAGGAAACTTCTGTCATATGTTGCATTAAAAAGGATATCTTATCCATAACTGTGTAGTTAACTTACCATTATTTCTCCCTATTTGCATAGAAACAAGAGGTAGGGTGTAGAGGAGGTAATGTAGGGAAAGGCAGAGATCATTAAGTAAAACCAGAGATAAACCCTCCTGGTGCCTTGTGCACAACTGCAGCCACATGCAATGTCTAATGCATACAAGAGGTACACTGCCCTGAAAGCATAACTGCTGGCAAACAGGAAGCATTGCGAGATCTGCATGCATGCCCTGAAGTGCTGAACTCTAAGACAAGACCTCAGGAAAATACTGAGATTGAAAACCAATGGAGGCATCCTCCATACCAGCTTCCTACTGAGCCACAGCTGTGGGGCCGGTTTGGTCCTGGATGTAGGTCCTGGGGAGTGCCCATCAGCGCTGACCTCCAAGCATTTTTAATTTTTCACATCAGCTTTTCAGAAGAAAAATACAAGGATTACAGCTGGAACTGCAGTGTTTTGACTAAAACACAATACACTATCCTCCAAGGCATCAGACTCACCTTGAGAAGGCTTTGTTTCTGTCCCTTTACTACCAGCATTACCTTAATAAGCTTTAGCAGACTAACTTCCTTCAAGATGGATTGCTTGCTGTGCTCTCACACCTGGAAGTTCACTATTCAGGAGGTCATTTAAGCCCTTTCAAGTTACTTCCTCCACTGTGCATTTTTGCACATCATTTGCCCATTTTACTCTCTCTTTAAAAACTGGATCAGGACATCAGAGACATGCTTATGAAGCTACAGCAGCTGCGAGCCTTACAAGAACAGAACTGACACCCACGTTCTATTACATTTCAACTTGTTGAGCTTTTCAGGTCTTTGCAACATCAGCCAAAGTCAAGGATCCTGCAGCTTGATACAGTGGTGTGTTTAGCACAGCTTCTTTCCATTTTTGCAGCTAGCCAGGAGCAGAGTCTGTTACTACTTCCCAACTTCAGGGCAATGAAGCTCCCAGGGTATGCTGAAGGCTCTGGAGCTGCTTCTCTGTGACAAAGTTCATCAAAGTTCCTAGAGCTACCTAATATTCCTTCTTTCACAAGAGAGCAAGAACCAATCTCTGAACGAGGCTTTTTAGGACAGTCACTGGTTGTACTGGGTTTGGCAGGGATAGAGTTAATTTTCTTCACAGCAGCAGCCTGTATGGCACTGCGTTTTCAACTGGTGACAAAACCAGTGTTGATAACACACCCATGCTGCAGTTATTGCTGAACAGGGCTTGCACACTGCTCAGGCCACCTGTGCCTCTGAAACTGCCCCTGCAACCAGTGGACAGAGGTGGGCAAGAGGCTGGAAGGGGGCACAGCTGGGAGACGCAAGCTCACCTGAGTGAGCAGGGACTGGCTGGGGTCTCAGCTGCCAGCTGGGGTCAACCCACCACACTGGTTTACAAAGTATCTTTGAAATTTGAGCTCAAGCTGTTGCTAAACTCAGACTTAAAATCATGTGATAGGGCTAAAATTAGAAGTGAATAATACATTTTAGAACATCTGTCAGGCATAGACCAGGCATTTCTATTGTTCAGGTGAATGTCCATGGTCTTTTTTAAAATCCCGTTCCCATCTCTACACACACATAAGCAGATATCTTTGTAAGATGAAGACATGAAGAGAGAAAAGTTGTAGTTTCATTTAACATATTAATGCAATGTGACCTTTTCAGTTGTGCAATATAAAAGAAGGAAAGTCATTTCACTATCAGTGAATCTTAAGTTTTGACATAACATTTTTCCCCCCATTCTATTTTTTTTCCTTTACTTATTTCAGCTGTTCCAAGCTTTTCACATCCTTCAAGAATTATTTAAACTATGTTGCTAGAACATACCCTTTTCAACACTGGCACAGAAATGATTTCCCTAAGGTACAGCTAAGAAGATGACCAAGATACATCCCCAATTCCCTGAGAAAATTAGTGGACTGTCTGCTAATCACTCTTAGCTAGGCCGTGTCATTACTTATGACTGCTAAATAAGGCCTAGCTGAAGAGAAGATAGGAACATGCTCACCTCAAGTGAGAGCTACTCATGAAGCCGTCTAGAACATAAAGGGGGTCTACAAGATAGATGGAGAGGGACTTCTTATATGGGCATGGAGAGACAGGACAAAGGGCAATGGCTTCAAACTGAAAGAGAGCAGGTTTAGATTAGATATTAGGAAGAAATTTTTCACTGTGAGGGTGGTGAGGCACGGGACAAGGTTGCCCAGAGAAGCTGTGGATGCCCCATCCCTGGAAGTGTTCAAGGCCAGGGCTGTGAGCAACCTGGCCTAGTATAAGGTGTCCCTGCCCATGGCAGGGGGCTTGGAACAAGATGACTTTCAAGGTGCCTTCCATCCCAAACCATTCTATGACTCTATGAAGCCCTTCAGGCTTTCCAAGGAAGGAGGTTATAGAAGTATGTGTGTGGGATAACCAACCATCAGCAGCGAGGGGAACAGTCCTGTAAAGTAACCTGCTATTCAGAGCAGTAACAGAGGGATCACAGCTGAAATTTTGTTTGATTCATCAAAAAAAAAGAGCATTGCAGACACAAGTTAAGGGTAGACAATAAAAACAGAGAAGTAATTTGATTTTGATGAGGGCGTGTTTACTCTGAAATGAACATTGACAGGCATATATAAAAGTCTGGCTGAGTTGCTTGTTCACATTGTTCTCAATGAAATTTGAGTGTAATAATTTACTCAAAATTGGTAACATTTCTCTTCTGAGCCAGACAATTTAACAAAAACCAATCATCTCGAAAACTTGTACAAAAACCCTAAACATTTTCTTCACCATTATTATAAAACCTCAAGCTCAAAGTGTATTTTCTCAGGTTACTAAGGAGCTCATCAGGCAGGGCTATCTCCCCTTACTAAGCCCAGGTGTCTAAACAAAAAATTAATTAGGGGGAGGGAAATGTGGGGAGATGGAGAAGGAAAGGCTCAAAATAAACCAGTGTTATTCAAACACTGCTAGTTCCTAAATAAAACACAATACTGACCAAGTGGAGACACAGAAGACCTGGCATGGCTCCAGAACACAATAACCATTTGTCTTCTTTGCCAGAGGCAAGCAGCAGCTGGGGACGCCACTTGGGGGGATTTATAGCACCACACTACAACTGGAGGATTACTCCCAGGAGAAGTGCAATACATAAGAATAAAAGATGACAAGTTAGATGAATGCTCTTTGAGAACCTTTTCAGAAATGTCTAATGGTTCTTTAGGAGAAGCAGGAAAATTAAAGATATGCCCAAAAATGCCAACAGAGTTCTGTCAAATTCACTTGAGAATAAAATGAATCAACATGCAAAAGGCTTCACCTGAATCAGCCTGAAATACTGCAAGGAAACCCTGGCATAGGTAGCTGTTGAACCAAGGGAAATTTTGCAAGTGGAGTACTTTCCTAAGAGTGAGTGGGAACCCTTTGAAGCACTCCTCAGATTTTGGGGGATTGTTATATACAGCCCAATGGAAACTTCTGAGTGGCAGAAAATGTCTTGAGGGTTTCATAAAATAGCAGGGGAAGTAAGCAGAAAGCCAGCAAGAAGTTGGTATTTATGTACTTATTTATTTGTTTGTTTACTGGCAAAACATGCTTTAAAATTAAATTATAATACTACCTGCAAACCTGTTCCACATCAAAATCACCTTTTGGGGAAAGGTATAAGACTGGAATCAAAACAGAAGATCTTCACAATGCTATGTGGTCTGCACTGCATTTCTTACCCAAGTTCACTCCCCACATGGCTGCCTCAATATGAATATACTGAGTGAAAGCAGAAGTGTAGGTGCCTCAGAAATAGACCTTTGTGGAAATATAATCAAATGTGCAGAAAGGACCAGACCAGCACTACAGGTAACCTTTCTGCTGCAAGGTGTGGTAGCTAAACTGGGAGAGTTTTCTCAAGAGCAAATGGGAGGGAGAGAGAAAAGACATCAAGCTTTACATAAAGTAAATCATAGTCCTTTCCAAAACACCATTAAGTCAATATGTGATACCCTTGCAAAATACATGAAATGGAAGCAATTTCTTTTCTGCACCTTTCAAAGCTTACAGGAAAAAGAGCACCACAATGGTGGAAGCAACATTGTGACCAGCAAAAAAAAACAGGCAAAAGGGCTTGATTTCCACTAAGAAGGCAAAACATAGATAAGATATCCAAGAGAACATAAGGACTCAGGTTTCCAGGTCACAGCTGTGACCTTTAGGTACCTAAATTTCCTAGGCAGTTAGTTTGAAATTCTTAGGTTACATCCAAGCAAACAAGTTACCACAAGATAAAGGGTGTGGATTTACAGCTCATCAACTGCTGAAGCCAGGTAGCTGTGGAGCAATCCTACTTTCAGCCATGACAAACAGGTGGTAAGGTAAAAGACTATCAGCATCTGAAAGGTGCTTCACCCCAGAAGAGAGAGAATGCTTAACATGAGCACAATACAAAATAGGTTAGCTAGGACTGATAGGGTGACAAGAAGGAAATGTATGGGCTGATCACCAGAAAGACTTGCTGGCATGCAAACGCATTAGACCATGGAGCAATCTCCCATGGGACCTGGTGAAAGTCCAGTCGATTGAAGCTTTATGAAAAAACTTAAACCAAACAACAGACAAAACATAAGCAGTAATCCTGCACTTCAGGGAAACAGCAGAGATATTTCCACATACATAGAGCCTCCCCCTCCCTAATTCAGCCATCTAGAAAAGCTTTACACAGAACTTCTTAAACAGGATCCTTTTTTTGTCACAGCACTTTTGCTTCCAGCAAAGCATGACACCATCGCGGGGGGGGGGGGGGGGGGATTGGACCTGGCCCTTTCCATAAGGCAGCATCGGTTCTGTGACCACAGCCTGCCCAGCTTTGATCCCTGTGCTGCCTCTCAGCTCGGGACTCTGCCAGCCTGCAAAATGTGAAACTAAGGCCAAGAACATTATCTCCTGCATTTGAAAAGGACTGGCCTCCCCCACTCTGTAGAGACTGCAGACATTTGCCATGTCCTTAACCAAGGCAGGCTTGCAGGGTTAGAGCTCTAAGTATTCAATATATTGCTTACTACAGACGTGTCATTCAAGCTTTAACTACAGCTTTCCAAATAAATCTATTCTGAGGTTTAACAAGCTCTTACACAGCTCAGCTCTGTGGCATTCACAATGCAGTAGACAGCAGTACATCTGAATACCACTAATAATACAAAAAGGCCTATCATAGCTAGAGTTCAGCCCATTAACTATCCTGTAGCAGCATGGGGCTGAGTAACTGCAGGTTTAATAGCTATGACCCGCAGCTATTTGCAGAGACATACCAATGTAAGTGTATTTTGGGAAGTGCTATATGCTGCAATGTGCTCTGTGGTTCCAGGCACTTCCTTGCATCGCCTATCAACAACCAGCATTTTTAAAAGTCCAGCTCATTTGACAAAGGGAAAAGAGCCTCTCTTTTCACCAAGAAACTTAAAGAAGTAACAGTTTTCAATATCTGGCAAATTCATAGTCTCTCCAGTATGTGCACTTCAACACCAAACAAGCTACCAGTACAATTAGGAAACTCCCTTTGCAAACAAAACTGGTTTTATTTACTGTCTGATAAGAGCTTTCAGAGGCAACCTGGGCTCAGCAGAAACCAGGCTGCAAGGATTACGGAACATGCACTTCCATAGCACATCCTGAGTCAAGTGTTTCAACACTATGTTTCAACACTATGAGTATCTACCTCTGGTAAAGATGCTCTAAGAGACAAAGGTAAATCACAGAAAGGATGCCATGTCATATTTATTACTGCCATGAGTAACTGACAATAAGAGTTCAAGGCTTGTCATCCTTTCTCACTGTGATCTATCATCTTTCTTCCCCTTCCTCCCTTTATGCACCTTACAACCGAGGATGACCCCAGAAAGCACAAATACTAGCCAACTCATCTCCAGGGTGCACTGGCAATGAGTACTGTGCTGGGGGTAGTCTCACCTTTGGTTTTCCTGCTAACAGTGGCAATTTCAGTTTTAAGTATTTTACTGCCTGTAGAAGAAAGCAAAATGGAAAAGTAGCTGAAACATGCTAAATACCACTGAATATGTCCTGGTAATATATAGCAGATACTGGTTTTATGGTTAAATCAACAAAACACAGGTTCACCCAGTTGGCACTGGTGGAGGCAAAGCACTGCAATCCAGCTGTATTATCACCATGGCAGTGGGCTTTGCAGAAGAATTCACCTTGCAGCAGAAACTAAGAACATGCACAGGAGAACTCAGCTGTTTTCTTCTCTGCTGAAAATAAGTGCCTCAAATAAGTACTTCAAGTAACTTTTGAGTAATAAAAATAGCTCATGAAAAATGGGTGCCTTTCAAGCTGTCTCCTTCTATGGGAAACATGATGAGAAACAACTAAGACCTAACAGCAATTAATTTCCAGCCCATCCAATAAAGTGCATTTTATCACTTATATTTATATCTCAGACTGACATAAGGCAGTTAGACATAAGCTAACTACCCACTACAAAGGTGACAGCAATAGAGTAACAATTTATTTTACTTTTATTTTTTTGGTTGTATTTTACTTTAGGAAGCAGCAGCAAGATATTATTTTTACCAGCAGTGTAAAGTTTCTCCTCTTCATCCTGTGCTTGCAGGAGGGTTGACCTTCATTTTCTTGGTAATAAAACTTTTCTTTTGCAGTTTTTCCTTTTTTTTTTAGACATTTCAAGCTCATTACATTAGTCTGCTATTTCAGAAGCTGAAGGTTGTCCTGAGTTCTGGAGAAAATGGGTGGTATCCTCAAAAACAGGTCTGGGACTGCTCTGTCTAAAATATATCGTATTTTAAAATGCAATGGGAGGCGTGGCTGAGTCACAGGCCCTTACTTGTGTTAGCACGAATCTTCCTAGGAAAATTAGGAAAGGAGGACACACTGGGATTGACTTTGGTCCAAATTAGCAACATAACTACATATTTCATGCTCTTTAGCAGATCACCCAGTGCAGGTGGAAAAGATGATACCTACAAAGGCTACTCCTGCAACCCCACTTTCCCAGCTATACCACAGGAGCACTCCCACAGCTCCTGCCCAAAGCCACCTCCTTGGACCGCAGGATATACCAGAAAAGGTTTTTATGAAGTCTCTCTACACTACTGAAGAGAGCAGTCTCTCACACCCTCACCCCTTCAGACTCTTTCAAAAAAGCATACTAAAAATGCAGCAATAATCTGCTGGTGTGTTTATTTTTTTTATTCCATAGGGGCAGAGGCTCTCCAAGTTGCCATGCTACTTGCCTTCTATATTTATGTCTGCTATATTTGACCAGTTCCCACAGAACTAAAATCCCTTGCTGAATACTGAAATTATCTCATTAAAAAAAAGTTTTCATCCTGAAATTAGTATTATGAGCCTTCTTTCTCTACCACATACCTAGCATGCCTATGGAGTAGGCATGTTCCTTTGCATATGGCAATATCTCATTACCTGCAAAGGAATAAAAGTGTAATCAGTGAAACATCTAACTGAATTAGAAGGGACCCACAAGGATCATAGAGTCGAATTCCTATAGCGGACTCACAATGTAGTATTTTTTTTAAATCGAGCCATGAGAAACACAAATAGCAAAGTCATGCTGTTTTGTAAAGCATAACACAGGCTACTGCACTGTATTATATTTTGCTCTGAATTTAGAACAGTGCCTCAAAAATGGCCAAAAAAAGTACAGCAATTTCTATGAATGTTCACAGAGGGAAGGACACCAGTAGATTAGCTTCAGCACACAGACTGAGAGGCTCTGCCTTCCTGTACCCCAAAAGTACAAGTTACTCATGCACATTTGCATCGCTAAGTAACAGAAGAGGTCTAGAACAACACAAATACAAGCAGTTTAACAGTAAAGATGGTCAGAAAATCTGCCATCATTCAATAATGAAATTCATTCAGAAAAAATTTTTCATCTGAAAAATTACGGGGTGATGGGTGGACAGATGGGATGGGATTCACAGACACGTCTGTGCAGAGTGAGCTTCTGCATTCACATTTACAGCCCATGGTAAATATGAAATGCTAGAGCATTTGGTTTTTTCCATGAACCTCAAGAGCAGCTGCTCAGCACCTTTGAAAAGCAGGCTCATTACTTAGCAACTTACCTCAGACTTCAGATATAAGAAGGATCAGTATGGTCACACACCTGACTTGTCCTATGGCCCAAGCCACAGAACTTCCCCTCACCATGACCTCTATCATAACCGACAACCTGAGTGAATACTTATCTTTGTGGAAATAATAAAATCGTGGCTTTAAACAATTTTTACTAACTGTGAAACTAATTTGATACCTAGTATATATTTTAATGACTACTTCCCTTTGACTAGAGCACCTCATTTCCACTGTAGTACTGCAAATTGCATGTTCCCACTACACATTCTATGCCACAAAAATAAAAATCACCTTTCAAAATCTAAAGGAACATATGAAAATTTTAGAGTTGGCAGCTTTAGTTCTGCCACGGTTGGTCTGTCAGAAGATTACAGCTGGAGTCAAGCTGTAATTCAGCATTCAGCAGTGGTCCAGGAAGCAGGACTCCTCACTGAGGTTGGCCGCAGGACACAACAGCAAGTGTGTCCTTCAAACACTGAGGCTGCCACCTCCAGCTAGGAGCTAGCACCACAGCTTACAGCCCAGGATGTGCTGCAGCCACACCCCGGTGGCAAGGCACGCTTCTGCCTGTCCCAGTGCAGGGAAGGAGGTGTGACAAACACAGCAGTGTGAGCTGGTACACAACTAGCAAGGAGCAGAAGGGAGATGAGGAGTTTAGAGGGAATCAACCTAACAGCTCATCACAAAGCAGGGGGCTTCTCATCACCAGCGTTCTCTCTACAGAAACAGTCATTCCAGTGCTGTACTTGGATAGATCAACACATTTTGTGTAGGTCTGTGGTCACATACAGGCAGAAACATGCACAATTTGCCTCTTCTTTCCACAGCCAGAGCAGAGGGACCCTGGCTCTGCTGAGGATGCTGCCTGGCCTCACTGATGTGGCACAGGGCTCAGGAGGCTAGTAAAATCCATGGAGAACAAAGCCAGTCCTCTGCCACGCTAGCACAATTTTGCAGCCTTAAAATGAGGAGTTGGCTTGCCTCCAGACAACTTCAAGTACAAGCACAGGATGGGCTCCAAACACAGGTCCTTCAGCACAGCCTGTTCTGAACACCACAGCGCAGATGTTTGTGAAGGGGAACAAAGAAGAATGCAGAGCTGGTGCAAAGAGTGGTCTGAAGTTTGAAATTTGCTCTTCAAAAGCTCTGTACTTCAGGTTTAACCTGCTTATGTTAACTGCAGAAACATTCAGCTCAAAAGGAAGTTCCATATGCAGAGCTTAAAAAAAATGAACCAGTCAGTAAAAGCCTGTAAAACAAAGGACAGAATGCAAACCACTGACCAGCAAGTTGTATGTATCCTTAACATAAATACATGCTTTCAACATGGAGATTAAGTGACTTGAACTCTTCGGTAGACATGCCATTGCTCTCTTTTGAGCATCTAAACCCCAAACTACAACACACAGAAAAGCAGCATCTAGTATTTTTACTACTAGTCTTAATAAAACACATCTACAAATACTATTTTTATGGTCTTCAGTTTTAGAATTAGCTTGTAGAAAACTTTTTCTCTTATCCATTTATTTTTGGTGAAATGCTTTTGAAACAGGAGAAATTACAAATTCGTGAAGCAATGAGTATTAAAAGTAGATAGCAGAGAATGCATGGAAATCAGACGGGAGAGAAAAGTCTGCTATCAAGTCCCCAACACCAGACTGAAATGTTAGGAAGCACTGTATGTGGTTTACACGCAAACAATTGCAATGAGGGCACTTAATTCAAAGCTCTAGGCACAATTAATGGTTTCTTGATCTGATAAAATATTAAGTCCTTCAAATCCCTGGCTTCTGCAAGCATCTGCAGAAATGACAGCACAACCTTAAATCATCTCTTTATGCTGCCCACAGAACAAGACAACCAAGACGGGTTTGGTTTGGCCTACCTCGTCAGCTTAAACAAACTGTGATAACCTTGCCCAAAACAGACTTCATGTGGCTTTTCTTGCCCCATCTCCTAGAGCTGCCTCAGCTCAGAGAAACTCGGCCTGGGGTTTCACACAGTGATGTACTATTTTCAGCATCTGTGGTGTTCTGAATGAAGTAAGCATACAGCATGACAACTTGAGGGTCAGTGAAGCATGCTACACGGGAGGATCTCATCCCTCGGTGTTCAAATACATTATAGACACAGCTTTGGTTCTGCAAATTGAGAGAGAGAATTCAGCACTGTTTTGTTGTTGAGCTGCTCCAGCTCACAGGTTTGTTGTATGGCAGAGTAAGATAGCAACTGAGGTTTATCAGGTTAAAGACCTGAGGTCTTTAAGTATGACAGCCTCCCCATTTTAAGTAGAAAATACTACCAGTCATGCTTAGCACTGTATTTTCATACCTTCCTTACTATAAGAATGTATTTTACATGGGATATTTTCCAAAGAAAACAATAACATTCCCTGTTTTTTCCTTCTTGAAGACTCCAGTTTCTAAGGTCAGGGAACCAAGAATTTTAAGTGACTGCAGGAATACCAGCAACAACAAATTGAATTCCACCAAAATCTCAGCTTTTCCATTAAAACTTGATTCCTATCCAAACTCCTTTAAAACTCAGTTAACACTAAATGCAAATACTGCATTTTGGTTCCTTCTTGAAAAGTTAAAAAAATAGTAGAATTTATTCAGTGCATATCCCACAATCAGAAAGAATACTTAAAATAAAGCATTTCTTTACAATACTTAACTTTTCCTGCACCTACTATGCACCCCTTGCGCCATTAAGATCCACAAACACAGTGTAATCTATGTTCCTGTCAACTTACTGTTGTACCAAACACAGATGTGGGGCATTTCCCACTTATTTATTGTCTATACACCAGACCCTGAGGGCAATTTTTAAAAAAGAAGATCTTTTCTGATCATGTTCAGCTTTCACCTCCAGTTCAAACTAAGTCACAGAATCATAGAATCACGGAAGGGACCCATCACAATCATTGAGTCCAACTCTTGGCCCTGTGCAGGACACTCCAAGAATCACACCATGTGCCTGAAAGCATTGTCCAAACACTTCTTGAACTCAGGAGGGCTTGGAGCTGTGACCAGTTCCCTGGGGAGCCTGTCCCAGTGCCCAACCACCCTCTGGGTGAAAAACTTTTCCCTGATACACAACCTCAACCTCCTCTGTCTCAGTTTCATACCTTTCCTTGAGTCCTGTCACTGGTTTTGGGAGTGAAGAGGTCGGTGTCTGTCCCTCCTCTTCCCCTCATAGGAAGTTGTAACTGCAGTGGGGTCTCTCCTCAGTCTCCTCCAGGCTGAACAGACCAAGTGCCCTCAGCTGCTCCTCATACAGCTTCCCCTCAAGGCCCTTCACATCTCCCTGGCCCTCCTTTGAATGCTCTCGAACAGCTTTGGATCTTTTTTTATACTGTGGCACCCAGAACTGCCCCCAGCACTCAAGGTGAGGCCACCCCAGTGCAGAGCAGAGCAGGACAATTCCCTCCCTTGCCTGGCTGGCAATGCTGTGCCTGATGCCCCCAGGACACCCTTGGCCCTCCTGCCTGCCAGGGCACTGCTGACTTGTGTTCAACTTGCCATCAACCCCCAGGTCCTTTTCCATGGCACTGCTTGGAAGTCATTTAAGTCAAGCCCATTATTGGTATCAATATACAATACCAAAAGGCCTGAAACACTCATTCAGACCTGAACTTACAATTCTTCTTGATCAAAGAGAACTCCAAACCTAAACAAGAAAAAACTCCCACCATAGAAATAGAAATATTGATTATTAGGAGCAGAAGAGTCTTAGAGCTGCACAAAGTGTGCACAAAGCTGTAAAGTTGGAATGCTAGTCTAGATCCCAGACCCTTCCAGGGAACTTTTATTCCTAAGTTATTATTTGGTGGTGCACTAATTAAGAAGACTTAACAGACTTAAGTATGAGCTGTTTCAATATCAAATAGTTGCTTCTATTTTAAATATTCAGGAGATGCTCCATTATAACAGCTAGAGATGTCCCATGAATATGAACATCTGCATAAGCAGAGAGTATCATTAGATCAAGACTGCAAACATGTAAGTGAAGTATTTTACAAGCAGTGTCCCTCCACAGCAATGTGGAACTGTCCATTAAGTGAGTTGCTCTGTTTTGCTTTAAATTTCTATTTACTTGCTGTTTCTGGGTGTTTCCTCATTGTTTTATGCTTCATCGTACTAGCATGAGCATGTCACTGTGCCATAGACTGTTGCTAAGTGATCCTCTGCAAACACACCAAGTTCTTCAGACAAAATCATAAACAATCCTGAGAGTTTCAATAAATAAAATTTCAGCACATCAATCTTAAGAAAATTTGTAAGGAATTAAAATTCCCAATCATCAACAGCTATGCTTAGTACTTCTCTCGACTGAAGATGAAGTAAACTCTGTCAGCTCTTCTTTTAAACATTAGCTTGATGGTATTACTGCACCAAAACTTGGCTACAGACAGACATATCTGGGCAGTAACAAAGTAGACCATCAAGACAGCATTACCATGGACAGATTATTTTTCATGCATGATTATGTTGCATTTGCATTGTGATTCCTTAAACAAAAAGACAGCATAGCATTACTTCAAAATCACTTTTGCTGTAAGCAGTTAGGCTGTACCCTCTCCAGGAGAGTCTTGCACAGTAGTTATAAAAAACAATCCTCCAAAACTGGGTATATTCAGATTTATGGAAAAGGCAAAAGCAGTCAGATTCATTGATTTTAAAAGAACACATCAAAAGTGTCACAGAACCATGAGGTATAAAAACACCAACAGACTGCTTTGCCAGCTGCTAAGAAAGTACAGGCCACCTGACAATAATCTCCACTGACTCTGGACTGCCACAGTTCCTGGGATGTGACCATGGCTTAGCAACCACATAAGAACAACTTTCAAGTCCCATGTGGTTCAAAGACAGTGGGCTGTCTATGCCTGCCTTAGGTTTGAACTCAGTCCCTCCAAACAGAGCAAGATACTCTCCACCTGCAACACTAGTGCTTCCAGCTGGTGTTTCACTGAGGCTACAATTGGGTTAAGGCACTCCCATTCCTGCCCAGAGAGGTCCTCCTTGCACACAAGGGTACGAGCTGCTTGGCAGTGCAGAGACATAGTAAGCAAAGCCAGGAGTGTGGTGAAAGCAGACTTACTGAAAGCATAATTCATACCTTTCTCATGTCTAAGTCAGCACTTTGCCACTTCAGAAGAAAGGACTTTGACATGGGAGAAGTTGAAGAGACAGCTGGGAAAATGCCATTCCACTTGCTTTCTAAGCTTCCACTACACCAACCACCACTGATCGTCAGGGTACTTCACTAGCCTCTTTCCTTCCTTGTGCTATTTTGAAGTCAAACCTACTCTATACTAATACAGAAGTAAAAATAATCCACTGAGCTGCTGCACAAAGGGCTGACTGCACTAAACTAGTAAAAAGACATTACACCAACAGATCTTTAAAAGGCACTGCAAGGCCTGGACCATACTGTATAGACTGAACATGCTACAGCAAAAGCAGCAGCACTGTCCTGGTCTCTGAGAGTGCTGTACCTGCTCAGTCACAGCATAATCACATCTATGTGGCACACAGTGCTCACAGAGCCAACACAGCTTCTGTGTGCATCTACTTCTACTGGCTCATTTGAAAAGATTCAGATTTCTGGAAGTACAGAAAAAGTAGAAATGCATAGATTTACTTATACAAGCAGGTTGAAGAAGCTAAGAAGAGACCCAGCAGGCAGCTACCTCGAAGAAAAGCAATTACAGCATTTATCAAAAGAAAGCAGAGAACTTGAGCATTCAACACACCTGTTGGACAAGGCCAACCACCAAGGTGTAGTTTCCTCACCCAAAAGGAACTCAAAGCAGTGTGAGGACACATTCCTTTACTGGCAGGAGAAAGGTCCTCTGGCCAATGGAGGATCATCAACTTTAACCTGCCCTTTTTGGCTCGGAAGTGGAAAAACTATCAGGAGCAGGGACCAGTGAAAGGATCTGTCATCAGCAGGGAACAAGTGCTATCTCTACCTCCTTTTTAGTCACTTAGTTCACTGATAACCAGCTATTAAGTCTTTCATGGTATGTAAGTCATCACAACAGGCTCATGAACATGTAATCTGCTTTGATTCAGAGTTTCAAGCTGCTTTGTATTTAAAAGAAAAAGTTCTGTTTCCTTCTTTACAGCTACCGTTCTTTTTTCAGCCACTTAAAGGTTGTTATCATAAAGGAAAGGGTATTACAAAATAAGCTCATCTAGGTCACATGAAAGAACATTTTCCAAGCTAACCTGAAGTACAAATGACCTCTCTGCAATCAACATAAATTCTCTACAGAAAGTAGTTAGCTTGTTCTCTAATCTTGCCATCAGTAAGGCGATGAACAATTTAACACTGGCTATGCTGCTGAGGTTACAGGACACTGCAGTTGTGCAATGAAGCTTCTTGTACAAGAAAACAATTTCAGATGCACTTAGACCTTTGAGTAAAGGAAGCTCTTGGCTCCAATCAACATTTTATGACAAAAACAAAGCTAAAAAGCTTCTCAGATTGCAAAGTCAGCCAAAAATTCCTCTGCAACAGTTGTTTTCCTTACATTTCAGTCTTTTACAGTATTAGCTCAGTCCCAATGGCATCTTTTCCATCCCATCCTGGGATGATTCTGTCAAAACACTGTAAATAACTTCTTTGCACTTTGGCAAGGTACCAGAAGGAGGAATACTTTTTTTGTAATAAAGGCCCTCACTAGCTATTCAACACTGACCTTAAAACATACACTCAAACAAGGACACTAAGTATAAGTTAACATGTATAATAACTTTAAATTAGACACGAATTTATTCAGGGAAGCATGCCAACCTGGAAATTAAATGAGGCAACTATAATTTACTGAAGGAAGCTCAGGTTGAAAAACTGATCAGTGAATTCTAGTAAGACACTGAACTATCATGGATCCTAAAACACACACCAAAAAACAGTCTAAGGTAAGGACATTGATCAGTAATGACAGAAGCAGTATATAGTTTGTATATAGGTGTAGTTTATGCTCTCCCACCTGTAAGCTCTGTTGTGCCAGTTTTCAAAGCAGCACCACCCTCAATTTGGTTTTTTTCTTTAAATCGTGACTGAAATATGAGATACCTTACTGACTGGTTAGCTGACAGCATTGCCTTAGGTTGACAAGCAAACTTTAATCAAAAGCATAGCGGACAAGTTCTCTTGACAGGCTTTTATTCACCTATAATATGGGCAACAAGTAATTCTTATGACTCCTTTTGACAAAAATAATCTTAACATAAGAAAAGAACTATTAAAGGAAAATGTACTATGGCATCACCATCTCAGTGACAAATCTGCACACCGAAGTCAGGCTTGGGTTTGCTTTGTTTTTAATCACAGTTGAGTCACAGAAAGCACACCTGGATACGGAGCCTCCTGGGAACAAAATCACCCTGCTCTATGGGCAGGTGAGCTGGAGGAGAAGCAGCAGAGCACAAACTGTGACTACCATGAACAAAGCTGCCTCACAGAACTGCACAAAGCTGGGTGGCTTTTGTAGTTCTTCTGGCTTTGGAATTTATACAGATTCATTACTATGTCAGTAGCACACTATCTTTCAGTTTCTTCCCAGTATAAACCTGAGCAACAGAGAGAGTCACAGGAACCTGTTGGAGAAAGCTTCTCTCCAGTCTCCCCCCAGTCTATGGGAATAAAATTAACTCTTGCCCTCAACCTTCTCTTTGAAAAGATCTTTCCAAAAGGAGGGTCTACTTCCATTACTTTCTAAGGGAAGATCAATGCCCTTAGGTATCCGGTGACTATTTCAATCTGTTTATTAAGTGTGGTTACCCACCCTTGCTCCTGGCATAGCCAATAGAGAACCACACTAATCTCATCTAGAAACTTGCAGCAGCAGTCTCCTTTGTGACAAGTCATATGAGGGAAGAGGGTTGAAAAAAAATAAATTAAAAAATTAACATATTACAGCTCTGTGACCTTATGCTAAAGAAACACATTTTGGATGAACCACTTCTACCTCACTTTGGAGAGCCTCTGCTTATAATCATCTGAATTTCTCCTGGTAATCTCCTGTCTTCCTCAAAGTGAAATCCTAGACTCAACCCTACACTATTAATTGCAATGCTTTCGGTACCAGTGCAAAATTACCGTTAGCAGTAAATATTACCAAAAAACTCAGTGGTTAAAAATAAACTATCAAAAAGTCCAGAAGTGTTTTCCATCAAAAGGTCAGTATGAGAGATATTGCAAAATAACAACTAAAGGCACAGAAAACTCCTACAACATGTAAGAAAACTCTGTCAAATCTGTCTACGTTTAGATATACCACAAAGAGGTCTACACTTTCAAAAAAGGAAATTAAAAGAAAAACCAGGTGTATTGCTTTCACCAGAAATGCAGACTTAAAGTGAAAAATAAATACTCATTCTAGAAAAAGACATCATCCTTAAAACACAGTGCCCCTTGGAGAGAGAAAAAAAGAGTAGAATGTGGGAGGAAGTTCAGCTGTTCTAATTAAGTTGAAGCCACTCTTCTGTCTTCTGCT
Source organism: Vireo altiloquus (assembly GCA_013396875.1). Taxonomy (NCBI): domain Eukaryota; kingdom Metazoa; phylum Chordata; class Aves; order Passeriformes; family Vireonidae; genus Vireo; species Vireo altiloquus. The sequence goes on along the minus strand of VZRF01010223.1, from coordinate 52,155 downwards.
ATATTTCCATGAAGGCAATGAGGTTCAGGGAAACATTTCCAGTTTTTGCTGTGTTTTCGATTGTGCTCTGTTTTATATAGAGGCAACACTAGGAGTGTCTCTAGCTTAAGGCTAAAGACCAAATACAGGAAAACCTATGAAACTTTAGGGCTTAATGTCTTTAAGCACCAGGTTTTATTGGAACCATTCATTCTTGGAACATGAATATGTTTATCTCCTTTAATTGTGAAGTGCCAGAAGAGCAAACAAGTATGCAATATTTCCAGATACAATTACCTCAGGTCACAGATCAAAGGAGTAAGTAAGTCTTGCAGAAGCTGAAGAAAGAAGAGTCAACATACACTGAAAAGACTTCCTCAAGCTCCACTGATCTGCAGTTCAGATCCCATGAGGAAGACAGGCATACAAATAGCCTCCCTCACTGTTCTGATGTTCTTCACTGTTCTCTATAAAGCTTCTGTTGAAAACAACCAAATCTGAGCTACAGTGGATACAAGAGTCACTGCTCCTAAAAACCATCTCTGAAGACAAGGTTACAACTGCTGTCACAGGAATGAGCTTGCAACTCAGACAGAGCAGAGAACTGCATGATTTCACCCCCAAAACACACCAGGGATGGGGAATTCATCTGGTTCAGGACAGTCAGAGATACAGTCACCCATGTCAAGGTATCACATCAACTCCCCATCCTTCCTACTCCAAGAAAAAACTTCAGAAAAGGTCAAAAGAGCTATGTGCATATTTGTACTTCAACACTGACTTTGCAGTTTCAGCAAAACAGCAAATGAGACAGGTTGGTTTTAAAATAAGGCATTTCCTGAGTCACATGTCTCTGAACACACTCCATGTGCCTGTTTTGATACCATATCACAACACCTGCATCCAGTGAGACAAATAATCCTATTGTTAAATGCAGACTCAAGTTAAAGCCAAGTCTTTGTTGGCCAATAGGCACTACCACAATAATCATGATTCATAAAAACACTGTCTAATTGTCATTTTGTGCAAGACTGGGACTGTATGCTCCAAAAAGAGGCAAATAAAGAATTTTACAGCCCAGCATTTCTGTGAGGGTCTTATTTTTCTCTATACTGTTTCTTAAGGAGAGTTTTATGAAGCTTTGCAGTTCACAGAAGTATTTGGGAAGACATATGCTAATGACAGAAAAAATACTGTACACAGCAATCTTCAGAAATTAACAGTCCCATTTTCCTTCACACATTCATTTTTCTCTAAATCTATACACTTAGATATCTGAAAGTAACTTAAATGGCATTCCACTATTAGGAAAAAGAGGCAGAATATGTGAGGGACTTGCCCCAAGTTCCTGCAGTAAGTGACAAAGCAAGGCAACTCCCCACTGCAACTTCAGTCCCATTACAGCCACCAAAATCTTTGGCAGAGGTCCCACAGGGACTGCATTTTCACTCAGGACTTCCCAACTCCCAGCCTTTAGCACTGCTAGGAATCACTGCCTCATTGCTACATACCAAGGGGTGGGGAGGGGACAAAGGGGCTGGGCAGAGCTGGCTCCATAGGCCAAAACAGTACAAGCTCCAACCTGACAGCCATCCATTATACATTAGTTACAGATTTCTAAATCTTAGTAATGTTTTCACTCACACAGGTGCTGTCTGCAACTGACTGCAGAACCCACACCTCAACTGGGATTCACCATCAAAAGAAAGCAGTCAAACCAGTCAGTAAGAGACTCTCTCTGAGACACAAAAATTTCTTCATGGTTCTCCCTCTCTCTCACTCACCAAAAGTGAAAATAAATCTAAATGCAACTTGATTTGTTTGTCTTACTCTAATTTTTAAGAGTAAGTGTTCATCGCTTATTTAATCTGCTTAATCCACATGGTGAAAATGTTCCATAGTTTTGTCTTCCTTCCTTACCCCAACAGATGTGCATTTATTCTTCTTCCCCAGTGGACCAGAAAGGCCCATGCTGTACCTAACTGACTAGTGTGCTGATGCAATATAAAGCATTGTGCCAAAATCATCTCTCCCTGCACTGGAACCTGTGCTTCATTCCTGCTGGGCAATGCTGCTTCTCAGCTACCACAAAGATCTCACATAAAAGGATCTCCCCTACTGAGAAGGACCAGAGGGAGGATTCTGCTTGGGATTCGTTCTTCCACACTCTTGCTGTTTCTGGGTTTGAAACTGAGATTAATGCACTTCTTTGGAAGGCCCTACTTCGTGATCTTTGCACACCCTTTGTAGCACTGACACTAAGAAACATGGGGACTTTCCAAGATTTTAACCAGTGGCACATGCAAAGTACCTAACACGATCCAGACTGGGAAGGGCTGGAGGGCCTCTTTAGCATCATTTCCAAAAATGCACTGAAGGCAAAGCAGGCTGCCATTCTCAGGAAAACATGTTCTTTACTGAGAGCCTGGCATGCGTGTAAAAATAAACTTTTTTCTCCCAGTACTAGAGAGCCAACTCTCCAACACCTCAACAACCTTGCTTGCTCTGGAAGCTTTCCAGTCACATCTTTCTGTATATGCTATCAAATATATATTTTACAAGATCCTTTTCTTGGTTAGAACACTGCCATTTCAAGCTTATTCCATTAATACTTAATGTAAAAATAAACTTCTCCTCATTTCTAGAAAACAAGAGTTCCCTGGCAACAAATACTAGAAACCATTGTCATTAGAATTTCACTTTGACTGCAGAATTAAAAAGTGTGGAGGGCACCCTGAATTCTCCTGCAGGCTCCTAGAAAACCCATGTCTCAAAGGACAGTTTTCTTTTCCAAAGCAAAAGATTTCAAATATCTTGATTGCCAGAGAGCTGGGGGAAAAAGGAAAAACAAGACAGCAGTCAAGACCATTGTAACTGCTACAATCAGCTGTTGCACATCGGAAAACATGTTCTCCTTCATATCCCACTGCTATTAAAATGCATGCAGTTTGAAATACAATGAGTAATCCCATTTTTACAGCCAACTGACTAGAACATCTTCCTAAGATAAAAGAGCATTAGTGTTTATTTGAACCAAAAACACCCACCAAAAATAGGAAATCTCCACTATTTTAGAATTAAAAAATGTGAGCCAGAGGTCTAGGAAGGTTTGGGTGTGGAAGTGCTTGAAACAGCTTTGAAGTCACGAGAAATACGAAGGCTTCAAATTTTTGTCACACAAAAACTGAACTGGCAATTTGTCAGAAGCCAAAGGGCTGCAGCTAATTATTCTGGTTTTGCCTAGCTTGTGAAACAAAAATAAATGCATGTCTCTATCAGAGGTACTTGTGATGATTTCCACTTCACTGCACATGTTTTCCCTCTTACATTCTTCAAACTAAGCCAACAGATTTTTCCTGAAAAACAAGGTAAACGAAGATGTTCTTTCCCTCCCTTGCCAGCGTACAAAGTCATAAGAAATTGGCTACTTCACTAGCTAAAGAAGAACTGATAATTTTCAATCCTAAATTTGGCCCTCCGCTAATTTGAGTGATGGAAGGCTGGAAATTGAACAAGATCAGAAACAGCTTTACTGTTAAGACACTACATAATACCCTTATTTGCTAGATTCCCTTATAGAAAATAGCATTTTTGTAATAGTAAACACCTCATCGGCCATCCACTGCATAGTTTCGTAGGCAGTCTTCCCCTTGAAACACTGATGAAAGAATTTATTATGAAATGCTCAGTTTAAGCATTTTCTGGCAAGTCGTCCCAATGCCAGCACAAGAGCTGCTCTGCCTCAGCCTTGCCAGCTGCTGCCTGCCTAGCAACTGCCTGCAGGCCATGGCAGATGGGCTTCAGTCATGTCTGTCACCTGTTCAGGGCATCTCTACCCTTCTCTGGCCACCAGCTCAAGCCAGGCCAGCTGAGCAGGCAGCTGTGAAGGGTGGGAATAGCCAGTAAGAAAGGAGAAGGTATGCAACTGCCACAGGAACCACAAGAGCATTACATTCAGAATACTTTAAATGCAGCCTGAAGATTAAACTCAGCTGAATTGGTGCTGCCTTTCACTGGAAGAGAGCCACCAACCCCAGCCCTGCTGACCTCCTTTAATTGCTCTTCCCTTCATGCCCACACAGCAGCATAAACTAGTGGCCCCACACCCCTTCCAAGACAGCTGCAGCTGAATTCCTGCAGCACAGGTTTGCAGCACAGATGCCAACAGCACTGGGGCTGGTACTGCAACAGGTTCCCTGAGGGAAAAGGGACACATCCTTCAGTCTTTCTTCTTGCAAAACTGGAACAAGAGTGCTTCCTTACCTTATGGGGTACAAACAAGTAAGCACCCTAATTCAAAAAGCACCCTGATACTGGAGTAATCCCTGCTTAAAAAAAAAAATAAGCCAATGCCCTGTCACAAGGTAAGAGATGCAGCACAGTATTCTGTTAAGAGCCTATCTTTAAAAGCCAGTAAATCTTTTTTTTCTTGTTTTCTTCCTTGTAATATAACACTGGCTTGCAGCTGCCCCACTAACTCAGATTTAAGTTGCGGAAAGCAAGTCTAGATCCAAAACATTGCCAGATTTTAAGGATGCTGCTACTCATAGTTCTGCCATGCCCACTGGAAAAACAGAAATGAGCTAATCCTTTCAGGCTTCCAAGTGTTTGGGTGCAGGCTGAGACTCATACTTTCTTTGGAAAGTTCATAACCTTGAAAGCTTTTTATTTAATTAATCTACTGTACCATCTTCTAAGCCAGCTAGCTCGATGGATGTTTCTCAGCTGTACTATATAATGTTGCACATTTCAGCTCTTGTATCTTGAGTTCATAGTGAATTCTTATTAAGCTAGAATTTAATCAGTATTTCTTAAAAACTCCAATTATTTATCATCACACAAGTTGAGAGATTTTTCTGTTTGTTTTCAATGTGATGCTTTAATTAAGGTCTTATTGCTAGCTAAAGGAGAATGCCTACTTAGCATCGCACTGCCAGTCCTATTCTTGCTTTATTTCTCTTTTGAGAATGTGCATGTTTCCCCACTCAATAAAAATAGAAATCTGGAACCACTCTTTCTGCTGAGAGTGTTAGTCTGAGAGAAGACAAAACACGAAACCTGAACACAAGTCACAAAATGTTAATTGCTGCCTAGCAGCAGCTCACTGAATCTGTACAGCACAATTAGCTCTAAGAAAGCAGAATAGAAGAATTTAATCTGTCTAGCTAAAGAAGTGAGGACTATTCTAAATCCTCCCTGCAGGAAGGAAACAGAAGTCACACAGGTGCTTACACACAAGCTTCCCTTTAGTAGCAGAAAATCCTTTCCTGCTCCTGTGAAACATCTTTCGAAAAGAATAACCTGATGACCGTTCACAGAAGTCAGCACATACCAGTCCATTGTGCTTTGCTCTCTAGAAGCCAGTAACTAAACCTTACCTTCCAACTCACTACTTATTACGGGAAGGCAAGTCCACATTCAGAAAAATTCTGAATTTAAGTAAAGAAGAAGTAAACACCCTGTGTATCTTGGGTTTTGAGTTGCTTACTGTCAGGTCTAAGAGCTGGTTTCTCTCTAACAGGACAGGTTCTTTAAAGGAGGAGAAGGAGAAACAAATCAAAGAAATGCTGCTGCTTGACATGGGAAGACAATATTCCCTCTGTCAAATAAACCTGGTGCACTAGAGGGACACCAAGACAATCCTTCATCTAGAAGCACGGCTAGGGGTACAGATCGTGCGAGGTGCCTCAAGCAAAGGTTTCTAGCAAGAAGGGATGAAGAAAGAGCCCATTTATGATACATTCCCTACTGGCTGAAGCACATGCATCGGGATATGTGGAGCAACACAAAAGTGATAGGCAAAGGGTGATCTCACACTTCCATCCATCCTGTTCCATCAGAGCAGCAGGCATCAGTGATCGAGGTAAGCCTTTGGGGCACAAATTCCCAGTACACATTAGTCTGACATCTCAACCACGCTGTTGAATTTCAGCCAATAAATAATGAGACATAAGGCATTTTTTGGGGAAAAAGTCCTGTTGTTCTGTCCAAATATTTCCCAAAATGCTCTGAATATAAATAAATAGTTTCCAATAATTTTGTGTCTATCTGATGGGTAGCCATTAAGCTACACAAGCATTAGACTAAGAGGCAACCTGTGGAAGGACAGCAACTTTAATTCCTGAAGTAAAATGGAATTTGCCTTCTGCTCAACTAATGGATCACTACTGAATTCATCTCATATGAGCCCCTTGCTGCTTTAATGTACATTGCAGGTGCATATATATATATATATATATGTATGTATAACAAATACAGGCTGTAATACACTGGGGTATTATTCAAATAATAATGTCCCCTAGACAGTGACACAAATATGGGCTAACTTTCTCCCTGTGTTCCTGATCGAGCTGTCTGGCAAATGCTGGTTTGTTTTTATCAGTCTAGTAATGCCATTATCACAGCTGATGAAAGAAACTGCTGCTTAGCTCTGAGCAACAGGAGGTACAGGTAAGGAAGATGATGCTGTAGTGGTGAAAGGTTAAATGCAGCCCGTAAAGTATATGCCCTTTGTCCTTCTAACACCATGCAGTTCTCAGACAAGCACTCATAACTGAAAGACATACTCTCCATTTTAACTAGCAATGAGGACTTTTAAAGTCTTTTCTGACAGTGGATTCTTTAAAACAACATGGCCTGATTTTTTAATTTATTTTTTGTTAAGTGCTTTTCTCCTGCTCCCTGCTGGTGTTGAGAAGCTCCTTTCACATGGATTTAAGAGCAACCACAATTATCAGTGGCTGACACACCATTTTTCTCCTCTCTCCTCTGTTCTCTGTATTGAGGCAGTTTCATCTCTGTTACTAAGTGAGGAATTCACTGACCACTTTAGAGTTCAAAACGAGCACCAGGTAAGTATCAGCAAGACTGAAACCTATGACATACAGTTCTTCTAAGCACACAAGCCAGAAAGAAAGAGCATGCTTCCCCTTCATCTTTTAGGGCTTACAGTGCTCTATGTTACAGCTGACACGTAACATAACTCCTTTCACAAGCTGACACCATCCTTTAAGTAACATCTCGTGTGAAATATGACCATTCAGACCTGGGAAAGAACAAATGTAGCCAACACCTGAACTTATCTGTAGATGGACCACAACTCAAAGGCACTTTAGTATCATTTCACTGCTCACTGGGTTACAAGAACATTCCTTCTGCCATAGCTTTTTTTCAAAGGGCAGATCCTGTTTCTGTTAAGCTTGACTGCCTGTGAATGCAATTAAGAGTAACATCACCTAATCAACTATCAGATCTTATTAATTGACAGACACAAGAAAAGCCTAACTGCATTCCCACTTTCACTAGGGCACCTACTAAGCTGGAATGCGTGTGGGCTCAACATATGCTTCATAAAAGGGGAATCCTGTCTTTCCAAAAGCAGTATCTGTTATACACAACTGAATGGAAAGAAAAATCATTAAGCCCAGGTCATATTGGCATCCAAATGACAGCATTTAAAATCAGAAGCCATCTTTACAAGAAAATAGAGTTTTTACTCACCTGTACTACTTCTACGCCTCTTTTCCTGAAAAAAAAGGGAGAAAAAAAAAAAGAAAAGGTTAGTGTTGGAAATGTGGGGAAAATGTAAAAAACAAAAACTAATGGAAAAGCACTGCTTCATACTAGAATGCAAACAATAAAAATCTGCACTAATAACCTGATTCAAATTCAGGAAAGCACTTGTTCAGGTTCATTCCCCGTCTAGGAAGCACTTTGGCGGATTCTGAATCATGGCCCCAGAAGTAACCCGAGATGAATACCAAGCAGCTGCAGTGCTGGGAGTAATAGGGTTGTCAGGTAAGCACAGGTAGGAGGTGGCTGATATTAGGGAGGGAGCATCTCAATTTTAATTAGATCTAGTTTGCTTTTCATTTCTCATCTGCCCTCAGAGTGTGCAAATTGCACCACAGTACATTCTGCATACTTGACAGATCTTTTATTTTGAACCAAGGATACATGTATAAATGTCAGGGAGAATGAACACAGCACCTTGCAGCCATTTATTCTCTTATTTACAGCCTTGTTGTACCCTGTAATCTTGGTACACAGGATGCTACCCTGGACCTCAGTTCAAAGACTTGCAGTCATTCTGAGTCCTTCACAAGCGCAGTTCAAATACTTGGGGCTCAAATACTATCAGAAAGGCCCAAGCCTCCAGCCATATGGAGAAACATTCCAGTGATCCTGAATGGCCAGGGATGAGAGACTGGAGAGGCCTACTAATTATACACCAAAATGTTGAGAACTGCAATTGATAGAGCCAATTTAGGCAGATCTGTAGAGACAGTTGTCTACTCTGCTGGTATGAGAATTGAGATTCAGGTACATGCAGTCAGACAATGCTCAGTGACTGCCTTTGACAAGTTATCAGGCAAAACAAACCATTTCTGCACTAGTCTTGAGAGCAGAACTGAATCCCTGGCACAAAGCCCAGCCATTCCTGCTCCATGCCCTCCTCCCAATATATGCAGACTATTTAAATAAGTCAGAATCTTCTCCTCACTTTGAAGACATAGAAAATTTAACTTAAAAATGAAAAGCCTCAGCAAGCACAAGACAGGAATCTCTCTTCCTTGTTCCCTCGAGCCCCGTATGTGAAAATCAAAGCCCCTTTTTTGGGGGAGGTCATAGAACACGACCGCCTAACTCTGCCCTCAATGCTTTTCTATCTAAGAGCGTCTGTGTTGTTGTCCATAGTCACCAATGCTGCACACTGCTGAATACACAATGGCTCCTCCAGTTTTCCTCCCAATACAGTAGGTCTTTCTTTTGGGAGGCCATTACAAAGATGCCCAAAGGGACAGGCAATCAATCAGCATCTATGACACAAATTGCCCCCTCTTCCACTTTACCAGTCTGGAGTCTCTCTGGCCTAGAAGCAGCATTCAATGCACAGACACAGGAGAGAGCTTGTTGTGAGAGCTCAGCAAGGAAATAAAAAAGAAAATGAAACTAAGCACCTCTTGCAAAGAATTTCAAAGCCCTCTTGCAGAGATAGCAGTAGCTGTAAGTGGTGGGTGATTAATATACTGCCATTATGGTGTGGGAAGCACTACTGTAGATCACCACCTGAGCCTGGCCAGATGCATTCCAACTCTGTGGTGAGAAGAAAATATTAATCTTGTAGAGAAAGAGTTAATAGCCAAATTGTTGAAACCATGATTTTCACAGAGCTAAGCAAGAAAAATAGGAAAAATTAGGTGGGGAATGCTGTTTCGTAAATCAGGACAGCAGACTATCAGAAGAATTCCAAGTATTGTAAGCTAAAACTTAAAATAATCTAACATTTTTGCTGTGTCTGCCCTGGAGTAAACAGAACAACTCAGAACTACCATGGAAATACACCAGGCTTCAGACAAAACTGCTCCAGAGTCCCTGGAAGAACAGTGGCTGATGGCAAAAGTTGCATTTCTTGTCATGCCTGCATACACACTGAATAAGCTTTATTCTACTTTGAGGAAGATAAATATTTGTGAGCTGGGTGCCAAACCCATTTCAGAAAGAGTCAGTCCAAACGGTTTCTGTAACCCCCCCACCAAAAATGAACTTTGCAAATTTTCTGGGACTTACTGAAACCAACTACACGGACCCAGCAAAAGGGAAGAAGCCAGAACAGCACACAGGCAGGGAGAGAAGAGGTGCCTGCTCTTAGGTATGATGCCACACATGCTTAAAAAGTACAGGAAGAAGGAAGCAATTACCAAAGCTAGCTTGTAGGCTGGTCTTCCCCTTTTCAGAGGGAAGCAGGATGTCCTTTTTGTTACCTGAAATATGAGAACTTTTTCTACTTAAACCCAGGGGACAAGAAACCATAGAGGCATGCATATTTTGAGTACTCATTAATTGGGGAAAAAAACCTCTACCAAAATACCCTCATTTGGAAATAAGTTATTTTAGAAACAAGAAGTATCTAAACAACCAGGATGTCAAGCAACCATGCACCTCAGTTTTGTTATTAGCTGATTCTCTACCCAGAAGATTTCCTAAGCCAATGACTCTGGGCTTTTCAGCCAGGCAGGTCACAGCTGCAAGCTCAGGGCAGCAAGACATCCCTTCAGCAACCAAGCTTGCAATGCCATCTAACCACACAAACTGCCTTACGTCACCTGGGAAAGGGCCTAGGGTCAGGCACGGAAGGAAAGCTGATCCTACACACAAGAAACTGTAGGACCTTCATAAAGAAGAGTAAGCAGAGAGAACGAAACAGACTGTGGGCCACAATTCCCCAACAAGGGGCTGCCTGTGCAGGACATACAATGGAGACAAGACAGTTGCTGAATGAACTGTGCTGGGAGTCGGATGGAGCCATGGACTTCTTCCTATTGTGCTTCAAAAAGCCAGTAAGAAAAATACATCCTTACAACCCTGGTGTATGTTGTTTGGGGCTGTTTCTTTAGCAGAAGACAGGTAGGGCATGATTGACAGGACAGAATGGGATGACTACTCCACTTGGTGTACTGACCACTACTCTTGTGTACTTCATGGTATTGTGCATGACCCTCTTGCTTCCCATACAAAGTGAGCCACTGCCTACCACGGGAAGGACTCCCATTCCCAGCTGGCCTAGCTGCCTCCTGAGAAATCACTCTTTCTGAGGAGAAAAGAAAGATCATTATTAGCTGTATTTCCCTTCTGCCTCCAAAGAGGCAACTCAGCTGTGTCAAAGAGAGACTGTGTCTGTCTGCTTTCATTGAATACATATTTGAAAAATGGTCAATTCTAAACTACACTCCCAGAGGTCACTAATTTCAAAATACATTTAATTCCAAACATCATCTACACACTGCAACACTTACAGGAAAAGCAGAAACATTTAAGTAACTGCTCCATTAGCCTTCAATACCAAATAAAACCCAAAAGCTTCTTCCAACTTATTCGTTCTATACCCGAAAACAGTGAACAACTCTGCTGGATAATGCAAGCCTCCCTGTATACAATAGCAATTAAAATAATTACCATTCTGGTTGACTTCATGTTTAAGTTGGAATGATGTATGGATTTAAAGAAGAATTCAGTATCAAGTTACTAAAAGCACATTAATTGGTGTCTTGAAATTTATGTTTTACCACAGCCTTAAACTATGTAGAATAGCTGGCTTTTGGGGCTGGGGTTTTTTTCAACATTCGAAGTACACAGTTTGTACTAATTCCCCACAGCATCTAGGACCTGAACATCATAAATGACAGTTAAAAGAGAAAAAATGACTATCAGGTTGTATATCATGGTCATGGTTAAATTAAGCAACTTGTTTTTGCTGTATGGTCTGAGTGACAGATTGAAAAATGCCAAATGGAATTTACAATTTCAAAAGTAAAAGGCAACCTTTCTATCTGTTTTAATAGCCTAAGAAGTTATTAGTACATGCAATAAAGTTAATTTTCTCAGATATGAGAATGTTTCACTTTGAAAATTTCCCATGTAAAGAAGTGGCAAATAATAATAATAATAATGTATTGCTTTAATATATATATATTTAAAAAGCATTTTCACAGAGAAGCAACACATTGGCATCAAAGAGAGCTTATAAATATTAATTCATCAGAGCAAAAACCTGCAGCCACTAGCACTTTACACCACACTGAAAACCAGCCAATATTGGCCAGCCACAACCTTGTGGACAGCCCATTTCCCCTCCTGGCATAAAGGCAAGCTCAGTTCAATTGCCTTAGCTTTTCCAACAGCAGAATACTCTGCATTTTTGTTATTAAATATCCATGACAATCCTTGCTTTTATTATTTTTCATCACTGATGGAGTCCACCTTATTGTCTCTCAGGGAAGCAACCAAGCAGCAACTCCAATATCGGGGTGCTTGCTGTCCTGGGGCTCCGGCTCCCAGCCACAGCCATCAGAGCACATCGTTACCTGGGGGTACCTGAAACATGGCAAGACTCAGCTGTAATAGGGGGACCTTTTCTGGTTTGGTGTTTTGCACACAGCTTATCAAGCAGGCAATTGATCAGTTATTTTTACCAGTTTAAATCCAACTACACTTACCTTTTAGCAAGCTTTTCCCTACTAATTTGTATTCTGGAAAGTTTTATGTCTGAAATGGATCTAAAGTTGGCATTTGAGGAAATCTCAATTTCCTCAGTCTGTAAAGCATCATAGATGCAAAGGAGAATGGAAATAGAGTGGATCTTTATAGTCTATAGTATAGGTGGGTACAGATAACGTAGTATGGGGGAGAAAACATCTCACTTCAAACTCGAAGTGCTCTTTAGGTGGGCTGAAAAAACCCCCAAGACTTTGGGCTGCCAGGGAAGACCTTTCAAGTAGGATAAAACCCCATAGAAGGTAGCCACATTTGTGCACTTCTTCCTTGTTTGTAAAACACGGAATGGTCCAAGCAATAGGAGCCCTCATATATCAGACACTACAACACCGTAACTGATTTTCACACCATCACCTGATTAACACGTGACATTTGGTAGAACCGTCTGATGTTCTTCACATCTTCGAAGCATCATATCATCCCATTAACAGCCATAAAAATGCTTCTTAAGAGTGCTGTATCAGAACAAAGTGCCCTTAAAGGGACTAGAAAATAAGAAAGGATCTTGGTACAACAGCAGCAGTATCACTCTGGTATGCACCTGCAGTGCCATGAATTCCTACTACAACCCACGCAAACGTTCACCAGCATTTCACAGCAAAGATCCAGCTGGAAACCCACTAACCCCTTATCCTGCAAGAGCAATGACAAAGTGAAATATCCAACATCAATGCTTCAGACGTTCAAGCAGAAGGGAGGAAAAAGCCTCCCTTTAAATTAAAGAAAGAAAACAGGCACTGCAAGCAGCAAATAAAGAAAATAAATTGCCTTTAGTCACTGAATATTAAGACAAAGCTTCTGTCTGTTTAATGAAACATTACACGGCTACTAATTTCAGCACTAAAAAAACCCAGTTAGTGTGGACATAAAATCTGTGTATCCCAAGTTATAAAAACCATAAAGCCGGTAAATACAAACTCAAAAGAATCTGTTTTCTTTTTAAACTAGGCATTTAAGACATATCAGAGCCGCTGAGCTCTGCCAGACTCTTTTCTTGGAACTAGTGACCCCAGGTTCTGGGAGCCTCTACTCACTACTTTCCCAGCAAGGACAGAAAACCTTTAACCACAGTCTTTCGAAAGAAAAAAACCCTGAAAAATCATCAGTGGGAAGAAGGAATGATTAACAGCTGCACAGAAAAATTATTAAAGGCAATGAGTTATTCATCCTAGCAGACATTCAGGGACAGATTTAGTACCCGACGACAGTTATAAGCAATTGGGTGGGGTTCAGCCTTTAGCCATAGGCTTACCCCACCAGACATAATCAGACACAGTTCCCAGCTATGGCAAACAGCCACACCACGTGATCTCTTTATAACCTTATTAAAAAACAGCTTCAAACCAAGCTGGTTTGGAATAGTATCTTTCATTACAAGACAACAATTTCCCAAAGGTCAGAGTCCTTCAAATTTACAGGCTAAATTGCTCTAGCATCATCCTTTGACTTCAATAAACTGCTTGCTTCCTTAAGCACTGCAAAGAGCACACACGTCCTCTCTGCTCCCAGTTCCCTTTGTCTCCCCATGACCCCAGTCACCCCAATGTTAATATGACCCTTAATATGCAGAAAGCAGACACATGACCCATCCCTTTCAAAAGTCTTTTAAGGTCATGAGACACCAGTGATGACTCAAAGAGACCTGAGAAGAGGCAGCAGAATCACGAGGCAGAAGACAATATCCCCTCCAGGGAGAGACATGGTATTCATCTTTATATATAAAAAACTCTCACTGCAGAAGCTATTAGAAGTTTCTAGAAATGTATGAACATGGTGGGATTGTTCCTATGACTGGAGAGTTGGAATGGGAGGATACCAGCTCTTTAGGAAGGATGGGCCAGGGAGACATGGACAGGATGTCACCCTCTATATCAATGACCAGCTGGAGTGCAAGGAGCTCTGCCTGGGAATGGATGAGGAGCACACTGAGAGCTTATGGGTCTCATAAGGCCAGGTGACACTGTAGTGGGGGTCCGACGCAGATCACCTGACCAGGGAGACCAAGCAGATGAGGCCCTGTATAAACAGATAGGAACAGCCTCACATTCACAACCTCTGATTCACACAGGAGACTTCCCAGCAAGATCATGGAACAGATCGTCCTAGAAACTATACAAAGACACTTGGACAATACGGAGGTGATTGGTGACAGGTAGCAAATTGTGGTTGCCAAATTTCGTGGCTAATGGTAGAGCAACTGATGACAGCACCCTGGACTTGTGCAAAGCATTTGACACTGTCCCACATGACATCTTTGTCTCTGAAGTGGAGATGTTCCTTGATGTTCTGAGAAGGAGCTTCAGCTGCTCTCATCTTCACTGCACAAAAACCACCAGCTCAGAATGGCCGGTGAGACAAGGCTCTGCTGGGCCGCAGGCTGGTGCTGCAGGTTCTGCAGGTGTCCTGCACACCACAAGGGAAAACAAACACACACCTCCACTCTGCTAAAGCCAAGAGGTGCAGAGAGAAAGGAATGTCTGCCAAGCCAGCTTTCATCTAGAAATGGCTTTTAATCTACTAACTCGGAAACCAAAGGCTGCATATTCTCTGTAAATTTCCAAGACTTTGGCAAACAGTCTTGAATAAATCTTTTGGGAGTTTTTATAGAGGCCAGACACCCACTGAGACATGCAGGAGAAATGTGCAATACACAAAAATTTTTTTCACTTATTTGATCTCTAAAAGAGATTGGGCATTTTTTTGGCAGAAATTACAGACGTATTTAAATTCAGCAACTTGCCATGCAAAAATGAGTTTATTCATCTCTAGCCAGGCTTCAAGTAAGATATATATAGGTGTCTGGGGCTTTTTCCTTTGTGCAAAACTTCATTATACAAACAAGAGAAAGTTACCATGTCTGCTCATTGAAGAAACCTGATTGCAACTTCTTTTCTCCTCTCTGTAAGGGACTGTGTTTTGGCACTGTAAAAGTCAGACACCAAGCATCTCTTAAGTTTCATCACCTTTGTGAACCCTTGTGATTTCTTGTCTTTTACACTCACCAAGTGACCACTGTTTGCATATGCAAGGAACAAATTTTCCTCTATGGAACTCCAGTCAGCCACAGATTCACAGACATAACCAATAACAGGAGCCTTCACAAGGAAGTGACTGTGGCCAGATAAACACACTGGCACAGAAACAATCAGGTTAAAAGGACATCCATGCAAAGGTTTACCATTCCTAGACATTCCTAGAAAGCTTTTCCCCTCAAACTCTGCATCAGCTCACATAACTCATCCAATCAGCTCCTGTTTTGTTTGTTCCTTTGAGATGCATTTCAAGTTTCAGCCTTTATTTTGGGGCACTTACGAATACAGATGTTTTTTAAAAGATTGGCTGGTTAAGCCCCAGATAAAAAGCTGATTAAAAGCAGTTCAGTATTATCTGAAACTGGATTTCACCTTTAGTTCATTATGCACTGTATGAACCACATCAGTGGAAAACAGACTAGCACTTAGAATCTGAAAAGTGCACTTCTGCAGTCTGGTACTCTATTTGAGAGGAAAAAGATGTTCTGCAGAAAATATATAATACAAATTAAAGAAATGTGAATTGGATTGCTTTTCTTCATTTGAACAGATGCAGATGCCAATACTAATAATGGGAATTTCCCTCCACGGCAACTGATTCTTCTGCTCGAGTTTAAATCAACATAGATCAAAGAAAAATTATTTTACTTTATTTGGAAGCCTCATTAGACAGGCTCACAATAAAAAGAAAGCTTGGCTTCCAACAAGTGATGATCATACTGTTTGAAAATATTCCATTTATTGACATGTGGCCAACTTCCCTGAGAAGCAATAGGACAGAGCATTTGACAGTGTTGCAGTGAATATCCTTGATGGTCTACAGGAACTACACACGATCCTGGAAATAAAATAAAATTTCTGCAACAGGCAATATTTGAGTATGGTACTTACAAGAAAAAGCATTTAAATGGAAAGATAGCAAATTAATAAGTGTTCTTATTATAAAGCATACAGAATAATTTTAATAGCTGATGTGAAAATTGGGGTGGAGATCAAAAAGAACAAATAAAAAAAAACCCAACACGCACACCCTGGGCAAAAAAGTTCAGGTAAGAGAACAGAGTTTTCCACTGATCTCATTGGAAAGGGCTACAGTTTGAGGAGTTGGAATTGCAACATAGGGAACCAGGTACTGCTGCCAACCTCTTAATATCAATGCAATATAGACCATGAAGATTCACAGAAATACACCGAAAGCTTTGAGCAGGGATAGGCATAGGATTGTTATGCATAGGATCAGCTGAGGTCAGAAAGTACAAACTCGAAGTTGGACCAGAGATTAGATAGCGAGATGAAAAGTCTCCCTTGTTTACCACAGTTTCTGCACCTGAAAAGCACAAAACAGTATCTTCAAGAAATCTCCACACTAGCTGGTGAAAATTCCATCATGGTGATTAGACCACTTCAGAGAAGCACATCTATATATGTGCTACAAATACATCTATTTTATCTGCTCTATACTACACTGAAGTTTGCTGTTAGAGAAAGATTAAAATTCTCCCTATTTCTTCCAGTCCATAGGGTTCTTGCCTTAAGTAGTAGTATATGTATAGGTTTGCCAGAACACCCATTTTCTTGTTTGCTTTAGTGGGTTGTTAACAGTGCAGTAAGAGGAAAAAACCCAGCCCTCTGATAAATCATAAAACACAAATACTGCCTGGTTTTTATCCAAGCTGTTAGAAAAAACATACCCATCTGAAATGTGAAGTGAATGACAAAGACAAAAGTTCAATACAAATCCTGTTTGCTTGCAAGAAATTTAGAGCATCCCATCTCTGTGAATCAAACATTTCTTTTTCTGATTAGCTTCAGTCCTTCTGTGACTTTTGCCCAAGAGGTCCCTTCAGAGCTCTGCCTTAAGCCAATACCCACGGCATGTGCCTTGCTGTCTCCCACACCCCTGGCCTTCCATGGCACATGTTGCTGCTCCTCTCACACTGACACTGGGGTACACACAAAGACAGAGGGCCCTCTAATTCATCCTGGCCTTGTTTTTTTTTCTTGACTTAGCCTAGACAGCAGCTGTTACACCCATTGTTTCCATCAGTGACTGAACACATGTGTTTTGAGATGAAAACTTTCCCAAATTTGGCCAGGGCATGCAGGAGCTGATATACAACCCCCAAAATGCTATTACATTTTCTAACCAGACTCCACTCTAGCCCAGCTGCAGATCTGCTGGGAGGTCTGCTACACTGCATATCTGGAAGAGAGACAATTTCTTGGGCCTCCTCAGATTTTCTAGAAGCTGCCTTGACAAGATAAATCCTACCATCTTACCTGAGCTCTGTTATTCATACCCTACTTCTCCCTCTCAGGAAAAAAGCCTTAGGCCAACAGTTCAGCTGCAACTTTGATATTTGCTTCCCTTTATGGACTTATCTAGATTCTCTAGTACCTGCCCCTCCCCATTACAACACTGGTGTGATCACAAGACGCCGATGACTTTAAAAGATAAAGATTCCTTCTTCTTACAGGAAGAGGAAAAGCTACATTTCTATTCTAATCTACCAAATTACCATTGTCCTTATCACTACGGAGATGGACATACAAACAGCTGATCCAGCTTTAGAGTGGGATCTGGAGAGGCAGTCACACAAGGCACAGTAGCAGCTAGTTGTTTTCCTCCGGGTTCTATTTGTTCATCTCCAGCCTGAAACCCACTCTTCAATCCCAATAATTGGCAGCAACTAATTAGAAGGAAAAATACAAGTAGTTTATTAAAGGTTTGATTAAATGTTGATTACATGTTTGATTACACATGCTCACAGAACAAATCTCCCTTGGACAGGCATAGTCATTTTCTCTTGCTCACTTCCTTTGTTTGTAGACACAAGAGATAAGCACTGCAGAGATGCTGTTGTACCATGCACTGGAATTTCAACCCTATAGGTGACTGCACAACACAAAGCAAGGAGAAGCTGACGACTCCTCTGCTGTTTCAGACTGATTTCCACATTGCTCATTATTGGATGCACACTGCTGCACCCCATGTTCTCTCTTCAGGACTTTCACATTCAACAGTGTTATATACAGGTAGATACTGCCAGAACTACATCACAGGTTAATTGGAGATACAATCAACATAAAGGCAAAGGACTTGTTACAACTTTTAAATTGCTGTAATTCCAAAATATATATAAAAACTTGAAGAATCATTATACCTAAAAAAAAAATCTGCATTAAATTTCAGTTCCAAATGATATCAAAAGTCCTGAATGTCTTAGATCTTTGAACTATAAGAAATATGACTTTTGTTTATCCTATTTGCTGTTGCTTAAGTTATCAAGTAAGAGTTAATTAAAATGACCGAACCATATTATACTACTAAAACTTGCAAACGTACAGATTTACCTCTCAATCTCTAAGTAAATAAAAAAAATTGCTCGGAATATTGTAATGAATTCTTGTTTGTGAGGGCAAAAGAAAATCCATGAACAAGTGTCTGCTTTTACGCTCCACTAGCACATCTATCTGCAACAGCAGGATTTCTTATCCCAAGAAGTCTTTTTCCCTGGCAGCATGTTTGCCCAGCTCTTTGCACATCAGATCCTGCAGTCAGCTGTGTTTCATAGCGAAGGAGGCTGCTCCACACCCAGCTTTACGTAACCCCTTCGCAAGCGGCTGCTCAGCCTCTCTGACTTCACTCCTGCGCTGGGTGGGTATTATGGACTGGCAGGGTTTTGTGCTTGGTCAGCACACAGTCCAAGGTGCCAAAGGCACAGGCATCACCTTAAGGGCAGAAGCTAATCCAACTTAGCAAAAACATTCCTCTTCAAAATCCTCCCAGTTGACCAGAAAAATGTCATTATGGTCATAAAATGAGAATCAAAACGTTGCAAAAGTTGCACTTAAGAGACTGTAAACTGTCATATTATGTGGACTACTCCCCCACATCTCAATGAAACACTACATCACCCCTAGTTATTTTCTCTAGTTTCCAGACAGAAATTTTTTAATTGCCAGGTTACTTATATTTTTGCAAGAATAATTTGAACACCTGCATTTTTCTATCCATCTGAATTCTAGCATCAACATCCACATTGCATTAAAAAAAAAAAAAAAAAATCTTTCACCAGCCTGGCCTGCATGTCTCCACATCACTGCCCCAAGGCAGACACCAGTCAAACATCCACACAGTCCCACAGACAGCTCTCAGACCTGGAAGGCTGCAGACCAGCCAGCACAGCTGACAACAGCCCACCACGCCAGTCCAACAGCACCATAGCCAGCCTTGATTTTGCAGCAGGACCCTCTCTCAAAGCCTGGCTTCAGACCAGTTCCAGTGTAAAGTACTAAAATGCAAATTTTTTGAACCGACAAAAGCATTGACCTACATATAGGTCAGGCATAATACCTACAGTTCCAATTACTAATTTCCAATGGCTTTTACCACAGCAGCCAAGTGCTCCAGGGCACTTTTAAACCACAGACCCTGCCTACAGAGGTACACAACAGCTTCATTTATGTCCCTGTCTGTCTTCAGCATATTCAGCCAGAAGTGACACTGGAAAGGTAAAAGATCATTTAATTATGATTCCACTGTTTTCACACTGTAGTGTTCTCCTTAGAAAAATCCTAGTAAAGTCACACCAAGACTTTTTTCAGAAGACTTTCCCTCGTGAAAATTAACTTCTCTACTCACATCACTAGTGAGAGAAAAAGCCTACAGACAAACAATTAGGAAATGAAAGAAAAAAATGTAAAACTGCATTTCTGGCCATTTAAGGCTATGAACTGAGAAAGAATTAATAAGCCCTTATGTGAAACAAAACAAAATTTTAATATTGTTAAAAGCAGGACTGTTTTTCAAGTAATTCTCTATAAATATGCCACTATAATTAAGGCCCTAACCCACAAAGTCTTGCATCCTATCTTACAGTAAACTGCTAACAGATGATTCCAAAGATAACCTGTGTGCTAAACTTGCCATTAAATTTCTCCCTCTGCTCATACACAAGAGAGAACTAGAGAGAAAGTAACACCAAAGAGTAAGTTTCTTTTAATTTCTTCCTGAAAGTTTACCACTGCCTCGGCGCTTGGCTTGCTCAAGATCTAATGTCTCAATTCACCTACAGCCATACAGTTCTTGTGCTGTAATCTAATGGCACCAAGCCAAACATCACTGGTCTTGCACCTTTCTAGTAGTGTAAGTAGGCAGGGCAGCTTATGCTGTCAAATACCAAACACCTCCACTGATGATGAATGTCCTTGGAAAATACAGGCAGCAGAAGCTGTGGATGTGAAGCTTGCCATTTCAGACACTTCATGGACATAGCAGAAGTTTGTGTCTCTTCTATAAATCCAGATAAAAAGGTATTCTTAAAGACCTAAAATTAGAATTCAGTTTTTCAGTGGAGAGGTTTTACATTAAATGGGTTTTAAAACTGCAGCCTCTGAGGAGGATGTACTGAGTCCCATCAGTGCCTCAATCAAAACAAATTCCAGGGACAGGAGGCTAGAACTGTAACCTCTGCCTCTCATGCTGTCTCTCACTTTTATTGCTGGTGCTCTTTACTCTCACCCACCTCACTGCTCTCAGTTGAAATACTGAGGCTTCCACTAGCTACATCCCATGGGCTTAACAGTTACCCTGGCCACGACTGCATCTCACTCCAAAGGCCCATTTAGCCTATACTCCACACAAAAGCAAGGAACTCCTCGAGCCCTTCCATGTTCATCCTGCAGTAGCCACTGCCTTCATTTGCTGTTATTAGAAACCCTGAATGTGACACCTGCACATCCTGGGACCCAAAGACAGCAGGCTAAAGAGCCCCCAGCCTCCCCAGCCCTTGCCTGGGAGGGCACTGCTATACTGCAGCCATCCCTACTGCTCTCTCACATCAGTGATACAAGACAAAGTGGCAGCTGTCATACTGGCCTTTCTATCCTCCACAGCATGGTAGTATGGGGGAAAGAGAAAAGCACCTGCTAGGGACCATCATATCTTTCATACCCAAAGCAAGTAGCAGCAAGTTTTTGAACATCAGTGAGTATTTTGGACATTGCCATAAACTGGTACCTGCATAGCAACAACGACCCTGAATTTCATCACTTCTGTGCATATGCTCAAGACACCAGCTGGATTAGTGGGACATTACCATCACCAAGTACTCCATTCAGAATGGAAACTACTCTACCAGGCCTTTAGCACTTGCCCCACAGATGCAGAATGGACAAATCACACATAGAATCACAGCATCAATTGGGTTGGAAAAGTCTTCTGAGACCAAGTCCAACCTATGACTGAAGACCACCGTGTCAACTAAATCATGGCAGCAAGTGCCACATCCAGCATTTCCTTAAAGACCTCCAGGGATGATAACTCCACCACCTCCCTGAGCAGGCCACTGCAGTGTCTAATTACCCTTTCTGTGAAGAATTTCTTCTTAATGCCTAACTTAAGCCTCCCCTGGCACCCAGTCACAGGGTGCTTAACATAATTTCTTCAACAAAAGCGGGACCATACAGAAATTCTTCCAAAGGATTTACAAAGACAAAAGAAAAAAAATCACATTTAAATCCCCTCCTTGAAAAAACAACAAAAAAACCAATCAAAACCCCACAAAAATCCAACAAACAAATGAGAAAAAAAAAATAAAAATCATACCTTAGAGAAGGGAGGGGGAGAGACCAGAAATGCACTCTCCAACAGATCAACAGCATGGGAAATCTATGGCACACTGCCAATCTGAGTATAAAATAAGAACACGCACAGTAAGGATCTCCTTTCCCTGATGAAAACATGCGGTTTCAGAAGACAGCACTAGTCCACGAGTCATCCACAAAATCATAGTAAAAAGAAAACAGTCTCACAGGACAAATCAACAACATGAACTTCCTTCAGAAGAAGTAGAAACAGCACCCCAACTTAAGTACATGCATGACCCTTGTGTTGGATGATGAAGGATGCTTAGACCAGCTCAGGGCATTGCAGCAGGCAGCCCACTCTGATCACCATATCCATCTTTTTTCCTGGATGTGGCTCACAGCTGTCCATTTGAAAAGCAGCCAGGAGAGGAAGCATAGGGCCCTGTAGTCTAGAAAGGTTTCATTCTGGTTTGGTGTTTTATTCTTTCCCATGAGGGCACTCCTTTGGTGTGCCAAATACCTAGAGATTAACTGAACACACTGTGCTCTGCAGACACACTGTTTTCAGTCCTGTGACTGAGACAACTGATATACAAGAGCTCACCTTAAAATACCAACTTTCTTCTCAAGTGAATTAACTGCCCCTTTTTTTTCCACTTGGGAGTGTTTAGATTACACTGCTCCACTTTCACTGTTAGGATGGGATCTGAGGCCAGAGTTCACACAGCTACATCCTCACCTGTAAGGGAATGCTGAAACACTGCTGTGTGCTGCTTACTGGTCACTGGGAAGAGGTATGGTACTATTTCTCAAACATTTTTTTAGAAGATGCATCAAATGATCCTATATTTCAGAAAATAACTATGCAGTCTTCAAATCTCCTAGGAGATCCAGGCCTCATTTAGAAGGGAAAAAATAGTTTCTTGTTACAATGGTGAACAGCAGCTTCTTTTAGTAAAAAAAGGCTGCAGACCATACCTGATCTTTTAATTTTTAAGTAAGCATGACAAAACCAAGCTGTTGCCACTGCTGATACAACCTTCAACCAGACAATCATTTGAGCCTTTCAGATGTTTAATACAAGTAAAACTGTGTAGAATAAACACAGAGGAGTGCAGACTTCCTGAAGAGCTGATCCCAGTAAACAACATACAGATGTGAAAGAAAATGAATCACTTCTGAGAAGTGATTATTTCTCTCTCTCTTTCATTTATTTTTTTTTTTTTTTAGTTCACAGCTAGATGAGTAAGTTATATAGCACCTTCATAGATAAGCTGCTATAAGAAGAGTAAGAGACTTCTACTTTGGGGGATTTTTTTTTCCCAAATTTCCTGTGTTAGGTAAACCTTCCCATTAACCTTAGCAGGTTTATGTTCAAGCTCAAATTTATTTGTAGATTCCAGAGTTTTCATTTTCCTGTGCAGGCTTCCTGTACACTTGGAAAATGGCAACCACTTGCTCTACAGAGCTACAAGGGCCTTCTTGGAACTCAGGCAGCCACACAAGAAGTACAGAGAAATGTAAGTAAGAAAACAATCCTTATCACTGTCACTGTCTCTTCTGCACTGGATTAGTACACAGCCTCCTGACTCCTTCTCTCCTCTTTGCTTTTCAAACCATAGTTTTATTTTCACCACAAATTAAAGTTAGCAAGTTAGGAAGGTCAATGCAAGAAGACGAAAACTTAGCTTGGAAAAAACTGACTAAGTTATTCTGTATATGAACTGAAAACATTCATAAGCTAAATAGGTCTGAAAGAGAACAGCAGCTGAGTGAACTAAAATTGTTAAAACATCTTGGCATCCTTAACAACTAGGTCCAATGATATTTCTTTACAGAAATCACCAGTGAGAGGGAGATAAATTTTAACAACTTTAATTTTTAATTTTGAACCATGTGGTGGAATAGCTAAATGTAAATTAAGAGCTGCTGACAAATAAGATGAAGTAATACACACACTGGCTCTTCTTCAAGATCCAATGATCTATGAGCAACACACACAATGTTCAGCAACTGAACAGCATTCTGACGGGTTTCTATTATTTTGGACATGCAGAAAAAGTATATTAGAAAATTCATTAATTTACTTAAGTTACAGTGAAGCCTACTACTGAGCCAAAAGCCAATCCTATTTTGGCTGCCAGACCTATGTCTTATTTAAGGGTCTTTAGTCTCTCTTGGAGAGGAGAGTATTCCTTGGTTTGGAAACTCCCTGTACAATCCCCATCCTAGTGAATACATGGAAGATTTAAAGATTTAAACACATTTCAATTGTTCCCAGCTCATCTACATACACCTAAGACTCTACTCATATTTCAAAGCTGTCTGGGCAGGGTGCTTAAAAAACTCATAGTCAAACTATACACTGACAGTACAGCAGGAAAGATCCATCTCTCAGGTTTTTTGGGGTTTGGCCTTGCAGAAATACCTCTGAGCTCCTGTAGGCATCCAACACTGACAATACGCATTTTAAATAAATAATTTGATTTCCTGAAGCTTTGGAGAGGAGGAAAAAAGCCAGGAAAAAATTTTCATTTTCAAAGACATACAGAAAATGAAAAAAAGTTAACCTTTTAATAGTTTTTATTTCATCAAAAGGAGGTCAAGTTTTACTGCCTCAAAAAAGAGGCAGTTTTACCCTCATCCCTGATCTTATAGAAGGCTCCAACAATTATCCTCTCAAAGCCAAAGCAGCTGCTGAAAACAGCCCCGTACAGACATTACCTGTTTCAAAGAGCAAAAAACATTAAACCAAAAACCTTCTCCAGCACAAGACTTTCAATATTAACAGCAGTGCTAGGCTGCTCCATTCTGCCTGGATCAGCCCTAAACAACTGGCAATCTACTTCAATTTAAAGGGAGAGGGAACTGGGAGATTTCACATGGACCATGCACCTTTTCCAGAAACAAACACTGTGTGTTTCAGGTTTCACTACCAGCAGCAAGTCTGCTAAAAGTCTATTCTGCCAGGGAACTTTCACACCCACATATCAGTCAACATAAGAAAAGGTGACAACAGCACTAAGAAGTAATAGGAAACTAAAACACTATACTTGGTCCTACAAAAATAAATTTTAAATTACACTACCATATACTTCCCTGGGCCAAGTAGGCATTTAGCATACTTTCAGTGGTTGCATGTTTTAATTACTACCTACCACCTTTTTGATACTTGGCAATCAATTGCTGTTATCAAGCCATGACATCTTTTAAGCGCCTGCTGTCAGTAGCTATGGTACAACAAGGCAAGAACAAGCCAGTGAAAGAAATCCATGTGGTGATCCAGGTTCACCATCAAACTTGTGCCAACATGAACAAATTCAATTTCCATTCCATTCCAAGTCTCTCAGGCTTTCAATTAAAAAAAAAAATCTGAACACCAATTCAGAATATCCAGCTCCCAAGGAATCCAACTACAGAGACTCCTAATAGCTTCAGAGTAAACTGGATTAGGCCAAAATCTGCAAACATGATAAGTTCCCACCAAGGTCAAAGAAACTCAACACCTTAAAAAGTAGGAGCTTGTCTGAATCTCAGCCTAATTCATATGCAAGGATTACTTTTTCAGGAATAAGCACTACTACAATGAACTTGCCCTCCATCTAATTTGTCTAAGAAACAAGATTTAGAGATCTTGATCTTACACATCAGGAAACAGCTTTGCACAAGAAGAAATCTTTGGTAAAGCTGTCTTAGAATAAATTACTTTGTTACCAAAGTCTTGCCCAAGCTACGAACCAAGCATTTTAATTAAGGTTTTCTAATTGCAGTTAGTGTAATTTGGGGTAGGGGGCAGGGAAGAAACATGCTTTTCCACAGTCTGCTGATACTGAAGTGACTTTAAAAACACACATTAGCTGTAGTAAATGTTCTAACCATGTTCTGTGATTTCAGAAACATAATTTCTTGATTGAAGAAATTTCCCAATATTTGTTTCTACAGAACTTTTTCACAACGGCAAACAGGAAAAACTAGGAACCAGGGAAAAATCGGGGAAGTTATTTGTTAACATATGAACAGACACAGCATGTCAGACTGGAGGTCCCACCTACCTTGCCTCTGGCTGCTCTTTCACCAAAGACACAAAAGAAACATCCCAAAATACTGTTTTTCTTCAGTGATTCTCTTGCAAGCAGAGCTACACTGTTTCATTATTACTGCAGAAATACTAAAGGAAAACCTGCCAAAAAGGAAAGGGATTAAGCATTACATTTTAATAGATTATTCAAGAGGAACTAGGGATCAAATCAAAGCACAAAAATATTGTGCCAACTCCCACCCAAACAATACCTATTGTGAGCCAAGATGCAATCCTTCACTGATCAGGAAACCACTGATCACAGTAGCACAAAAATGAGGAAAGATTTTTACTACAAGAGCTGGTGGTCAGCACAGCACACCTGGAAGTGATAGTCTGCTGCAACCATAATTCTCTGCTATGCACTTGAGCTTATTTTACTCAGAGAAAAAAGACAGAACTCCCCAATGGCCCTATGCCTTTCTCATTCAATCACATCTCGCTCCTCACAGTGTCATTGTGGGCTCCACTCCTATTTGACTCAAATGAGCACTTCCATCCCACCAGTCTCTTAGAAACATTCACAATTAAAACACAGCAGTTGGCCAGCATCAATCAAGCGAAGTCTTCTCTACTCTCCAGAGCCTTCTCAGGGAGACATGAGCTATATGCTAAAGACCCATGTGGTTTGATTACAATATCCAGAACCAATGATAACCTGTCAGATACTTAAAAATATCTAAGAGAGCCTTTAAACTACATTTAGACAAGACAATAGTAAGATCCACTATTTTTATGGAAAAAAGCAAGTTCTGATCCACAAGAAAGCTCTACCTTGAGGCAAAATGCTAGTTGAAAATGGGCAATCCATCACTAGTAAGCAACAAAAGTGATGAAGATCAATGCTCTATAGCATACATAGTCACAATGCACTAGCAAAGGAATCAGAAAGGAAACTAGCTAGAGAGTTCTTGAAACTAAGTTAGCCCCAAACAAGAACAATTTGGTTTTAGGCCTGGTGGATGCCTATGACCAAAGATTTTTCACTCTACTGAATCATAGGAAAAAAAATCCAAAAACCAGAAACCAAAATTTGAAGCACACATCCTCCCAGATGCTGAGAACTGAGGGCCTAAAATAGCATTAGAAAGAGAAAGAAAAACAAAATGGAGTCTCAAGCCCCGATCTAGCAGCAAGCCTGTACTTTCTATTCAAAGCGTGTTAAAATTTTGATTCAGGAAAAAGGTCAAAAAAAGACCTACTCTTTTCAAAATTCACTTCAAGCTGGACAAAATCCCTGGACTTTGATCTGTTTCTTGAGACAGAAGGAAAGGTTACACAAAAATATCAAGCCACAAAGTCAAAAAAATAAAACCTCGTCCAATGCTTTTTCACTTGCAAGTAGATCTTTTTTCCTCCTACAGCCCCATTTCCCACTTGCAGTTCACACAACCAGGAACAACTAACAGTGTAGCACAAACTATTTTTCTCCACAGATTAAACAAGCCTTAAAAGGTGGCAGTGTTGAAAAAGAAAACTTCTACCGAGGGACAAAGGGTGCTGTTCAATTCTATCATCACGTACTCCTTCCCCAGCACACAGTGCTCCAACCCAATATGCCAGCAATAATACTTCCCTTTTATGCTTTCCCCTTTTCTACTAGATACAGGGTGGAGATCAGCAACTACAATTGGGGGGGATTTTTATATCATCAATCTTTCACCAAAATAGTAGTCTTGCTTAGTTTCTTTTTCCCTTTCCTCCCTCTTACACACAGTTTTTACAGGGGTTTTCTTTCAATGCTTGAAAACTACCAGATTGACAGCTCCAGTGAATTAAGCTCCCTCTTTGTCAACAAAACAAGAGCAGCACCACAGGCAACCTCAGAACAAGCTCCCTCTATCCTTCCCTTCCCACCCCTCCAACTAGCAAGTGTATCTGAATGCTGAGCTTCACACACAGCTCTGTCATGCCAGGGTGCCTTGCACAGTCTCTGATAACACAGTTTGCCCAGACTATCTCAGAGGACACTTACGTTAAAGTCACACATGCTGGAAACATCATGACTCAACACATTACTGGCTTATACCTGTTCCAGACAGCACAGTAACTCTAAAACCATGTGGCTGGGCTGAGTGCATGCACATCTGTGCTTACAGACTGGCTGGCAAAGAAAATTTATTTTAGACAGGGTGAAAGAAAGCAGATTGAAGCAATTCTTAAAGTCATACTTGAGACCAGAGAAAGGCAAAGTTAACTAAATCAATAGGAAGACCAGAAAAACTCAATGCTCTCAATGTAAGACGAAAGTCAGGTGCAGATTTTATTTAAAAATGAATTGCACATTTGGCATAAATGCTAGAAAGGGGTTCTGTTACTATTGCAGTACTAACACAGTGCTTCCCTTTCTGAGAGTGCCTCTCTGCTACGTTAGCACTTAACCTCATCAGGCAGCAAACGAGGATCTGAACACTCTTCTCTCTTCAGTTACAAGGGGCTTTTAAATTCCACAAACCTTTCCACTGTTGGTTTCAAGACAGGGATTACCTTGCACTAGATTAAGTTAGAAGATGACTTCTAAACTGTTCCAAACTCTTAGTTCCTCCTCCCTATTCTAGAAACTGTTTTATTTTTAGCAAGAAAGTGTTTTCTTTTTAGGGAAGAAGGACTTTTGACTTCTGAACTTTTCAAGACATCTTGACTTTTTTTTTTTTTTTAATTAGTCAAGAGCCAGGGTGTTTTTGTAAAATGAACACCTAGACATACACTTACAAATAAGTAATATATATTCCTTTACAGTCTTAAAAAGAAAAAAAAATCCACACTAAAACCAAAACTCAACAAAAAAACCCCCCACAACACAGCAAATGCAACTTTGTATTTGCTTATGTTTTTACCCACAGCCAAACTAGAGAACTGCCAACTAACACCAATAGCCTCCCTATGTTCCCATGATGGCAGAAATGAAAGTGAGTTCAAAAATACATTAATAGGTTTATGTGGAGCAGGTCCATCTGTGGCTATTGAAGGCAGTACCATGGACACAACTGCTGCCACTAAAGTCTCTAAAAGTGACTGACAGAATGCAAGGAGGATCTGCCAAGGGGAAGGTGAGCACATTTGCTCTGTGCCTCATGCTTTCTCTAAGCATCTGCTATAACCATCCCTTCAGGTCCTGGCTGGCTGGGTTCAGGTCTGTTTGGCTGTCCTCACACTCTTCAGCTGGCCTGTCACCCCAAACAGTTCCAAGCAATTATGGCCTCTGCTACAAAGCAAAACATACTGATGAACTTGTATAGGAGTAACCTCACCATTACCCCCCACTAGCCTCTCACCCTTCAAACAGCAGCAATGAGAGCCCATTCCATCTGCACTGGTACCAGACTCCAGTGCCAGCAGCCAGAGGGGGCTGGATCCTCAGCCTGTAAATTCCCCAAAACTGAGGCGAGATTTTGTAATCAAAGGAACAGCATGTTCCTGAACAAAGCAGCATCTACACGCAGCTGCATGACATGCAGATAGAGCTAAAGAACAAGAGTGTTCTGTATTTACATTCATCTCTGTGGTTTGTTTTTTAACTACAAGGAAATAACTCTGTGAAACACACATACCCAATTAGGTTTAAGTGGTCACTGCTAGACTCACTAAAACATGCCATATTGCTGAAGCAGGCAGCGTTTCACAGCCCACCAGTACGAATGACACTTCTCATCCCTGTAGGGAAAGCAGGGTGACAAGATAAGGAATAAGCCTAGTCATCCCACCAATTTTTTTAACCACAGAAGTAATTTCAGAATGGCATGGAGAAAGGACTGTGGCACTGTGGCTGCCAATGGGTCAGGCGTGGCATTTTGTAAGTGAACCTTTACGATATAATTTCCTTCCAGCACCATTAATCACCCCAGACATTACTTGTTCTATCAGCTATTAACCAGTTGCCCCAACTCCGACGTGAAGATAACTTTATCAAGGTTAGGCAGCAGGAGCCATTACTAAGCACTACAACACACAGTGCCAAGGGCCTTGTTTCCAGAGAATCCTCTGAACTACTTCTTCCTGCTGTAACGAAACACATTGCAGTATTGCATGTATTTATCCATACCTAACATCAGGGAGAAAATTACAGAAAGTACAAAGAATCACCAGCATGTTAAAACACATAGATTTCAGAAAAGCACATTATGTTGCTTATGGCCAAAACATTCAACTCAAACCAGGTCTCTTAAAACACTGATTTTTAGCTCATTAGTGCTCTGGGGGGGACACCCACAATATTCATGAATGTTGGTGGTGTAGTCTGATGAGACAACCATGGGGCTTCAGAATGACAGGCAGGAGCATCATGGTTTCACAGCTCAAGATTTAGTATTTTGTATTTTGCTACAGACATGTCTCACTCAGTTATTTTTCCTCCTGCCAGTGGCACCATGTAGAATTCACTGCCACGAGGCAGTGCCTCGGGTCCCGGACTGCACATGCAGAACCAGCATTATCACAAAGGGAAAGAACCAAAGATGCCTTGTTGACAAAGAGGAAGAACAGTCTTTGAGAAATGTAATGAAGAGCAAAAATAAGCCTGTTTCTGAGGAGGAAGGACCAACTTCAAATTCCTCCAAGCAAGCAAACTTGACTCAGCAGTATGTTACAAGACAAAACATGTAACAAATCTTCACTAACTGGCATCAGAAAGGAAGAGGATCAAACAGCTCGATGTGAACTGAACCTGCCTCCAAGTCCTGCACCTGGCCCTGACAATTACTTTCCTAAAAGTGCCATTAGATCTGGAAACATGATTTTCTGCACTCTACAGATCTGAGCCTCAAGAGCCCTCAGAGCGACCTCTCAATGTGCATATGTCCTGCGGCCTGCAAAGGTGTAGTTTTGGATTTAGCTTTCTAGTTGTTTTCACTTTTGGAGTCAGTTTCTTATGTATTTCACAAAAACAAAAGTTATGTTTCTATAACCGTTTCTCTTGTTTTGCATTCCTTTCTTGATAGAAGAGAGTTTGATGGACTTCTAATTTGACCAGTGGAATTGGAAAGGAGGAGATCTTACCATCAAATCCACGGTTGTTTTAAAGAATCTATAAATATCAGTGCCAGAAAATAAACAGCCCTTTTTTTTGTGTTTGCACCACGTTCTCTGTGTGCATGTTCATTTTGTGTTCTCTTGCAACACACAGGTAGTACCTGGCTGTGGGAAAGAGCAGACTTCTGCTTTGGTTCCCGTTCACAGGAATTATTTTACATGAGTGGCAATCACACTCCAGTCAAATTAGCCCAAGCACTGCAGCTGGGAGGAAAGAACTACAAGTAAGGACATTCTGCCTGGAAATAAAGGACACCTCCTTCAGTGAAACTCAGTTATTCTGAAAGCCATTCCAAAGAGCATGGTTGTCCTCCAAATAGGATTTCTCTCTGAATACTAGCATTTTTGTAGTTTTTGGACAGTATGGAAGAATCAGCAGCTTCCTCCTCGAACATATAAAACACATAACTCCTTCTGAGCAGAGTTAAATTCCATCAGTACAAAACAAACCATTGTTTTAAGGACTGAACACTGAACTCAAAAATGAGAAAACGGAAGATAACCAGACAAGAGAGGGTTTGTTCCACAACACTGCGGCACAGATGTGACCAGCCCAGGTGCTTATTTTATCTATTATCACACTTATTTCAGCGTGTTTCACATGCACTGCTTCCCTCTTTCTTTGGAACATGTTCAAGAATGTAATCTCACCAAAAAGTGTCAACTGTTGAGATGAATAGCACATTATCTGGCCAATATCAGGAGATATGCTATCAATTCCCTGGGCAGCACATTTAAACAGAGGAAACACTTTCTGTCATCTCTGACACCCCACTCACACTGACCCTCTACATTCAAGAGATCCGCACACATTAAGACTGTGTGCTTAGATTTCCCAAGTCATGACTCCCGAAATAGTAAAGGGACTGCAAGATACTTAATGTACACCAAGAACGGTTTCTCAGGTACCTTCTGCACTATTACAGATTGAACCAAGCCAGGAACAGCACTGTTGACCTCAGGAGAGGTCAATATCTCTGCCTTGAAACAGCACCACAGGCCTGCATCATTCCCAGCATATTTGTCCAAGGTGGTTGTAGAGGTCTCAAGCAAAAAATTCTACTGCCTACCTAGACAACTACAGTATCTTTTTCACTCATGTACCATCCCTCCTTGGCACAGTTGAAGGCCACTACTTTTTCTTCTACCTACAACAGAACTAGGGAATATGCTTGGCAGAGGAGGGGGGAGTACATGCTGGGGTTTTTTCTTTCCTACAACAGCTTTTTACAGTCAAGATCCATCTCCAGCCTCTTCTTTATGTTGAATAGCACAGTACAATACACTGTCTTTACAAAACCTCCGATTCTCCTCACTGCTGTCTTTTGGGCACTTCCCAGCTGATCCGCCTCCTCCTTGAAATGGTGTGTCCCAGACCAAAGGCAGTAGGGGAGGCTACTGCAGCAGTAGCAGCAGCATTATCAGAGCTGTGCAGAACGGAGGCATTACTTCATGCGCTTTGCAGGTTCTGTTCCAATTCACACACCCCAAGATGACATTTGCTTGGGGTTTTTTGGGGCTTTTTTTTGGCAACACTGACAATTTGTATTCTGCCTGTGATCTGCAAAAGAATGCACACCTTTCTTGGAAAAGCTGCTGCCTGACCAGGCTTATTATTGTTCCTTTGCTATCAGTTCCAACAGGTTGTGGTAAAGAGATGGGCCATAAGGAAGACACAAACTTCCTGAACCTCAGGTAAATGATTGCTAGACCACACAAAACAGAGTCGCTATGAAAGGGTGATTGTTACAGTCACTTCTGTCGTCCAGCAGCTGCGCTGTGTTCCCATGAAATGGTTCTGCAAGAAT
This sequence comes from Vireo altiloquus, assembly GCA_013396875.1. Lineage (NCBI taxonomy): Eukaryota > Metazoa > Chordata > Aves > Passeriformes > Vireonidae > Vireo > Vireo altiloquus. Next base: position 19,585 of record VZRF01010223.1, on the reverse strand, counting down.
AACACCATAAGCTCTTTGTGGGAAGAATGCCTGTCAGTAGGTGCTCTCAGAGATTAAGAAAGTGCACACATATCTAGTTCTTCTGGGCTGTAAAGTCTCTACGTATTACCGGAAGGAGGAGCAGGAATCCAGAAATAGAGTGAGGTTCTCCTCCAAGTAATACACCCTTCTTTGCTACTACCTTCAACACTTTTTCATGGCTTAGTATAATTTCTACCATTAGGCCAGTTATCTTTGTTAAGAGTTGATGCCAAAGAAACTTACCCACCCATCTGGCTCCCAGTTACTTCTCATAATACAGTGTTTCAATGTATGGCTTCCACCAACAATGGAAGCTATTGATCAACACACATACGTTTTATTTTTATGGCTTTTAAGGTTGTAAAAGCTAACTGGCACAAGCCAGATATTTAACAAAAGTAGTATTTAGGGTTTTTTGTGGGGAATTGGGGTTAAAGAAAATCCTCTGAGTTCTTCCTGGAAAAAATAGGTAATATATTCCATGCCTGCTATATAAAGAAACAGATTAATTTAATACTCTCAAACCAGCATTATTCTTAAATCGGTCTTAAAACTTATGTTTAGGTTCTTATGCACAGGCCATGGCACACAAGGGTCCAAAAATAAAGTTTAGAAGAGAAAAAGAGAACCATACAGATCTACAGCACTGACAAGAGTGATTGTCATTTTATGGTAGATTACTAGATAGTGTGATTTCTCATATGTGCTGAAATAATACTTAACTATATCACAAAAGTTAAATGGATTGAAGTTGAAGAATCAACTTAGCCTAAAGTAAAGGAAAAAACCCAGACAAGTTCAAGCCACACAGAAATTTAAATTACGCATACTAATATTTTGGCAGGAAAAAAAAAATCATTGGTTGCTATGTTCAGCAGATCGACCTGGTATCGGCCTCAAAACAGCTTCATCATAACTCAATTAAAAAAACCCAACAAACCAACACACCACAGTGACCTGTCATAACAAAATAGTCTTCAGCACAGGTGACAGATGCTCTGCTGGAGCTACATACCCAAAGTTCTGTGCTAAATCCCAGGCCTGCTGAACTGATGCAGGTCACAATTCAAGAACACAACCTCCAGTTTCAAAACAGTCTTCACCAGTGCATAGCACCAGGGAATCCAAACTGCACCAAGACAACTCAGCTTCCTGCATGTCAGAGGATGCTATCGGTTTGTCATGGATGATCTCTCAGGGAGGGAAGATGACAATTTGGCTTGCTCACTAAAAATCAAGACAACTGGGCTTCACTAGAAGGCATAACTCAATCACCCCACTTTCATTATCTTCTGTGGGCAGAATTTGAGTTTCTCAGCATTTCTATCATTTCCTGAGGACTTCTTCCCAGATACTCACCCTGTTTTATGAAAAACAAACAAACAAAAAAAAACAAAAAGCAAAACCAAAGCCAAAACAAAAAAAATCAACAAACAAAAAAAAACCACAGTAAAATCTCACCATAAATAATCTGGCCATTAGGGTGTACAAGCCCAGTTCTTCCATCAGTCAAATTGTGGGATTTATTATGACATGAATTACGTCTTCAGGCAACTCTTCAACTCCTTTTCTATTCATTTTCTACATGCCATTAAGAGGAAATTCTGACTTTTTATGTATTTAGCCACATAGAAAAGCTACCACATTACCAGGCAAACTTACAAGCTGCATATGTGAATGCTTTTGCCCAAAATAACTGAGAAGTAGCTTATACTTTAGAATTAGGTGACTTTAAATTATCTCGTTTTGGATGAAGTGAATTTCAGTTCACATCACTGTAACTTATTCATATTGCTGTGACCTTACCGCCTCATATCTCCAGAGCTCCCAGAAGAGACCATAGTAACAGCTGACAAGCAGAACAACTACCAAGGAAATGGAGGCTTTTACAGAGCAAAGAGACATTTGTAAATGGCTGCACCTCACTAATCTTAACTGGTGCCAAACACACACAACTCATTTACTGAATGGGTATATGCATTTTTATGCATACATGCCACTCCTCATATGGCATGAACAGGAGTCTTCTTATTGACAATGTCCACAGAGACCCGGCAGCACGCAAATTTTATAAAATGAAAACATGGGCATCCAAGAGTCCTTACCACCATCTGATATTCACACAACAGCACTCCCATCTCTACAATGGAACGTGGCACCTCCATTTCCCTAAACTCATATTAGTGCTCATGCACCTGCACAGTGACAGCCACTCCAAGGTCAATGTGATAAGCACGGAACTGATTGGATTGAGAGTCTTTGCCAACTGCATAACCATTAAACCCAGCTTGAGACAGAGAATGAGACCAAGCAGCTAGAGAAAGGAGGAACTGTTCCTTTCAGCAGCAGCAGGGACACATGACAACATCAAAACTACACACTCTTATCACAGGCTCCTAAATTTGCAGTGCCTAGAAACCTTGCTTTACTTTTCAGTAGGGAACAGATACTCTATATTTTGACGACAGACAGCAACCTAAAGCTCTGAGACGGCACTCCCTTAAAGGAGCAGAACATAAAGGCTCATAAGAAAGTCTATTTGAGATATATAAACCAGGTATTTGCACACTGTGGTCCCACAAGGACCCTACACTCAGGGGACTGCAGCCGCAGCACACATACTGGAATGCAGATAATTCCAAGTGCAACACAAGGCATGGTGTTCTAGCAGCTTTACTAAAAGCACAGGACAACTTGCCAATAGTAGTAAATTGCTTGACTAATACATTCACTGACAGTATAAGAAATGTGTACCCAGTGCCTTGTTCCACGCAAAAGGGCTCAACTCCGTATCACAACTCAAACAGGAATGCCTTCCTATCAGCCAGGCTGAGACAGAAACTCCCTCCTCACCTCTGAAACTGTACCGATGCACAGAACAGAACACAGAATTCTTGCCCCAATGCCAGCTTACAAAGCAGCTTATATAGAAAAGAGCTGTGGGGAAAACCAAAAACCACCTCAGGAAACAGACCAGAACTGAGGACACACCTCATCCCAAAGGAATGCCCCTGCCATGGTGCTTCAGACATAGCAGGGAGAATGACTAACCTGGCACTGGGGAGGGAAGTCACATTCCTTTCTATACACAGTGGCAGGTTCAGCCAGAGGATCAGAGTGAGTTTGGCCCATCTTCAGGTTTGGTCTCCTTTGGGAGATATCAGCTGCAGGCTTGAAACCAGGCTGCCCAGGTGACAGGCCAAGTGCTCTATCCTCCAGGTCAACAGCTCTTAAGGCACTACTCAGGGATCACTGATTCTCTGCAACAGACCTGTGAAAACACACTGCCTTTTTGCCCACCACTCTGCTCAGAAGCCCCAAGGCGATGTAGAAGCACTAAGGTCTGCACTAAGGCTGCAACACAATAATTTGGGATCACTGGTCTGGGCTATAAATGTGAAGGTAGATACAAACACAGGCACTACCTTTATCTCTACAAAGTTATGCTCTACTAAGAATACAGCTCAGGTAGGACATACCTAGTCTGTCAGAGTGAGGACCAAACATGCAGGTGAACTCAAAGGCCTCTGATAAAAGGAAGATTCCCTTGTGGATAAAAAGATTAGGTAAAAGTCCCAAGACACTATGTTCAGGCAGGACAGCTCCCATGTCAGTCATACAGGAAGTTTCAAGATGGATACAAACAGGAGGAAAGTATTTAAGATTCTTGCCCAGTGTTCAGGGAGCAGAAAGCTGAAGGCAGGGCTGCTATGGCCCAAAGCTGCACCTTAACTGCTGGTTTACTCACACTGGCTCATGTCTCCTTTCAGTTCAGACAATCTAACCTAAAACCAGGAGCCACGCTTAAGAAAGTCATCCAGCACTTAGAGTCTGTCTTTCAGAGAATGCTTTGAACAGATTCTGCAATGTCTGTCCATGACCTGTTTCAGATGTCAGTGTTTTGCACAAGATGTAGCTGCCCTGACAAACTATAAAGAAATGAAGATTCTCCTTATGCTAATAATACCCCTGATTATAAACCCAGCATCCTTCAGGAGTTCATTAGGAACCTCCTCTTACTTTCCTGGACTATATTACTGCTTCATTACAAACTCGTACAAACAAATCTGAACTTTGTAATCATCCAGAAAGTATATCCCTAGGCAACAGGCAAATAAATTCCAAGTAGCAGTCACCATAAAGCACCAAGAGTAGACAGACAGACACACAGTCCACTCTAGCATATGAATCACTGCACAGGAATGAGTATGCTTGTCTTGTTTTTTACCATACACAAGATTTCTAGTAAGATATATGTTGAGTTTGGCATGACGTCTTCTATGGAAAAAAAAAAAGTTTACAAACACACAAGTTATGAAGTAGATATCATCCATAAACACTCAAAATCTTTGCCTAAATGAATTCAGCTTCCCTTTGGTGTCAATAGAAGTTACTGGGAATGAAAATAGAGCATCCAAGATACCAGCAGAATGTGCTCCAATGACTGTACTGATACTTAAACCAAACATTTAACTCTGCTTGTACAGAAATGTTAATAATGCTTTTAAAAGTACCAAAGCATGTATGAACAGCCAACTCTATCCAGTGTCTGTAAATGGTATTCAAATTCAGCTTAGACAGTACAAGATGAGGTAGCCTAATTTTCACCAAGAAATTAGTCAAGTGGAGCAAGAGAGACACTTTGGGGCCAATTTTGACAGCACCATGAGGACCCAAAACTATTAAGTTTGTACAGTACACAAAGAAATTGTAGATCCATGTTATGTAACACAAGTGTAAGGAATTTCCGAGGTAAAGAGAAATGAAGCAAAGCACTTAGCCAAAAAGAGAAACAAGGACAATGGAGGACAAAAAGTCAGTTTTGGAGATTCCTAAATATGACAATGTACAGTACATAATACCAATATGTTTTTAATGGATTTTCTGAGATTCACTGTAGTTTCCAAACATGAAAAACAGCCTATACCAAACCTCAAGGCCCTAACAATTACATTTTTCATATGCCTAATACAAGTAAAAGCGTCTTTTTGAGCATCACAAAAACTAACCTAAAATCTCATGCAAGGGCTAAACTTAGCATTATTCATTGGCAAGAATTTTGCTTAGAGACCCACATAAAACCAGACATTAAACCAGAACTTGTGGCCCTTTCTACAGCTCAAAAAAACTCAAGTAAGTTTTGCTGAAGTTTGATAGAGGGGGATACAGAATGCCAAGTACAAAAGCTGATGTAAAAGCTTCTGTCACTTTCTTGAAATAGTTTTCTGTTTTGCCTCCTTCATCTTTACAGAAAGAAGCAAGTGCTGTCAACAGAAATTTCACAGGGACTGGTGTTTTTAAAATGACATGCTTTAAATAAAGTCATCCCATACAATACATTCTGTGAAGTTTGCAGCACATTTTTCAATTATCAAAATTTATTTAGTATCCTTGTTATAAACTTACTATTAGAATGAAGTAAGAAAAAGCTGTTATTCAGCATCAGAAGCTGTAATGCATGTGTCACAAGACCTTGGACCCATATGGAGTTTAAACTCCCAATTAAATAATAAAATTGTGTCATATACTGCATAAATTATCCTCTAAGCTATACAGATAAAGTCTAATTACAGCTTATCAAACTAACCTTTACCTCTGGGACAGCACAAAATAGACACAGTTATATTTTTTTGGGATATGAATAAGACACCTTCAGATGTCTTATTCACATCCCAAATAAATACAAGCCTATTCAGGGGTTTGTAGACCCTAATTTCACGTGTTTTCACACAACTTGAAGGAAAGTTATTTCTAGACGTTTGACTCTTTCTAATAATAACACCTCGGCTTCGTAAGAGATCCCAAATTACACTACTTCAACGGGAATACCACAGACCTCTCGGGAAGCAGGGGGCAGAAGTGTACCCAGGCGGTCAGAAACGTGGGGCTTTGCCGGGCCCTGGCACACCCACGGGACGCTGCACCATCCCGGATAGCGTTTCCCTGGAGCGACCGGCAGCGCCCAGGTGAGCGGGAGGCAGGAGCGCTAAGCCCGGCCCGGTAGCAGCGGGGCGGGGTGCCCGGGGCGCTGCGAGCTCTGCGGCCCCGGTCCCGGCGGGCAGAGCCGGCTCCGCGGAGCCACGCACCGCGTGCGGTACGCGCTGGGGCGGCGCGGGCCACGGGCGAGCACGGAGCGGCCCCAGCCCCCTCCCGGGGACGCCGCCTGCCCCGGCAGCCGCCCCGGCGCTCCCCGCGGCTAGGGCCGCCTCCTTACCGGCACAGCTCAGCGAAGGCCTGGAAATTCAGTT
>VZRF01010223.1:0-13138 GCA_013396875.1 Vireo altiloquus | reverse complement strand
CCCGCAGCGCCCGCACGCACGGACCCCGCCGCCGAGCTCGCCTCCGTGCCCACTCGTCGCCGCCGCCGAAGCTGCTGCTGCCGCCGCTGCTGCTGCGCGGCCGCGGTGGTGCTGCTGCTGCTGCAGCCGCTCAGCTCCCCATTTGCCCGCTATTCGCAGCCGCCTCCACTTCCTCCTCCTCGGGGCCGTCCCCTGCTCCCCGCTCCCACCCACCTCGCGGGGCGGGCCCCGGCACGCTCCCGCCCCGCCGCAGGACCGAGGGGCCGCGCCCGCCACAAGCCTCTGCCCCGCCGCCGCCAGGGGGCGGCCGCGCCTCCGCCTTAAAGAGACAGCGCCCCTTTCTGGGCCTGGCCCGGCCCGGGGGGCTCAGTGAGGAACAGTTTTGCCCAACTAGTTACATTTCCTATTGGCGCTCCTAAAAGCGGTTGGTCAGTACATCTTTCACAGAAAAAAGATTCCAAGTAAACATGAGTCTTCACCTTAAAACCAAGTATCTTTCTTCTTTCAGCATTTGCAAGTATCTGTAGAGATTAAACAGAGTTTTCAGTAACAGCTATCTCTTATTTAACTTTCTTTTGCAGGAGGCAGAAGGCAGTCAATGCATGCATGAGCTGACATTCTGATTTTTGGATCGTGCATCCCTAAATACTGAGGCAGCTGTTCTGTGCTTCATTTCAGAGGAAGAATCTTTCCGTCTGATTTACTGTGCTCTCTCAAAGCACAAATATCATTACTCCGTTTTTGTTTTTCCCCTTCATCTGAAACAATTACCCTTTCAGCCTGAACACTTTTCTCTGTCTCTCTAGGAATGGAAAGCATGGCCTTTACAATAACGGTGTTCTTCACGGAGGGGTTGGCAGTACCTGCAATCCTGACCTGAGGTGCAGACGATGCTTCTTTGATGACGCTTTCTGTGAACCAGCCCTGGAGCCCTGTGCAGTGGGAACTGCTCAGCGAGTTCTGCTGACTCACAGTGCCACAACAAATGTGGTTTTATAACTTCAGCAGAGTATTGGAAAAGTGGTAGAAGTATCCATGTGAAGGAAGGAAGGGTGAAAGACTTAAGAAATATGAAAGTGGTAATTGACTCAGGGAGTTGGTAGAAAGTGTTTTACATTCCTGTCATTATTCACCTGAACAGTGCAGTCATCCTGACGCAAGGGTATAGTGGAAAATAGGCAAGGAAGGGAAACACCTGCAAACAGCTCATACCAATGGTTTTTGAAAATTTATATCATAGTATTTTTTCTCCATTTGTGGTTGCTTTGAGGAATAAATATCTTTATTTTTCTCCTTCATCTTATTTGCCACTGGTATGTTCTAACCTTTATTTTACAGAACACTATTTATCTTAATCATAGTCACACATTTTTTCCACAATTAATGTAATTAGAATTAGTAAATGTATTTTAATAGCATAATTCCAGCTGCAGAATATTTCAATGATACTTAAACATTTTATGAGAGCATGGTAATTTTGGAAAAATTTGTAACTCAAAAATACAAGATTTTATCAAATATTATCAAATTTATATACAAATCCCAAAACAAATTGACTTGGGGTTCTTGTTATGAAGTGTTTCATTTTGCCAATACCATTGCTTTACTTCAGCTATCATTTCACTGGACTTATTTTAGACTTTATTAAAATTTGAATCAGTATATTAAGCTCAAAATTTCTATTTGTATCAGAATAGAATATGAATGTATTGAAATATGAAAATATTGAAGCCAATTTCCTAAATTATTTCTTTCTGAATTTTTTTTCTTTAAGAAACATCATGGCTTCAGACCAATCTAAAAAACAGTCTGCAGAGACAGAAATATTTATGTATGTTTTTCCAGATGTGGGAGAGCAGGTTTTTAGAGGTGTTGAGCATTCCTAGCTCCTGTGGAAATGAAGCACAGGCACTAAAAAGGAGGAATGTGTTTTGCTCGGATATAGACAAACTCGAATGAAATATGTCAGAGACCAGATTCAATCTCAGGAAGGAGGAGGCTGGTAAACGCCTTCATTTTAAACTACATTTTTTGAATCTTAACCCTTGAACAACTGCAGATATGAGAAACATATTTCACCTGGTGTGCCAGTGTACTGCATCTTGCTGTACAATGTTGCTAAATAAATTACAATCTTCTGTTTACATTGCAGAGCTTGTTCAGGCAATGCCAAACCTGCAACCACAGGAAGCCCCAGGGTAATGTTTATGCAATTCCTGATCAGGAGCAAGCCGACTGTTCCTGTGACTTTCTGTAGCCCAACTCTGTAAGCTGCAGCTCATGAGCTGCTTCACGCTAATTAAAGGGGTGAGGGTTGATTAGGATCTTGAGCCCTCCAGCAATCAGAACTATCTTCCTCTTCATCTCAGCTTCAGCTACAGGCCAAAGCAAGTTTCCCTTGTTTAGCTGGAATCTTTCACACCTTGTGTTCTAGCCCTTTCAACAAATACAGGGGCTCTGACAAGGCTGGATACTTGCAATGTGGCACAAATTAGTGAAATTCTATGGAAATTAATTTTAGAATAATATGAGGCATCTCCACTTAATTAATTATCGAAGTATATTTTCTCAGTATTTTTTGAATTTTTTTTCACCACCTGGCAGAAGTAATGATAGGATCTTTTGCAATGAGCAAAAAGAAGGTGGTGAAGTGATTTACATTGCCTGCAATTTAGGGTTTTTACTTTTATTTGCATTTTTTATTATTGCAGGATAGTTGTTACTCTGCTGCAGATGGGCAGGAGGGTGGGCTGAGCCTTCTGTATCAGAACAGGTCTCCCCTTTCTCCAGTCAGTCAAACCACCAAGTCAGATCATTTGCTAATGTGCGCTGCTGGAATGAGGTTGTAGGTAGGAGGGAGCACAAAGAAAACCCTGCACATGCTGCACTGCAGCTTCTAGCCCCTGAGAGAGAGACTCAAAGAGGAGTCCAGGTGCTGCATAGCATGTGGAGCTTGTCATCACCAGTGAGGCAGCCAGAGAGAAATGTACAAGAAGCATGGTGGGCTGCCATTTCCTCAGGTCTCTGCTATAACTGATTCATCACTGCAAGATTCATAAAAAGGCTAGATAGGACTTCTTTCTACAGTGGTTCACTGGAAGATGTGTGTGACGGAAGCTGAGCTTCTACAATTTATGGTTGTTTTTTGCCTCTGATACTACCAGGTGGATTTGGTTTGTTTGGTTTTTTTCTTTAATACACTACAGTTAGTTGGCTTTGGAATACTGCTGGCATGGTCTTCGGAAATGCTTTTCTGCATCTATTCTTTTTGCACTTGTAAGACTATACATTGTGGTAGCTTTTGAAAACATGAAAATTGCTGCCCTTCCCAGAGTGCAAAAAAGCCAGTGTCTCCTGATGGGACTGTGCAAAATCAGCAAGCACAATGCCTGTGAACTTTAGTGAACTCTAAGGAAGCATTTAAACAAAACAGGAAAAGGGTCCTCAGTCACTGGAGCCATAAGCATGAGAAGAAAGTGCAAGTGATGCCGTGGCCCACACCGGACTTCTATCTTTCCTGTTTTCTCAACTTTACCAGTCTAAAAGGTTCAACTTTAACCACAAACAACTCATGGAAATGGAGAACCACGGGAAGGAGGACATGTTCTTGAGGTCACCTTGAATGTGTTCTTAACATGAGAAGCAAAGCCAGAAAAATATGGGACAATAATGGTAGGATTCATATATGTCCAGGTCAGTTTATATGATTTTATATGTAAGAGTTACGTGTCCATGTCTGTCTTATGTACATTCATCATATTAAAAATAGTTACATCGTTTTAAAAAAAAAATAAGTTACAGCAATGAATTTTTATTTTGTTGTAAAATGCCTCATTTTGCTGGAAGTATGTTCCCAGAATTGTTATATATACTTAGAACTACCTGATTAAAAAATCACAAACAGCTATAAGCAGAATAACTCTCTTAGCATAAAACACATCCCTCATCTTTGGCCTTCCCCACTCAGTGCATTTTGAAACATTATCTAATCCCCATACTCAATAACCAAAAGAGGCTTAAACTATACATATACATCTCCTCCACATTACCAACACTCTGTCCTGTAACATTCCATTTCTACCTCCTACTACACGCAGCCCTTCTGAAGGAAGAAGGTCATGTAAAGAAGAACTGGAAATTCAGGAGACAAGTAAGTTATAGAAAACAGGAGCTAATCAGCTGTAATGTAAAAGAAAAAAGGGGGAAAACCCAAGCAAAAGCACCATCAACAACTAGAGTGGAATAAACCAACCGAGACCACAATTTGGTTATACCTCTGAGCATTTACTAGACACTTAGGCTTGTAAAGTGAAATAGATAGCTCATTTAGAATCACAAACTTTCAGATATTTCAGATCCTGTAAGACATTTGTAGTTGCATAGATGATGAATTCCATTAATACTTGTTGTATCACTGTGTTATTAAATTTATTATCTCACATACTCAGTGCCTGTCAGTCCGTAAATAAGGCTTAGACAATGAGCACATCTCAATGCAGGACTTGTCATAATCCCATAGTGTCCTTATGGAGCTGCCTGGACAGGAACTGCTTCCCAATCATTTTTCTGACAGCTAAAAGGGACACTTCCATAGACAGGGTCACAGCAAATATTCCTAGTGGTTCTGAACAGGCCACTTCCGTGCTTCATATTAATGTAGCAGATATACAAGAGCTGCCTTTAGAGCTGAACATATAATGCCAATGCTGCCCTTTGGGATTTTCCCATCTCAGAGCTTCCAGAGAGGTGACAGAATGTTAGTGACTGAATACATGAGGGTTGCTTGCCTTGAGCCTCACCTCTCTGGTGTGATCTCTGAAGAAAGCTTTTCACATGGATGAAAAGTTTGTCCTGACTTGTGCCTATGAAGATTCTCATTGTTTGATAAGGGGTGAGCTAACATTGTACCTTTTCCCTGCATGAGAACCCAGTTTCCATTACCCAAGTGCCAACTGTCCCAATATATATAGAAGCTCAGTGTCTAAAAGAGGTCTGTCTATGTACTTGTTTTTGAAATTGCGCAATTCATATAGATATGTACACATTTCTCATTTATTTGGGGAAACAATCTAAACAAATCAGATAAAGGACAAGTTAGAAGAAAGTTTTTGAACTCTCAGCACTTCGCGCAGTGGTTATTTCTGCTCCATTTGCACCAAGCCTATGAAGTGGGATTCTTTCTCACATGAAGGCCTGCCAGGAGAAATCAGACAGGGTGAGGAACACCCTAAAGCAGAGGAAAGCACTCATGCCACCATTTAGGCAGCAGAGGCCTGAGGACATGCCAAGGAGCTGTCATAAAAGTGTTTCAAGCAATCAGGTAATTTTTCAGCTACTTGGACTATAGAGTTCTCTCAAGAAAATGGATTCACAAGCCAGAGAATTAGAAGTTAGCCCAGATGTCTTGAGGGTAAAGTTGATAGTAGTTTCAGGTTAGATTTTGGCTACTCTGCAATAACAAAACAAGCTGCCAGAGGGATTTACCACAATTTGTAGGACATCTTCTGAAAATGATGCCCAGATTGAGGTGGGGGAGAATAATAGGCATGGGGGTCTTGTCAAAGGATCTCACTCAATTTGGAGAGCATTCAAACCTGAACTCTTCTTTGCTAATCATCTCCACTTGCTATCAATGACAATAGCCCCAAAAGACTGGTTTACCATCACTCCACACAGCTGGGGAAAGGAGAACTTGCAGCTGTCACAGACTTTTCTACAGTGACAAAACTTTTGTGTATCTGGCTAACATTGGTAGTCTTTTGCGGGCCTTATTTGTGCAGATTTCCAGAGAAGGGGCATCTACACCTTCTGTTCTGCTGTTCTTTCTGATCCTCCTGGGTTGGCTAACCAAGTTTCCAAGCATTCTCACTGTGTGAAGCCACTCCAGAAAAGTATCAGGCTAATTTTACCAAGCTAAAGATTTTCCACTGCTTGAGAGGCTGTTTTGACAGAGCACTAAGAACTAGCACTTCAAAAATGGGCAACAACCAGAGAATTATGGTGTCTAGCTCATGAAAAAAGAGTGACAGAAGATGAAAAAACCTTGAAATTGTAACCTCTGCTTCAACACCCAGATCACGATAGGTTTAATTTGCATCACAATCCATTGCAACCTCATCATTTATGCACTGGATTCACTGGTGAAACACTTCAACTGGTAACAGTTACCCAGAAAACTATAAACTCCTGGCAAACAAGCTCTGCACTATATAGAGGCATCATTTTAGAATGGAGGTGCTCTAAGTCCTATTAAACAAAGCAGTGCAGAAATGTACCTACAATGACACAGTAATTTAGGCCAGATACTTTTTCGTGTAGAGAAGGTGTTGATTTGGATGCACTTCAACATGCTACAGTCTCATAGCAGCATATTTCTTTACCCTCCCAGGACCTTTATGTAGTTATGCTGACTTTGTTTACGTTCTGTTGGTAAAAGGCAAACCAGGCATACATTTGTGTGAAAAAGTGGATATTTCCCTCTTTAAGAATACCAAGAAATGCAGCAATAAATGTGCTAAGCTGAAGATATTTAAATACTCACTTGGAATTATATGACAGAGTATGACAGTAGGCATTACTGAAATTTAATTTTATATAGCGAAGAGCAGCAGCTTAAAAATTCTGCACAGTAAGGAAAAATGTAATGCCTTTTGCTTTAAAGATTTGCAAATACTGCTTAATGTGCTTTTGTTAAATGAAATGCAAATACTTACTTACTAATAAATTATTGAAATTTTTCCTTTGAGAGTAATCATCAACTGCTGTTAACATCTCCGTTCAAATGTTTGAGTCATTCTGGGTCTCTGTGCTGATTTGTGGTACAGACCTATAGCATGGGCTCCAGGAAAAGGCAGATTCAGGTACAAGGCTAGGTGAGTACTTAAAAGCTTCACAACTATAGTGAACTGAATTTTATCTTTAGTGAAAGATAAACAACAAGACAACAACGGCAGCCCTCCATACAGATGAGGAGGAAGGTTTACTTCCAATTGATGACATTTGTATGAAAGCCTCCCCTCTCATGCCGGCCTCTCGGTTGAGCTGACAGTGTGCTCTTGTGACAGCTGAGCTGATACTGATCACTCACTTCAGTGGGTAACAAGGTGCTCTACAGGTCTGGAGCTTGGATAAACCATCAGGTACTTCTGTCATTCAGCCTGCCTCTGCCAGTGATTTCCCATTGCCTCAGACAAGTTCTGGTTTTTTATAATCTATGCAGACATTTTTGTGACTAAGCACCTATCAACCCACACATTATATGGGTGGATATCTTACACATATGCCTCTTGCAGTACATTTTAATGTTAGCAACTATGAGCTAATTCCTAAGCTCTAACAGGACAGAGGGAAGAGGTTCCTAAAAGACACACATATAAACTTTTTTGTTTGGTTTGGGTTTTGGGTTTGGGGGGTGTGAGTAATTTCTTTGTTTGTTTGGTGGTTTTGGGTTTTTTGGGGTTTGTTTTTTTGGTTTGGTTTTTGTTGTTGTTGCTGTTGGTTTTGTCTTTGTTTTTGTTTTTTGAAAGGTTAGATTCTGCAAATCTTAAACAATATGCTGTCTACTTCCTCCAAACCTCCATCCTGGTCTATGTAAAAAAGTTGGGATCCTTTGAATTTGGGAAAAGGCCTGATATGAACAGAGTTCTTTCACTATTTGTTTAGTAAAAGGAAGTTATGTTTCTGGAAAATCCAGTTTACAGTCCAGAACAAGATAGGTACAGCCTAGAAACTGGGAATCTCAGAAGAGACGATAACTAAATCTCTTGAAAATAATTCTATGGTATCTTTGACTTGCTTCACATAAGCACCACTGAAGGAGAGAATTAGTGAAATTTTTTTTTTGATTGCTTGCCTCATGAGGATGGAGCACTCACTCTCTGAGATGCTCAGATGTTTCTCTTGGACCATCTATATGGACAGAAGAAGGGTTCTGTTTTTCTTTTTAACATGGGTGATTTTTCAGTTATCTTGTTTACATAACCAAACAGGTTGACAGCAGCAAACTCAGCATGGAAATTCAAGAACTGTTCCTTTCCGGCAGTATGAGCTGACTTCTGTTGAAAACATGGAAAAGCAGAATTCTCAGGAGTTTAACAGCAGCTTTGGAAGTGGACGTGGGCTGGTTTTTTATATTATTTGTGGAAATTTATTCAAAACCAATAAACTGCAATGAACAATGGTTTTGTTGAAATGCAATTTATAACTGTAAACTAGTTTAACAAAAATCCTGCAGGAAATCTCTCTTTTCTTCAAGGTCAGTACAATGCTGGGTCATATCACTGGAGCTGTGAGATCAATATCTGCATTGCTTCTGCATAAATTGTATTTGTCCTCTGTTTGAATAAATGCCACAGAGAGGAATAGTCAGTTATCAGACACCTCTGCCTCAATCCTTTCAGTATGTTTTGCCAGTTCTTGTTCAACTTTGAAGTCACTTTGTAATTGGCTGAAAAATGAAAGGTAAAAGCAAAGATTTTATCTCTTTCCTGCCAGAATTGTTTCACCGCAGACAATGCAGACATGAGGCGTAAAATTCAGTGGTAACTAATGAACAAGGATCATTGGCGTAGTGAAGACTAAGAGTGCAGTCTAAAATACTAAGGCCCTTCTTCATAAAAGACTCAGTTCTTTATAGGCACTTTGACAAAGGGTAGTAGTATGTAATTCTTCTTTTGGCAGATGTTTACTGTGGATGTTTAAGAGAATGAGATAGCTATTCCATTTGTAAATATCAAAAAGTTTGTTGGAAAGATGATAAATATTTCTACAACTAAGAACAAAGTATGGATGGTATTCAAAGAAGCTGGTAACATGATAGCCTGAAACTTAACTAAGATGTGGCTGCTGCTAATAAACAAATATTTCTACAACTAAGAACAAAGTATGGATGGTATTCAAAGAAGCTGGTAACATGATAGCCTGAAACTTAACTAAGATGTGGCTGCTGCTAATAAACAAATGGTAGAAGCAGAATTTCAGGAACTGAGAATTAAAGATTAAGGTAATTTAAGGTCCCAAAATTTCAAAGTGTACAAAGCAAATATACTATTTCAATTCAAAATGAGAAGAAATAAAATATAAAAATTCCATCCTATAGAAAAGCGTCTTGCATGCTCTCAAATGAATGTGCTACGCTCTATAAGAAAACAGATGTTTCCAACAAAAGAATTCAAAGAAAGACAGCAGTACAGACAAAACCATCACCCAAGAAAAAAAGGGGCTCAGAAGACTTATTTTCAGAAGAAGCTGAATTTCTAAAACACCAACTAAAGATTCATAAAACATGAAATAAAACATATGAATTGAAGCTAACTAATGTTCTTGACTCACACCAAATTATAAGAAACTGATCAAAACAACTTTTTACACCACAACAGGATACTATGAAACTCACTGTAACTACATCTAATAAATAAAACTGCTACAAGCTGCAAAAACACTGGGCATTCAAGCATTCACTGATAAAAACTCACATGAGTACCATAAACATTGTTCTGAGAAAAAAAAAAGGCATTCTCTTTTCCCAATATATGTCCTCAGTTTTTTCACTTACTTCAAATTCACTAAAAACCCTTTCCCTTCTGTATTTCTTTATAAACACAGCATTAATTCTGCTTGTAACACAAAGGAGAGTTTGCCCAGCTGGAGCTGAGGGCAGGCATCATGTGAGGCATAGGTTTTCATGTGTGTTTTCTTTCTCTAATCAAAGCACTGGTTCTTCAGTTTGCTCTGTGCCCCACCTTTGGAGTACCAGGAAGAGACATGAACTAGTCTAACTCTCTTGGCTTAGGGTTAGGTATGATCTTCATAGGACTAACACATGTGCTCATGTCCAAAACAAATACCAGTTTTGTCCTTGGAATCCCAACATATGTGGAATCTTTAGGTACCCCAGTTCTGTAGCCAAGTGTTTGGTTTAGAGTTAGGATTAAGAAGGAAAAGATCCGAGAACGTGGTGTTCTAGATTAATCAAAAATCAGTGTCTTACAAAGTACAAGGCAAATGCCATCTTGACAGAAATGTCTCCATTGGATTCTCTCTTCTCAGTTACTTGTCAGTGAGAGCCTACTACAACTCTGCTAAATATAAACATAAGATCCATCCAAAAGGATGCAAGATGCATTCTGTCCTTCAGCTTCTGCCTTCCATTTGGAAGGCCAACTAATTTTGGCTTTTTTGACTTCTCAAGTCTTCTACTTTTGCTTTTCTATTTTGGCCAAAATCTAAGCCTAGGCAAGACTTTCTAATAATACTGAGTTATGAAAACTTTGTTTGACTCAAACATTACAACTAACCCTTCTGATTCCTCTTGTCAACCCTCATTTATCCTATGTAGTTTGTCAGGATCCTGAGTGCACCAGCAGGCCTTAATAGCCCAAACAATCCTCACCTGACCTCTCCCATGGGCTCAGCAGCCCCAGTTTAGCCAAGCCCTGTGCTTTCAGTTCATGCCTGACCTGTGTTGTATCACTATGTATCCCCAGCTCAGCCATGACTGTGCTAAGCCATGTTTATCTAGACCTGGAGTTACAGATTACTTCCTAGCTTGACCTCAGTCTTTTCTTATCAGTATGGATCTTCATGGCAATTGCTAGCTTATATCTGACCCTAGCTCTTGCTGGACCTGACCCTAGCCTGTGGCCTGCCTTCACAGCTTGACCTTGGACTTGCCTTGTTACTTGCCTGATGCTCTGTAGTCCTGGCTTAATCTGGTGTGCCCTGCTTGCCTTGCTCAGGCTCTGTGAGACTGGGCTTGGGCAGTGAGGCTCTGCCCCATCAGCTGGACTTCTGCCCTCTATGGAGCAGCCAGTTCTAGTTGCTCCATTGCTTTTCTGATTTACCTTCAAAATAAACCAAATATTTCTATAAAAACACATTGCATGTCAAAACTAAGTGGAAGACTTTTTTTTTTTTTTTAAATAATGCTACAAAATCCCATGATTAATTTTCTGATTCTGTTCATTAAATATTATTTCCTTTCGATTCAGCAGACTTCTATCTTTTCCTCTGGTTTGCCAAGCTGAATATTACCCTTTTGAGTCTTACCAGGTGTATGTTCTCATTTCAATATGCAGAGTTATGAGTTTTTTCCCCTTATTATTACCAGTACTTGTGACTGGAATTTGTCTAAAGCTGAGAACAGTTGCTTCTTATTCTATTAATTTTGGTATTATTCCCTTCCCCCTCTAAGTACTGCTGCTAAAACCAACCAACCAACAAATCCCCAGCTGAGCTATTTGCTCTGTCCCTTCCTATACTATGCCAGAGGTTAAGCATAACACTGAATTTATGCAGATTGAGATCTAGCCCAAAAATACTACAAATCACTCTGTCTGGTGTTATGCTTTAGCTTTCAAAGGCAGCTTGTGATTGTTATAAAACCTCTTCAAAATTTTTAGATCCTTCTCTTCATAACCACAATCTCAGCCTCTTGGTTATCACAGAAGACCCATGGTGGGGTCTTTTAACCTATTTGGTTTGCAAGCAGGTTAAGTCCTGAACCATCCTCCCTTCCCAACTCCAACCATTCAGCGAAAAGACAGGCTTCTTAAGTAGGAATAAGTTCCACATTTCACTGCTTTTTCTTCACAATCTTAAGTTCAAATGCAGGCTTTACAGTTAGCACATGTATCCACTGCCAAGCCATACTTGGCATATTCACACTCACATTTTAATTTGTACTGAAACCCTTCTCTTTGACATCTAGGTGGGTATTTTAAAAGAAACTGCTTCATTTCCCATCATTATCTTTAAACCAAATATAAGAGAATGCAATATAGCCATGCTTGAGTGGAAGGTCTGGCAACTACACAGGAGCTCTATTCACTTTTAGATCACCTGGGACCCCACCACCTGTAAGAATGGAAAGAATGGCATTTAGCTGAGAGAAGTGTCCCAGGGGTAATTAGCGGTATGTAGATATTCATATCTACGTCTATCATCACAACTACACCAATGGTTTATTAAAACTTCGGGAAAGATAATGAAATCTTCATTCAACTGAAGTAAAGTGTAAAATCTCTGACCTGGGAGTCAGGGTGTTGCTCAGGTTGGCTCTGCCTGTGGTGCCGGGCGCCCTCTCGTGTCACTTCAGGGCCTTTAGTTCAATGAGCATTAAAGCAACAATAATAATTAAAAACGAACAAACAAACCAAAACAAACCCAAAAAAACAACCCCCAAAAAGCACGACTTAACGTGAAGATGCTCTGTGACAGAGGATTTGTATTTCTGATTCTTGTGGGCTCTCAACAGGGTCACTGCTCTACTGATATCTTCAGCTCCGTGCAATTTGTCATCAGCTGTCCTGATTATAATTCAAAACACCAGCTTCTAACACTTTTCATTGAAACACCAAATATAGCAGGATAAACCATCATAAATTTTGCAGCAGCTCTTATATACTGTGTCACATGCACCTACTACATCCCCAAGAAAAGTGGCAGAAGATCCTATGTATTTACACTCAAATAAAAATGTCATTGCTTTAGCATCTTTCATTTCTTATTGAGCATCCTTTTTTAAATCCTCTTTTAGCCTCCTTCTTAAAGACAGGTGCATGAGAGCGAATTGTGTCCACTGCTGCTTTCTCTGTGAGAAACTGTAGTTTCTTCACGACTTTGGATACAACAATTTAGTAACAAGTTTCAGTTCCTATGTAACGCGCTGCAGTTTCGGCATTAACTGGCACAGTGTTCCCGTCACACACCTCCTGAATTCAGGCAAACACGTTTGTTCTGCACCCACGAACTCTCCCAAAATCATTGCTGTGCCGTCATTGAATGCCACACACCTGACCGGATCGTTTTGCTGTCAATTTAAATGATCTTTTAGCTTCATTAAAAGCTTTTCCCGGGTAGACCATAGAAACACGTGGACCTCAAAGATCATCTGGTCCCAACCCCCGCTGCCATGGGATAATAGGCATATATCTCCTAAAAAATTTAATTAAATAGAAATAATCCACTAAGTCATATTTATGTATAAGCATATAATGGGTTTTGACTACACGTCTGCCGTTTGCTGGAGACTGTTCCAGCTCTACCGTAACTTCCCTAGTAATCTCTGTTGTTACTTCCCTCGACCAGCTCACGCGGCCACTGTACCAAAACACAACAGTTTGAGTCTGTGCCCCCACCC
>VZRF01010219.1:106563-175742 GCA_013396875.1 Vireo altiloquus | reverse complement strand
GAAGAACTCGCTGCCACTCTGAGAAAGCTCTAAGGCAGGAATAGGATCTTGCTAACAGAAAATTCAATTACAGAGATTTAGCAGAATCTCTAAGAAAGGAGAAAGCTGCCAAGTTGTCCTGCCAGGCAAAATTTTGGATCCACTGCCTTGTGCAAGAGTGAGGAAGGTGGTGTGAACTGATGAGTGGCAGTAGGTGACAAAGCCTGCTGCCCCTGGCTGGGCTGTTTTTTCTTCTTTTTCAAGGCTCCATACCAGGAAAGAAAGGAGTCACAAGTGCAGCTTCTGTTCTTCATGTTGTTTATTAAGTTCTTATCTCAATTTCTGTGTGCAGCTCCTGCCTGAGCTCAGCACAATCAGAATCATGCTGCAAAATGGTCAGAAGATCTTGAGTACAGACTGTTTGAAAAACTTTTTACCCAATCAACAGTTCCAAAATAAGATATTTTCAGCAGTGTACCAATAACTATTAATCCTAATTAACACATTTCTTCTACCTCAAATCTATCCTACCAATCCCTCAATGCCACCACCACAGCAGGAATGGAGGAGAAAGAGAAGAAGGAAAGACCCAGGGCCACCACCCTGAATCCTCCATGTTTGTCCCCATTCACCTCTATACTACAAAACCCAAAACTATGATTTTTCACCCTGTGATAAACTAACTACAATCTGTCTCACGTTCTCGATGCTTGCAGTTCATCCAAAAGTGTTGGGAGTTTTTAAAGGGGCACAGATCAAAGGCTGTGTCCCCCTGGGATGTCAGGGGGTGTCCCAGACCTCCCTGAGGAAAAGTTTCCCAGCTTTCCTGTACTCCAACAGTAGGCAGTGACTGCAGGGTGCTCCTTGCATAAGACACAGACTTTCTTGTCAGTATTATAACTTATCAACATCACCTTGACCTTTTCAAGGCACTCTCACCAAATGAATCCCACAACAACCTCACAAATCTCCAGAAAATCCCTGAATGTTTTAGCCAGAAAAATGACCAAACTGAAGGTTCAACTTGATTATTTTGAGAGCAATAAATGCCTACACCTCAAATCAAGAGACGCTGAAGGAATGAAATACCAATGAAAACAAAGTCCCAAGCAATCCTGTGGAAGTTGGAGGAGCAGACTCTGAGCTCCAGTTCAGGCTATTTCTCCCACTGTAGAAGGCTTTCCTTTTTTTTTTTTCTTTAATGAAGCCAACTCTGCATATCTGTGTTGCCTTGCTGAATTCAGGAGCATTATTAAAAAAAAAATTGCTGCAGGACTAGTACCAGGGTCTAATTTACTGAGGCAGCATGGAAATTATTGTCCTTAGATGCAGTTAGACAGATGCCTGCATTCCTCCTTGCCATGAGACAATGAAAAGTAATTATTGCTACAAACTCAGAGCTCTCAGGTGCTCCTGTTCTATCCTACCTCTCCATTTTGAGCCAGGAATAACGAAGGAACTACAGATGTAAAACCAGGACTCTTTTCTTCAGTTGAATTTATCAGTGCTCCTTCCATCTTCCTGAGTTTCAGAAAGCTTCAAAAACAAAGCCAGAGCAGAGAAACACTTGATCACCCCCAAAAATGCATCTATTGCAGTGAAGACAAGTTCTAATGACACAGCATCACAAAATATTTCACTCTCCCTCATCTGCTAACTTTACCATGGCCATAAAACTACACCCCTAACCTGGAACAGACAGCTCTAAGTCATTAGCTAAGTGTATTAGCTCCAGCCTTGTCTTAGTACTTTGATGCCATCATTTGGCCTTCACAAAATTAATCTTCTCTCCTCCAAGAGCAGAAATTCACCCTTTACTACTTACATGAGAACCACAGCTCCTGCTATTATTATGTGCATAAAAGAACTTAATTTAAGACCGTGCCTTCTCCCCAAGCTGCTTGTAGAACAAGTAAACACCAATTTTGCTCACTGCTGCCTAGTTAGAGGATACCTCTGGGTCCCTACAGACATCAAAAGGCAAAGGTACTTGTGTAAGAGGGGAGGGCACAACAACTGTAGAAAAAAGTGAAGGGTTTCACACAGCACTTCCTCTAAGTACAACAATGCTTTTATGCTGTCATGATCTACTAAAAGTAGAAGGCTCTTCCACAAATGAGCATATTCTGGATTATCTTCATCTAATAAGATGGACAATGCAAGACCCTGGGGCCTAAGGATGCTGCTCCTAATTACAGGAGAATCATGTTCTCCCTGACAGCACTGTGTTAGCATCCCCCTTGCAGTGCCTGAGCCCGGCAGAGAGAGCTCTGAAGCCCAGGATTTTTCATTTTAGAAGCACCTTCTCCAGTGCATGCTACTTTCAGAATTAGCTCCTGACTTGAAAAGACTGAGGGCAGACAGGCAGATACACAGGCAAGCAGGTGGAACTGGCAAAGCTGTCCCTTTCTTTGCTGGCTTGTCCTGATCACTTGACAGGGAAATGTGATCTTTGTGCTTTGTGGGGAAGAAGGATGAGATTAGCTCCGGAAAGTGCAGTGTGGCCTCAAAGAAGCAGGGAAATAAAAGAGGACAGGAGAATAGATAAAAGATCTTTCCTGTCAGATACTCCACCTGGCCAAACATCTATTACTGTGTGTTAAAACTGACCAGAACTCAACCAGTCATGAACATAAGCAATAGGACAAAATTTTAAGTTAGGGAGGTTGCAATTAAGACACTCAAGTGTTACCTTTCCCTCACATTCAATCCTTTCAATGTGATCACTGAAATGGAACATGGGCACTACAACCTTAATGTGGACATTCTGCTACTATTGCTCTGTACCTCAAAGACTTTTAAAATCTCTGCTGAGACTCCATTTGTCTCTAAAGGGCTCTTTATATATGCAAATCACAGGCAAGTCATGGTGAAAACAAAGGATAAAATGTTCCAGCCCAGTTTTATCCACCAAAACCCCCAATATACCTTCAAAGGACCTTTGTGAATTGAAATGCAGGCTATGTGGATCTGCAGGCTTTATTACAATAATTTCTAAGTAAACAGTGCACTTTTAGAGACAATTACTGAAGAAGTGAACTGTTAAACTGAAGACAGAAGCTCTGCTTGCAGCTGGGCTTTTTGAGACTGGACACCTCGTTAACATGCTAATAAATGCAGATCTACCTGGCAGATCAGCTTTTCACATGCATGGCAGGAGTGGGGAGCACTGGTGAAGAGGCTGTTAACTCACAAGGTGAATATTCACTCCTGCTGCATTTAAACACACAGAAAACACACCTGCCTTCCACCAGAGAGGAAAGGGAAGTGGATGAAAAACATTTAAAACTCAACTATAACATAATCACTGAAGTTTTGTAAACAGAATTAGCAGCTTTGGGAACTGCAGTGACAGGACACAGAGAATGGTTTCCCACTGCTAGAAGGCAGGGTTAGATGGGATATTGGGAAGAAATTCCTGGCTGTGATGGTGGTGAGGCCAGGGTACCCAGAAAAACTGGGGCTGCCCCATCCCTGGAAGTGTCCAAGGCCAGGTTGGACAGGGCTGGGAGCAACCTGAGATAGTGGGAGGTGTCCCTGCCCATGGCAGGGGGTGGAAAAAAATGAGCTTTAAGGTCCCTTCCAACCCAAACCACTCTATGATTCTGTGATTGCCAAAGGCAATTGAGGAACAGTAATAATTTCTTTTGGAGCAGCATTTAAAAGCTTTTTGGAAGGGGGCAGGGGAGCAGCTTACAAAGTCTAGTACTTATGAAAAATTAATTTATCATTTCAAAGCAAATCACCAAGAGCTCTGTCCAGAGCTCTATCAGCCCATCTGGGAGAGCTGATCCCCAATGATTAGGAAAGGAACTTTTGAGCTCTTGCTGTTAAAATAACTCTGATTTGATACTGTAAACATATTACAGATAACACTCTCGTTCATTAGGGATGAAGAACACCACATCTCACTCACTGCTACTCTCTTCTTTAGGAGTTTCCTATTTCTTCTTAGAAGAGGAACATTTTTTTTACCACCACGTGATAAAGGACTTGGCCTAAGAGTTCTCCAAAAGTGCTCTGTCAAATGGACCCTGGAATGTGGAAAGCTGAGAGCTGCTCCCAGCACTCCTACTCAGTCCAACATCCAACTCCTTAAAGCTCCAAGAAACACAGGGCACACTTTGAAAGCAGGAAGCTTCAGCAGTCTTTAACAAGCAGAGCTACAGGTAAAAGAGCAGCAGGCGGTTTTTAACTGCTGTTTTTTTACTGACAGCCTCATTTTTGAAATATAAATACACGCTGTTCCTTTGAAAGGCCCCAAGGCTTCAACTCAACAAGTTGAACTAATGTTAAAACACATTTTGGTTTGTTTGGAGTCCAGGAAAATGTTAGCTGAGGGTATATTACACAAAAATAAAAAAGTGAAGCAAGAGATCTTAATCCAAACAAAGCCTCTCCTTCTCTAAGATCCAAATGCTTCAGTAATATCTTAACACATCACCACAACAACTACAATACTGAAGGCAGCTGAGGAATCAGCTGCTTGAAATAGCACATTGTTGTTCTTCCAAGGGAATACACAGAGCCTAAGTCTTCTGCACAGAGACTGAAATAAAATAGTACCTTTGGCATCATCAGAGCCTGAAGCCAAAAGCTTAGGGTCCATCAAGTTAAAGTCAACGCTCCAACACCTTTTCTCGTGCTCCTGTTGAGAGAAACAAAAATATTGCAAGGTAGTGAGTTGTAATATGATAAAACAGTAAAAAAACACACGTTTGGTATAAATTGTCAGCAGGGACCCGGAGAGAGAAGCTTATTATGCTTAGCAGCTTTTCAAAAATTATCTTTTCTCCTCATCAAACCAATCCTATCAATATTCTACACATGCAAGGAAAGCAGCAAACACTAGAAAGGCTTTTTTAAAAACTAAAACTGATTTCATTTTTACTTGGAAAGAAGAAAAAGTATTTCAGGAGATACACATTAAAAACCTGAATTTGCAGCATGATTTGACTTGCTGTGGTTCCACCCTGTGCTGCTTCTTATCCCAGACTGTAGTTGTATCCTCCAATACTAATAAACAACTTTTAAAAAATCTCCCAATACTGACAAAATGCCCTTTTCAAACACTTCCTCTCTGAAAGTCCAGGAAATCCTCACCTTCCTGTTGAGCTATTAAGCAAATCTTCTGCTGTCTAATCCTCTGTTTTACCACTCAAATAAATATTACTAAAAGACTGCACACTCTTGCTCAAAACACAGAAGAGCTGTAATTGCTGTGCTGGCACATCCCACGTGGAAGCAGAACATTGCATTGAATAAAATGTGAAATTCAGTCAAACCCTTTGTTTAAAGCCTTCACAAGGGCTTAGAAGGCAAAAATCTCACGACGATGAAGTCAACGAAAGGGTTTCAGTACATGCAAAGCACATGTCAATGCCTCTATGCAGATCCAAATTTTAAAAATTCAAGTAATCTGATAGGAAGCAAAATGAGTTTGTTTTAACATAAGCAACAGCTGGTTGTCTCTAGGTTGATTATTCAGCCTCATAAAGAAATGCAAAATGCATCTGAGAGGAAAACAGAATACATTTTTTCTGTCCAGTGTAATTTCTCTTTTGGTGAGATATGCAAAGGATTAATGAAAACAAACATTATAAAATGAGTAAAAAACAATGAAAAAAGTAAAGAAACGCTTAAATAGGAATTAAAACTTATGATGAACTGCCAAGGAGAGGGAACTAAAGTCCAGTCTGTAGCTCATCCATTATCATTGACCAGTTTCAATGGACTATGCTACCTACACAACAGCCTGCAGCACTTCCAGCCTCTTCCCAAACACAACAGCCTCCTTCCACCCTCCTTGTTGTGATCACAGGCTTCTCAGAAGCCATGAGGCAGAAACACAACGTTTGAGTTTCCCAAAGAAGCCAAACACCAGGAACTTGTCCCTCAGGGGGTCTGGCTGAGGAGCTGAGGGCTGTGTGGGGAAGGAAAGGTTCTGCCTTGTGCTCCCTTCTCCCAGCCTCACACCACTTCTGCCTCATGAGCACCTGTGCTGGCAATCCCTGCAGGGTTTCACAGAAGGCTTTTGACAAAGACTGAAGTGGGACAGGTATGGAGAGACAGATGATGCCTTAAATTTTAACTTTAATATTTTTCAAATCCTATACTGCTAGTGTAGCTCTGATGTTTTCTGTAGCTTGTTAAGTGCTGTTCTCTATGCTAAGATAGACATAACAAAACCTCAGTAACTTGCTCTCCAAGGACACCCAGTACAAGAACTGTAAACTAGCATCTTGGGGAGAGGGGGGCAAGCTTGGGCAAATTCCATCCTTGCCTGGCTTCTGCTTGGAGAATTGATGCTGATATCAAAGTGGGAAGAACTCGGGAGCTGGCATTGTCCATTTTGGGATGCACTGAGGCAGGAGCCTCTGGAGCCCAGAGTGTGACCTCTGAAGGCCTTTCCAATAAATCCCTCCTTTATTCCTTTATTCCTGTCTGGTCTCTGTTTCTAGGCAGCCATTTAAGGCATCACAGAGATGTCTACAGAAAGGCAAGGCAGCTTCCAGGAACTGACTTCTCCCTGTGCAGACTCCCTGCCCGAAAGCAGCAGCAAGAAAACATCAACTGCCTCACGACTGTGACAGGAAGACAGAGCTGCCTCCCTCAGAGGCCTACAGCTCAATAAAGCTGCGTGGATGAGATGCATTTACCAAACAGGAGGAACATCCATTTCACCCTGTGGAAAAGGAGGACACCTCCAGCAAAAGGAGCTCCAGTACTGAGTAAAGAGGAAAAGGATTTTTTTGCTGGACTAAAAAAAGACTCAGTGCTGCTCCCCCAGCACAGTGCATGGCACAGGAAATGTTCCTTGCTGGTTACCTGGTAGACCTTGGATCTTTGTCCCGTGAATCCATCCCAGAGGATGACGGTGCCTTCATAGTCACTGCTGGCTAGCAGGTTCTTGTGGTAACTACTCCAGCTGATACAGCTTAAAAAGAGCAAGCCCTGGTCAGTCTTACAGCAAATCATAGTGTACAACACAAAAATCACTCTTGCAATACATCAGGCAATAAGTATCTTGGCAAAGCACACAGCACCTTAAACAAACCACCCCTCTGAAACATGCAGCTTAGGGGAAAAAAACCAAAACCCATCAGAAATTAAACCAACCTTCTTCCACAAACTAAAAGCAAAGCTTTATTGGCTGAAGAGACATTTCCCCCTTGATACGAAGTCCTAGGGTTTAGAATTTTTTTAAATGAATTTATCTCAAACACTGTGACATTTTTGCTATTTGAATACCACACAAATTCTCAGAGTGCTCAAGGTTTGACTCCTTAACCTCTTAGCAAAAGACATTTTTGCTGTTACCATAAACAAATTTTTATACCATATTATTATGATACCAAATTATTATTATACCATAAAGATAACTACTTACCTAAGAGTAGCTGTATATGTAAAATGCATAGCTGCATGGACAGTAAATCAACCTCTCCTGAAGCACACATTTAATGTTCTGTATATGCACCTATGTGCACGTGAAAGTCTGACTTCTGAGAAACTACTTCCAGCTTTCTCTAAATGCTGGAAGTAAAGCCTTCCAATCCAGGAGAAAGCAGCAGTTTGTTTGCTATGTGTATTTTTGGTAATGTTTCTGATGGAGAACTGGAAAAATATAATCACACAGGTTTTTATTTCAAGCTGAATTGAGGGGCTGTGCAAAACTAATTGATGCTTCCACTGGCAAACTCTAACGATCAGCAGAGAAAACAAGAGCAGCAACACTGCCAAGTCTCACTCGTAGCATTCTGGCACTCTGCCTCCACTCTGACTCCCAAAAAATGTGACAGAGGTAAGAAAATTTGTAATACTTGTTCACCAATTTTTGGACCATCTGGCAAAGAAGCACGCCAGTTGGTCTCAACTGTGATGTACACAGCAGAAGCTGAAGTGACAGATCCCATTCGTGCAGGTCCTCGAGCAGCTCTGACACAGATAACTGGATCATAGTAGCCTTGGGGGCAAGTTTTAACCAACAATATAAAGCAGAAGTCCACAATTCTGTAACTTCTTAGCACTGCTTCGATCAGTGCAGCTACACATTGAAATATGATGTAAATACATGGATACTGATTTAGGAGCATTATACCTTGCCAAATTCTTGGTTCCACTACACACTTGCATGCTGTTTTCCTTAATAATGTACACAAAGAAGAAGAAAAATCCTTTTTCCTTTCTCATGGTAGTTAAATATAAGCATTTATTTTCGCATTTATTAAGTAACAGCAAGCAGCATTGGTCTTCTGCTCTCCTGACTACAGTGAAACTTAAGAGCATCCCTTGGCTTTAAAACTTTACATTCAAAAACTTTAAAATTTTATTTACCCAATACAAGTCACTGTTTTTAACCACTAGCTGCTAAGAGGATAACTGCAGTGATACAACTCAAGCAATGATTTCCCTGGCTTCACCTCTTCTATGATATATTCATTAATGAGAAAATGTTAAGTACCCACAGCCCTTGTAGGCATGAGAGCTGTCCACAAAGGCACCATCAAGGAGCCATTGCTATTCCAGCTCTACTTCCATTTAGGTACCCACAGAGAAAAGCAGGTCTTGACAGCCTGTGATTTACTAGGAGCCTTATTCTGAGAAGCTTAAGTGGCTCCCTGAGTTCCAAATGAAGTTGGCAGGCACTGCCCACCAGGACCATGAGGTGAAGGTTGCAGTAGCCCAGAGATAACCACATCTGACATCTGGAGTCATGTCTCCAGGTGGAGCAATCCCTGATGGAAGCAAAAGCAGCTCAGAGGCCCAGAGCTACACCACAGTGAGCTCCAGGCTGGGAGCAGTCTCCAGCTGATGGCAGGGAGGTCAACACCACACCACAGGAGACCTTTATCCGTTCAAACCTGCTCCCCTGACCAGATTATCTCAAGTCAGAGCTTCAGGGATCTTAAGAAAAAAAGTAAATAATCTGTAAGTGAATCATGTACAAGCAGGAAGAATACAACCCAGAGCTGTATCTTAGAAGGCAGGCTCCAATATGGATGGCTTTGAGAGGACATCAGACAAAAGGAAAAAAGGAAATAATCTGTAAGTGAAGCCATCATGTACAAGCACAAAGAATACAACCCAGAGCTGTATCTTGGAAGGCAGGTTCCAAAATGGATGGCTTTGAGAGGACATCAGACAACATCAGCAAGGGAAGAGGGTCCTAGAGAAAGGCTGATGTGCTGGTGACACTTCGGGTGGTTAGAGGATGCATGTTCCAGATGAAGTATGAAGAGGATGATCACATAACCACATCTTGTCAAAAAAGAAATCACCCCAGACAATGAAAATTAGGAATTATTGAGTAGGTAGAAAGATATAAAGGACAAGAGTTTAACAGTTCTGCTCGAGGTGTGATAGATTTAAAATACTTCATTGGTTCAGATAGTACAGATGGAGAAAAACACAGAGTTCCTGTGCCCAAAGCCATGTTCATCACATCTGGCACAGCAAAGATCCCATTGCAGCCTGATTGTGCTCACAAGGGGTTAACACTCATTGGGAAAGCATTTGTAGACAGAGTTAAGAGAGGAAAACAGGAACTGACAGGTGAAAAATGTTTTGGGATTTGCAGCCACTAAGTGGTTCAATTAACACCTTTTAAGTCACACACACCATAAATCTTTCATTTTTAAGTAACATGATTAGATCATAGCAAGACAAAATCAACTCTGTTCCAGCTCTCTGCCTTAATTCTGCCCTCATCCCCCCCAACTCTCTTTACGAAGTTTGAAACTAGAGCTTTTTCCTTAACATTGCAATACCTGCGCTTCTGGCTAACTTAAATTCTCCAAAGTATCCTTTGCAGAGCACAATTTAGGGTTGGCTGAGGTGGAGGGGAGCACTCTTTCCAGATAGTTTTTTATCAAGGGCTATCCTTTCATAGAATTCACAGAATGGTTTGGGGTAGAAGAAATCTTAAATATCCCCTCAATCCACCTCCCTGCCATGGGCAGGGACACCTTCCACTATCCCAGCTTGCTCCAAGCCCCATCCAGCCTGGCCTTGGACATTTCCAGGGATGGGGCAGCCACAGTTGTACCATGCTCTGAGCAGACAGTGTCCTAACACATAATGTAAATCTCTCCCCTTTCAGCTTAAAACCATTCCCCCTTATCCTGTTGCTCTCTGCACCTCTAAAAAGTCACTCTGTAAAAAGTCCTTTGGTTGTACCCTCTGGCATCTGTGACCATGCACACCTGGAAGAAGGCTGTCCTAGAGCTGGGATGTTGTGATGTTTCTCTTCCATATGGCTTTCCTGGGACATGCAGAGGGTTGAGAACCTACTGCCACGTTCCCCTTAAGGGAAGCACTCATCTTTCTTCCATGCCCAACGCAGGCAATTTTGCTGAAGCTTTAAAGACATCTATTTTTTTGGGTTCCCTTGAGATGTTATCATGGGTAATGAACTGAGTAACAAACTCAAAAAGGGCATGGAGGAGAGAGCTGGAGAAGGGCACAGGAAAGGGCAAAGGTGACATGAACCAAAAAAGCAGCTTACATTGTCTTCAAACAGATTAACTATCAAACCCCTAGAAGTTCATAAAAATAACCTTTTGTAGACAACCTTTAGATGGTCTGCAGCCACAACCAGGAGAAATTGAAGTGTGAAGGCTCTGAGATACGATATAAAAATAACTACCTAGGGCTGAGAGAACATATAATTCAGCACTGGACTAAAAGGCATGCGATGCCATCTTTTATTTTAAGTACAGTAGCTGTATTTTTTTTTTCAGTTTTTGCTCTGTTCTTTAATCCAGAAAGAGAGTGATAGTTACACCTCAGAGATTTATCTTATCAGGAGTTGTGATAGCTTCCCTTCCTAGGGGATTAAGCTGCAGAAACTGTAGTTGAAAGCTAATCACCAACCTCAGAAAAACTCTCCTAACCTCAGCGTCTGATCCAGCCACACAGAAATCCTGACCCTGTAAAGATTCATGTGCATCCTTCATTTTATTCGGAGACACACGTGGGCCAGCTCAGCTAGCGTTGTCAGTTATGCTGATCTTTCTTTCATGAGCCAGTATTTTTATGGCTGAAATGTCTCAAATCCAGGATCAAGGTACCCAGTGTCAACCACCCCTCTGGCAGTGAGAGTTAAACGAAGTTAAAGCTTTTAATAAAGCACAAACTTCTGTGGTCTGATCTGCTTCTGAGCACCAAGTGCTTCAGACCCAGTCTGTCATCATGAGCCAACTGATGACTGGTAGTTTTAGGACTGAAATGTTTTTAAGGGCATGATCTACTGCTGCAAAGAACATCCACATGAATAACAACATGAGATGAAAACTTCAGAGACATATGGAATTACATTACTGTTATGAATGTTTTAAAATAAACCTCTTTTTTCCCAATCAATTCAAAGAAAACCTCTAGTATGGTTACAAATACTTCTAGAGAAAAATTTCATCTTCTTGCAAAGTGAAGCAGTAATTCTAAAAACTAGAATTAATGCAAGCTGAAGGTATATTTCCTCACAACCTGGCTGGTGTCAAACATCCTCTGCCTTGGAAATACAAGCATCCAACACAACCAGCTCATACCACCCCAAACAGCAAAGATTCTATGATGAAAAGGAGTACAGGACAAGTTTTTGCTTAATTTAAACTTCATAGCAAGAAGTAGCTTCCATCCTCAAAGCCAACAGCAATACAGCCATGAAATGCTATAAGGATACAGCAATCCCACATTTGATTTATTGACACCAAAAAATGGAAACAGTAAAATATTAGCAGCCTCCTAAAAAAGAAAGACTACCAATGCTTTGCTTTTACTGCAATTGACTAAACAGAACCAGCTGAATTTGGAGGTTTGTGGTAACATCTATCACTGAAGTACAGATGCTGCAAACACACAGTGGTGAGCATGCAGAATACCAAACGTGGATTTCAAAAGCATGTTTACCTAACCACACTCACACATCACCTGCTGTAGATTAACGAGGGCTAAAACCCAATTTTTTACCTGAATGCTAGATATCCTTGTTTTTCTCCCTCTGCAACCTATGGCAAAACAACAAATCTGCCTCCTGAATAAATCAGAACAGAGCTGTGGCTCGCTGCTAGCCATTCCTCTTCGTCCTTTGCCATCTCCCACACGGGGGGAGCTGCAGATTAGTGCCTGCCATAGCTAGGGACGCAGCAAGTCATAATTAGCTCACAGGGTGCTGTTTATAGCGACTACACAATGCCAGGATTTGTTTCTTGTCCTCAAGCTATGAATCTGTAAATGGGATTTTTATGAGGATTTATGTGTCATCTTGTGTTTTTCCTGGAAGCTTATGCCACTGTTGTTCCCAGGGGAGGCGATGCACATTTACCAGAAACCCGACACACCGACTTCCTCCCTGCTCTTAAAAATAGGGATAAGAAGGCTTAGCAGATGATGAAAAAAGAACGTATTTAAGAAGCAGGTGGGTGTAAAAAAGGGGGTTGGAAAAGAGGAAGAGACTCAGCTACAGCTGGTACCAGGGCCGTGCTCCAGGAAAGCCTACAATCAATTACTGCTGGCATGAAGCTCGAGCTTTCAGCAGGCACCCAGCTGGCACACGGCAGAGCAGGGCTGGGCTGGCGCCAGCCCCGGCCCAGGCACGGGCTTCCCTTCCCGCAGCTGCTCCGGGCCAGACTCACTCTTGGCCAGACACAAATGCTGTCACCTGTCTGCTTTTATAAAAGCCCAGCAGAGCCTCTGCTCCTGGGAGAGCTGAGTCACCAGCATCACTAATGATTTATGTTGCGGCGTCATGGCTGTGGACAAGGTTAACCAGGATCAATTTGGCCAGGAGAGACATGTCACCCAATCTCATCTGCACTCAGACCCCCTGCATCTCTGCTGGGAAGAGAAATACCACCCAAGTGCCGGAGCAGAAATATGTTTGTCTTTGATATCAGAAGGGGCACTCACAGCTAGAGTAAAACCTCTCAAAGAAGCTGTACCTTCACCCAAAAAATGAAGATCAACAGCTTTAAGCTGAGGCTTTGTACAAAGAGCAGACTCCACTTGTTGAGATTTTCCTATTACTATTTGGGCACCTTTTCAGCACACTGCAATATTCCATAATGAAATTACAGCCTTCATCTATAACTTCTCCCTCAAGCTACGCCTTCAAAAAAGCAAGTTATTATGCTGCTCGACTCTGCACCAGCAAAGCCCAGCACCAGTGACTGGCAGCACAGCTAATGGATACAGCAAGGATGCCTCTGACTGACAGACCAACTTTATTTGTCAAAACCAAAAGCACCTACATGCCAAAGGAAGCCTGATATAATTGGATGAGGCTGATGGGGGAAAAGAAAAACCTCACCATTTATTTCTTCAAAGGAATGAGAGAAATGAGGGCAAGAAAATGAGAAGGGACCAGATCCTCCTCTACTGAGGCAGAGGGTCGGAGGACAACGCATTTAGCATTGTCATATAGACATAAAATATATATATATATGTATATGTATGACATTTGAGAAGGGGAAAAAATCTTGAAAGCAAGCAGCATCTTGTGTGGAGCACAAAGCTGACATGAGTAACACCACAGAAGGCACTAATGTGACTCTCCTCACTGGCAGCTGTGGGAGAAGGGAGAATTAACAATTTTCCTAATGACTGGCAGAAGCGTCAGGGTAGATCCCCAGTCAAAATAGAAACAGCAAGTTTGGAATTTATTTCAAGTTGTCCAAGAAATACCAAACACATGTTGCTCTTCCCCTGCTAATTAAGGCAAAAGGTATTAATTGACTGCTAGATGGTTTTCCTATTCTGCTCTTCTCTCCAGAAAAATGAAGTTGAATGGTGTGAACTTGGCTATGAGTCAGGTAAAAACACAGAACATTTCACCAGCCCAGCCAAACACAAACTCCATAATCAGTACAGCATATCAATACAAATCACTCTCAGGCTGCTTTTACCCACAGTGAAATAAAGTCCCAGGGTCAGCTGCATTTACATCTTTCCCTTCATAAAATAGTATTATGCAATTCCTAGGAATAGTGAGCACGAGCAACACAGGAATAACTGATCTATCTTTAGAAATGTGTCAGCTACAAAACAAAGCGTGACTTTTACGCTCTAAAACAGGCTTGCAAACACTCTTAATTTTGTTGCACAACATTTTGTTTTCATGGAAGCTGGACTGTTACATAAATTTATTACTTGCACTTTCATGGCTGCTTTACTGCTTTTAAAATGTAGAGTACCAAATAAAAACAAATGAGTTCAACAGGGATGCTGGAGACTTATAATGGGTTTGATTGCCTGTATTATTTACTTCTGAGCTGTAACTGAGTTTTTGAATTAGGATTTTTGAGTTATTTAGCTGGATTCTTGCAGTTGAAGTTCTGACAGGGTGGTCTATATTTCACTGGTTAAATACATCTAAAAGGATAAAAAAAACAGGCTGACAGTAATGATGGCAGCACAGAAGCAAAAAAATCAAGGAAGGTCTTTGCTCAGGAGCTTTATATTACGAGGCCCAGCAGTATAGTACTTCAGGCAGACAAAAATTCCTAGGCAGAAGGTGCCAGTGAGGAGCATTTCCTGAGAACCAGCAACCCCTCAGAAGAATGGCAAGGCTCTGGTCAATGAAGAGAAGAGAGCATGAAGGAATCAGTAACTGTCAGGAAGAACTGGGTACAGAGGTTACCTTGAGACAAGCTGTGACTTTACCTGGAGCATTTAACCACCAGTTTGAGTGGGTATCCAACAGCCTTTGCAAGGAGCACAACAGCAATTTACTACCCTTTTCTAGCCTTTTCTCCTCCAGATACGAGGGCTTTGTCCCTACCTTGGATGAACCCAGCACAGACAAGTAACAGTGCTTGTGCCACCCCATCTCCATTAGCTCCTGCATTCCTCCTTTCCCCTCCAATTCCCATAAAGAAAGCCAAACAATAACTACACATAAACAAGCAAGTGGAAAAGGCACTCTGAGTTCAAACACAAATCAATGCCTACCTGATTTTGGAATTACAGGTCATTTCATTCTCAGGGTAGTGAATATCCACTGCATCCTGAATGACTGTACCATACTCATAGACTTTAATCTTCTTTGTCACTCCGGCGATGGCAAAGTAGTCACAGTCTCGGTCGAACTCAATACTGAGAAACAAAAAACATAAGCTGAGAACTCTGTAAAACACCACATATACTTAGCACAAGGGTATTTTACCTCCTAAACATCTTGGCAGAGTTGAAAATGACAATTTGCAGTTTGCAAATCCCCAGCTCAGAACACCCTGGCCAGGTCTGGCACACGCCCCAAGAGTGTGGAGTTCTTGCTCTAAGCATTGTTCTCTAAATCCATCCCCCATCAACACACCCACATCTCCATTCTTGTGGTAGCACAATCACCTTCCCACAGCCAGGGTCTCTGTTCAGGTGCTCTGGAGCTCTTTCAGTTCAGCTACACCATCCACATGGCATGGTACCCAAATGTCAAAGCCAACAGCTCGTCCTGGACACGCGCTCAACATTCAGCTGCACACTACCATTAACGTGCCACAGCATCACTGCCCATTGATTCCTCCTGCATACAACAGCTTCAGGAACTTCTAAGTGATAACGCAGAGCAAAGCAGTATTTGTGAAAAAAAACCCTTCTAAATTCCCTGGGTAACAACAGGGGGTCAAAATCAGATCATGAGTACTGTAAAAACAACGCACGCAATGACTTCCACTTAGGGTTGCTTGTGCAAACACAGGCACCTTCTTTCTTGACCTGCAGGGCAAGTTTGTAATAAATATCAATGAAGTTGGAAGTAAAAGCAGTCACTTTATAACAAAGTTAAGCTGCAAATGAGAAAAGCCTGAGGTTGTACATGAAATACATCTAAGAGAAAGGCAGGCAGCAGGTTACAAACAGCTAATGTCATTGCTGCCTTCACAGCTTGGAAGGGCTTGAGAGGAAGCTGCTAGACATCCAGCAGCTGGGGAAGTAATCCTGCTCCCCAGGAGCTTCTGCGTTCCTGCAGCCCTGGCACTGCTGGCAGGGCAGGTGCACACACACCTTTGAGGGCATCAGGCTCAGTGAGACACCTCCCCAAAAAGGCTGTGGGGGGAGCATCTGCCCTCAACCACAAGGTCTCTGTGACCAGTAACCAGCTCTCCCCAAGTCTTCTAAGAGATCAATCTACTGTTTAGAGAGGTCTTTTCTGGAGTTTTTCCACTCACTAATTCATTTCAATCTCTGCTGTCTCTATCCCCTTTTTTTTCCCCTTAAGAATCTAGAGTGTTTATGAACCAGGGAGGAAGTTCTTAATGGCAGCAGGGAAAAGTGAGTTTACACTAACTTCACATTCAAAATCATGAGAGTAAGGATATTTAAGGTCCTTTCTACAATTAGAAAGCATTAAACCAATTACAAGAAGCAAAAGGGCTCTTCAGGCTGCCCCCATAGCTGTAACAGCAAGAGCTTTCCACTCCTCAACAGTGCTGAGAAGTCGAAGGCAATGCAACGTTTCCAAAGGAAGATAAATTTAAATGCCACCAGAAATTTCGAGTCCTCATAAAGGAGATATCACAAAGTTATTTTTAAACTATGGAGAGAAAAGATTGTTGATATGCAGTCTGTTGCTGTAAAATAATTCAGTGAAGCAGCTTGAAACTCGGCCTTTTAACTCAGGCACCCGAACTTCCCCCAGGCAGTGGCAGGAGATGGTCTCACTCACAACTGCTTGCTAGAGAAGCTAGTTAGGTGCAGCCTGCAAAATCAGGAGCCTCCAGAATGCACAGAGGAACAAGCTTATGGCTGGGGAATTAAGCAAGCATGCAGGCAACTATTTAAATAAAATGGGAGAGGGAAAGAAGTCACCTAAGCATCCAGGCTGCTCTCCCCACTCCCCAGATCTATACTAGTCTAAATCACTTTTTAGACATACAGGATGAAAATGCCATTCAGGCCTGTCTTGTTTTGTCAGCTCAGCCTATTCTGTGGAAGAATTTTATAATCAAAGCCTCTACAACAGTACAACGGATTTACTTGTACCACAATCTTAATTGAACTGCTGTCTCTGCTCCTGCTCGCTGCCCCGTGGATTCAGGTAAAGCACAACTAAACTGATGGCAGTGATTCATCTGCCTGGATTCAATTTATACCCTCAGCCTTCTGCTGAAGAAAGAAAAATAGTGCATTACAATGTCTGGTAAAAAGCCAAGTTATTAGAACAGAATAGAACCTCTCTCACTTGGGTTGGGTTTGCTTCTCTAGCATTAATTCTATTTTTTTTTTAATAGAGACATGCTGCAGACATAACAAATGAGTATTTCAATCTGCCCATAAAAGTTAACACATCATTAAAAAAAAAAAAACCTTAAGCAATGGAATTGTCAGACCTGTGACCTTCAAACAGCATCAAAGACACTGCAGGGAGAAAAAGAAAGCTGAAATAAACCATTGCCAGTACAGACTACACACACCTGCACTTTGGCCTCCCATCACCTGTGCTCAATCCTGGGACAGTCAGTGCTCTCACCTTCTGCCAGTCATTGACAAATAAAAACAGGAACAATCTAAGTACCTAAGCAAGTGGTTAATATACCAGATTAAACTGTTCCTAATATTTGCAAAGCTCTGCTTGCACCTGGACTAACCAGGATTAGGACAAACAGCCAACTTGCACAGCAACAATTACTTTTATGCTTTTTCTTGCAAGTCTTTTAAATACACTTTAGTATTATGCAAGCCCTATTTGCATTTAACTAGCTCGAGGATATTCCTGTCACTTGCTGCTTCAAGTCTTTGTGTCAATGTAAGCACTTGCTTAGACACAAGCTTATCTTTATGAAAATTCACCACAGAACTTCAGTTTTGTTTTGTCTTGTCAAAAGACTCAACAGGGCCAGCTCAGAAAGATAACATTCTGCTTTGCAGGTGATACATTTCCACAGTCCAAGTGAATTCCTCATTAGCACAATAACAACATGCAATAGATTAATAGGAAATAATTCAAACCCCCAGTGAAATTACTTTTTGGACCAGCAGTGGTTCTTGCTCCTCAAAGATGTGCTTGTTAAAAACAGATACCAATTGCTCCTTTTGTTTAGCCTATTTTTAAACTCCACGTTTCTGACCAACAAACACTAACTAAATTTCTATAAGGAATCTTCTGGGGACACAAGAACTGCTGGATAATTGAAAGAGCTTTAAAAACATGCCGCAGAAATTAGTTACAGAAATCAAATTGAAAAGATCTGATTTTTTTTGTTCTAGAGAAAATAGAAGACAGACATCTCCCCATTCCCAAATCACCATTTTCTTTCTCCTAAGAAGGTGACAACCAACATCTTATGGAAATACCACTAAGAGCTGCTAGAAAGTAAGCACATCCTCAAGTGTTCATGTTTCTCCACTGCTTATCTTAATTCCCAATCTGTGAGATTATAAATCAATTGCTTTATTTTAATGGTAAAACCTATGACCTTGGAGAACACTCATAGCTAACAAATAGAATTATGAAATAAATTGCTTCTGAAACATGCCCGGAAGCCTGCTTTGATGTTGAGGATAGAGCAGCAGGGAAAGAGTAAAGAATGAGTATTTAGCAGCTCTGCCATTGTGTAAAGCCCTACTACATTTGCATCCTGCTGGTGTGTGCAGTTGTTGTGCACATCCCCGGAGGATGCGCCGGAGTTAGGGAATGCATACAGATGGGCAACTAAATTGATTAAAGGAATGGAGCAGCTGCCTCACCATAAGGGTTATGAACAAGGCAACAGCAAGACTGGTGTTCAACAAGTCACACTGCAACGAGGAGATACTCGCCAGAAGGTTTGATTTGGGACAGAGGAGAGTTTCCTCCCTCCCAGTTACCCTTTTAAGAACCACACACACGTTTCAGGTAGCAACTCCTGCAGAAGTAGTGAAGTGAAGCTGACAACAGTAATCCATGCACATCTGGTTCATGCCAGACATTAACAGGTATGTTACAGATATTAACTGTATTGACTGTTTGAAAGCAGAAGGCAGGGCTGCATCTAAGTGCATTTGCCTTTAACTGCATCACCAGTTCCAGCCCAAGGTCTCCAGCCAACTGCTCCTCTCCCCTTTCCACGCAGTCTACAATTGCTACTATAATCAAAAATGCCTCAGCCCTGACTTGTAACCAAGATCTGTGACTGTAGGAGCTGCCATCTCTACAAAGCAGATGATTCAGTCCCTCTCATTGAGCTCTGTCTATATATATATAGACAGATATACAGACACACACACATGTTTTTCTCCCTGAATATATCAAAGCTTTTCAGTTCTGTTCCTCCTCACCACAGTGCTGTTTCTATTTCTGTATCTCTAACATCAACTCCTACCTTGCTGTGGGGTCCCATACTTAATGGCAACAGGGATATATTGTTGGGACTTAATTGGTGAGAAGAAGAGATCCCAGCAGCAGCTTTCGCTCTTCACTAACATTTCCTTAAAGTCTTTCTTACTCTGTGCTTCCACTCTATGGCCTCCAAGGGGTATCCTGTCACTTCTAACAAACCTAAGCCTGGCTATCTCTTTCCAACGCTCATTTTGAGGCATTAAAGCCAAAGATTAGAAATTCAGGTTACAATCCAACACCATGGGCACCAGGACAGACTGTTCAGCATCTGGGACCAATACAGAAATTGGTATTAATATCACACACCTGAGAGACTTTTTACAACAGACTGATATTTTAAGGCAAATTAATTAGTGTCACAAAGTATGCACTAGCATACAATATGTGGTCTTTAAAAACAAAGCTATATTCAGGCATAGGAAGCTGCAGTAAAGCACTCAGATTTTGTGTTCTACCAGCTCAAAGCCTAAATTTTGTCACACATAAATACAAAAGCTACTGAAACAAAGCATATGAAGTTTCAGTATCAAAAGACTGTTTTGCTAAAGCTGCGAGTGGCTGAAATAAAAAACAGCTGAGGTTTTCCTCTTTAATGAAGCAGCAGTTCCATTAGTTACTCCTTACTCCCAAGCACCACCTAAGTAAAGTCACTGCTTTTATTTCCAGTCCTTAGTCTGTGCCATAAGGACAAGGACAGACCACCTCTGCAGAATGTGTTTCTTGATTCAAACTCCCAGGCTGATGCCTTAGGTTTTAACTTTTCTCTGTTCCCAGCCCTGCAGTGCCCAGTGTAACTCTGCAGTTCCCTGGAGCTCGTTCAGTGCTGTTCTCTCATGCTCACACTGACATAACAAAGCCTCTCCAGCTCGCTCTCCAAGGACACCCAGACCCTCCTGGGCCCAACAACTGCAAACCTTCATCTTGGGGAGAGGGGGGCAAGCTTGGGCAAATTCCATCCTTGCCTGGCTTCTGCTTGGGCAATTGATGCTGATATCAAAGTGGGAAGAACTCGGGAGCTGTCATTGTCCATTTTGGGATGCACTGAGGCAGGAGCCTCTGGAGCCCAGAGTGTGACCTCTGAAGGCCTTTCCAATAAATCTCTCCTTTATTCCTGTCTGGTCTCTGTTTCTAGGGAGCCATTTAAGCTATCAAGGCTGCCAAATGTTTTCCAAAATATAAACTGAGCAAGCTTGTCATGATCCCCGACAGGTTGTTGCAATCTCTAGTCCGAAAGGACCACTTAAACCTCAATCCTCTATAGACTGTTATTTGGATAGATAAGTTAAATGTATAAATGAGATTACCACTCAAAGTCATTGTATCAGACAGCAAACACTTTTATTCCTAAGAATCACATTACTTTAGGTTAGATGTGACCCCTGGCTTACGAGAAATTTGACAGATTTGTCCTCTCATCAAGGTGAAGTCATCTTGGCTACTCTCAGTAGATCAGAGTCAAGTCTAATGGATGTCTAATAAAAACCATGGGACAGAGGACCCCAAGCTATTTCACACTGATCCCATTCCTTGGAGTTGTTTGGAATATCCCAGCTCCAGCAGCACCAGCAGTTATTGAATGCACCCAGGGTACTCTTCCCATCACCTCTCCTCCTCCAAGCTCCAAACACCTGATGAGAATTCACTACCCCTGATCAAACCTCTATTTGAAGCCTAAGAGACTAGAAAGTCAGCTCTGTGTGTTATTTAACTTCTCCCCTGCCCCCACCCCTCAAAAATCTGGGAAACTGACTGGGAAGGATGCTGCATCAGTCCATCAGAGCCTGCATTGCACAGGGAAGGACAGTCCCCAGCTCTGGGCTCCCTGGGAAAGACATCATTGCACCAGCCATGCTGCAGTCATACTTTCAGCATCTTTCTTACAGGCACAGTAGCCTGGAGGGCTGTTCTGCTCTGTTTGAAGAAAGGCAGAAAAAGGTACCACATTAACAAAGTAATGTCATTAGACCTAGTTCCAGGCCCACTTCATGCTTATAAAAAATCCTTTTAAGTGGAATGAAATGCCATCAGTTCTAACAGAGACCACTTCATAATACTCCCTTTCCATAAAGAGCTTGTTTAAAGGAGAATATTAAACCTGAATCGAGGAGATTTGGTGGGCTTAGATCCATCTCACAGCTTGGAAATCAAACCCAACAGAGTTACTTTCATGCTTTGTCACCTCTAGATAAAACGGAGTCGTTCTTTTTTCAAACTCAATGAGAGCATATACTATGCTGTGAGATTAATTGGGCTCCTTGCAATAGCTCAGTTTTCAGAACCGTGCTCCTCTCTACTTTGCAAAGAAGTTACCATGAACCTAATCTCCTCTAACTACAACCCAAATTCTCCCAGAAAACCACAGCAGAGTCCCACTCTTGACTATAAGAGTACAGCTAGAGACATCTTCTGCTGCATAAGGTCTTTTTCCCATACACGAATTCAGGGAAACTTGGTTTAATTAGCACTAATGATGAGAAAAACCTATAGGGAGCTGCTGAATTCCGCAAGCAACTAAATATAAAGCGTATTGATAAAAAGCCACTTTACTGCTGGGCGATGCTCTTCTGCATGTTGAAGAGAGGATGACGACAATCCCAGGGTTTCTATGCCAGATCCACAGAAGTACAATGAGCCAAAGCTGCTGCAAACATCTACCATGCAACTTAATGAGGATTAGATTCAGTTTTTCCACAAACACCATTTTAAATAAGCTGGAGTAGGAAAAATTTAACTAAAAATGCCAACGGTTAAACGCAGAGTGTTCCTTATGACACTATTTAAAATTCAAGCCAAACGATCAGTCTGTCTGCTGCAGTATTTTGGGTAACCTATATCTATATTTGAAACCCAGGAGGTGCCATTTCACCCAGCTGGGCTGATACACAGTGGGTTATGAGCAGCTCTGACAGCAGCCACAGCACAGTGTCAACATTTTCAAACACTAATGTGGAAGAGGTTACAACTACCTAAACATTCCCATCTGCCTTCGAGTTTGGGAAATGTTTCCAGTACTGAGTCACTGACTGGATAAGGCTGGAAGGCTCCATGATGGATCACCTGGTCCTACCTCCCTGCTCCAGCAGGATCATTCCAGAACACGTGGCTTGCATCCAGATGGCTCTGGAATATTTCAGGGAGGGAGATGCTGCACCCTCTCTGGGCAGCCTGCCCCAGTGCATGGTCACTGCACAGGAAAGAAGTTCTTCACGTTCAGGTGGAACAGAATGTAGCAGCCTCTACCCAAGCTGAGGTTTGAGGGAGGAACCCTGCTCCACAACCTGTGAGGTGGTCTGAACAACAGCACCCTCTTATCAGGATTACACCACTAAAGTAGGAAGGAACAAAGGCAGTATTGGTAGGTGCTGAAGTGCCTTTTAAATATAAAGCCAAAAGCTTGTTTCCGAGCCACCCTACCCTTTTGTTACTACACCAACAAGGATTTTGTTTCTTTAAAATTGAGCACAGCAACTGTTGACAGAGCTGATGAGGCAGGGGAACAAATAGATCTGAAAGAGAGATCTCCATCAATACTGGGACTATTAAACAGTGCAGTCTGTCTGCAGGCTCCAATTCATGCTTCCTCCATGATTTGGCAGCAGCAGCTGGGGATGTTTGTCTCTAGCTGCCCACACTGCCAGAGGCCCCATTTCACAGGACAAATCACCACCCCAAGCCTAGCACTGCAGTTAACTCGAGCCTCTGCCTTTTCCTGACACTGCCATCAGTTCTTCTGCCAGACACCCTGCAGAGAATCAGGAGGGACAGCTGGAGACAGTTAACCTCTTTAGACAACTCAGCTCAATCCAACAGGCACCATGAGTCAGGGCACCAGCCTTCCTAAATATCAAGCCCATACACCACAGATGAGCCTTTCCCAAGGAGCCAGAGGATGGGCTTGGGCAATTAACTGCTGCCTGGTAATGACAGAACAAGGTTAAAACATCATTTGAAGCATTTTTCATCCAGCTGACAAAACTGTTCCATGAGACTTTATGGCATTTTGAATCTTACTTCATCAGTGTTTTGAACGCTACCCTTAAGTATCTTTGCTTTTTCTAAAGAACAGTTTATGTATACCCTCAATTCCACAGTCTCACAGAGAAGTTCTGACTTCACTTGCACAAATGTAGGCACACACTTGTATATAATCCCCTGAGAACATAAACATCACTTCGTAGCTTATTCTGTGTTATTTATTACCTTATTCTACAAAACAACTACGCAGCACATAAATCCCCAGCATGACTTGGAAACTGTATTTATTAATGCAGACGATGATATATTAATAATCATGAGCTCAAGCCTCTTCTCCAGGCTGAGCTGCTTGTAAGGTTTATTCTCAGAATCATTTAAGCCCACACCATACATCTTTGCATGCTTTAACACACTACCTTGTATTTTTTCAGCTACCTACCATTTAACAGATGAACTTCTCTAGTTAGCCAGGAAGAAACAAAAAAAATCCAAAGACACACTAATGCTTTTCAGATCATTAGCTCCTATAAAATTCAGGCATTTACAACAAA
The DNA here is from genome assembly GCA_013396875.1 of Vireo altiloquus. NCBI lineage: Eukaryota > Metazoa > Chordata > Aves > Passeriformes > Vireonidae > Vireo > Vireo altiloquus. Next base: position 151,925 of record VZRF01010219.1, on the reverse strand, counting down.
TATGGCTAGAAAATTAAAAGAATTCTCTAATAAGCTACAGAAATCCATGTTCTATTAATAACAGGTTTGTGTCTTCAAGCAGAAACAAGAATTCACTGTACCAACACTCAACATCAAATGAAAGCTATAGAATTGGGGGGGGATTAAATGAAATCCATCTTTTACAAACACTGTCAGAATGCAAATTCTGTGCATAAAGATGCTGGAAGCACAGCTGTCATGGCTTGCCTGTCCAGCTCCTCAGGCCAAGACACAGCACTGCTGCCTGAGGACAGCCACAAGGGCAGCCACCCCCAGCCTCAATGAAAAGATTTTCACCCTGAGCAATCCAGAGGGGTGGATGCAATGATGCAAGGCAATTTCCAATGGTACCATCCTCCCAGAGCACGTTCCTGACACTACAGCATCCACTGTGAGTTCCTGCACTTCCACAAAACTTCTTTTCAAAAGAAAACCACTCTTAAATCCAATGAATATGATGCTGTTGAAATTGTAAGCAGGGATCCCAAAGTTTGTAGGAAGTGAAGTACCCTTGGCACTACACATGTCAAAGTCACATACAGAGTTCTTCCTTAAAACCTAAGGCCAGAGGAAGATGCTTAGTAGAAAATTAGGGCAAAGTGTAAAATTTCTAATGATCTGATTGTGTACCTTTATAAGAGGTACAGCCCCCAAGATTTTGAGGTCTCTAGTCCAATATCCTGGTCAGAGCAGGGGCAGCTCTTGGACCAGACCACATTGCTCAGGGCTTTCTCCAGCCTGTTCTTGGGTAACTCTGAGGATGGAGCTTGCACCACCCCTTTGGGAAGCCTCCTCCAAAACTGGATTACCTCATGCTGCAGGCAGTGACTGATACATGGCAAGACATGGAAACTAGGAAACAAGATACTTAAAAAAACCCAAACCAACCAACCAACCAAACAAAAAAACCCTGAAGAACAATCACTATTTAAAATGTTTTATTCAAAAGCCAATTCCCAAATTCATCAAAAGACTGCTCAATACTTTTAACAGAACCATTTACAAAAATTCATAATGTTGAAATTCAACTGAAAATTCTCATTTGATTGCCTGCAGATGGAGACAGATTTGAAGCACTAAGAGAGCTTAATGGGAAAAAGATCTTCCTACTATCAGTCTGAAATTAGTAGGAAAAAATTGAAGTCCCACTGGTAGCCACACCATTTCCATTCATTAACCTCCCAATATCAACTTATTTAAGTTCTAGCCTTTATACTGATGAAAGAAAAAACTTCTCTCTGCAGCATCACTGTGCTCACCAGAAGGTTTACTTTGCAGGTCAAGACTGGAGAGAAGAGCAAATAAGCTCTTTTCTGGTGTCAGTCCCTCCTGGTACCAGCAGCCTGTCCTGGGGACTTGGATGGCTACAGTACAGGGCTAAGTGTCCCTGAACTCGGAATTCAGAGATCAGAGCTGACCCCTGGATAACCCTGCTGCTGGGTACAAGTCACATTTAGCTTCTGCTCAAGGGACCCAGACCACAAGCACAAGTACTAGGAAATGTATCAGTTCAGCACTCCAGAGAAAGATGGAAAAGTAAGGGAAAGGCTCTGCGCTTCACTCAGCTCTAATTAAACAAAAAAATCCCATTTCAGCCCCAGACAATGTCTGATCTACAGGCCAAAACTTCAGATGAAGGCAAGAAAGAGAACCACAGGAGAAGCACAACCTTCAAGTAGGTTCAGGGAATTATACTTCAAGTTTCCTTGGTAATTCTGCAACTAAAGTCTCTTTATCCAAGCGTTTCTCTCTCCCTTCTACTTTTGGGAACAGTTCAAATAAGGCAGATTCATTCACAGTTTTGAGCTGCCACTTGTAAATAAGAGTCCATTTCAAAAATAATTTATTTAAAAGGCTATAAGAAAAATCCAGCCTTCTTCAATTCTCATCTTCTCAAGGAGCAGCATCTACTACACTCAAACATAATGCTGTAAAGGATAAACCCACTTCCATTTCATTCATTTATCTCTACCTCCAAGATAAAGAAGTGCTGCTGGTCACAAACTTAATAAAATGGCTCCTCTAATCCTAGCAAGCCCAAGCATTAAAAAAAAAATTAAAAAAAAAAAAAAAGAAAAGGAGGCTTGTTATGGTAGATACAGAACTAAAAGGTATCTTGTTAAAGTCTGGATCTGAGAATTTATATGGACAGGTAATTGCAGTACCAAGTAAAAAAGGGAAACAGAAAAATTAAATTGTTCAATGAATACATGAAAAACTCACTCATAATGGATTTTTTTTTTTTAAGCTCACCTTTGAAGAAAGGATTTCAGGTCATGTTACTGGAAAGGTGAACACAAAAATGCAATCTTGAAACAGATTTAATCATGCTGTTTGGATGCTAAGAGATACCTCTTCACATCTCATTTATTACTTAGAAGCAATGGAACAATGAGCAAGCAATGAAAAAATATAATGGACATCAAAGATAAGATCCAGTTTTTGAACACTGGATCATGATTCATGAGTTGACTAAGGCTTCTGCAGCCAAAACAACAAGTTGTTTATTCTCCTCTCTGCAAATCACTGAGCTTTTAGATACAGTTAGTCTCAGCTACCCAAAACCTTTTAAATGTCACTTTTAGATCTTTCAGAGAAATGGTAAACTAATCTAGAAGAATTTGAAGTCTGAGCCAATGACAAAAACCCACACAAAGGCCCCAAACCACCAGAGCTGGGAATTGTGGAGCAGGGAGAACCAGCTAACACCCAGGTTTCAGAGAGACATCTTGTTGTTGTACATTTCTTGGATTTTCCTGTTCTTTTTCTCCAGTATGAAAGACTGCCACATTATTCTCTGAAGGCCTCTGACAGTGGTAAAGCAATTTTCTCCATAAATCATTGTAATGCTAACGCAGCAGTTTACAGACTCATCTTTAAAAGAAAGCCTTTACATTTACTGCAACTGCCAGCAGAGAGAAGGAAAGTTAAGCTCTGACAAGTGCTCTGTCTGGGGGCATAATAAATGGAAAATTTATTCCTTGGCCCAATTCTAACAAAATTTAATATACTTGTGAAAACTGTGTAAATACTTTGTACTTAAGAGAAGTGAGTGCATTAAAAAGCCATTTAGCATTTTGAGATACATGCACATTCATTCTGCCAGCATGCTGAAGTCCCCTGGATGTTACAGCAAAACTGAGTAACCTGCAATAGCAAAGCCTCAAATGTGCTTTTCCTGAACATTCTTCTTCATAATCTGTTGTTCTTGAAGAAAATTATGGAAAAAGGAGAAAGGGTTGACATTTTCCTGGTTTGTCTCCTTATTCCAGAAGGCAACTGGAGCTTTCCTAAACATTTTATCAGAATTTTTTTATTTTGGCAAACATACATATGTTTAGAGTACTTTATTAGTCCACAGTAAGTCCAGACATCCATAAGCATTCCTACCACAAGGTCCTCAGGAAGGTATTGCTGCTGCCTAGTCCCAGGACTTTTTCAGCCTATTTGCACACAGTCTTTAATTACACTTTTCACCCTGTTAGCATAGACCCAATCTTATTTCACTTCTAAACATCAACCTTTTGCAGATAAGGAACATTTACATCTTTCTCCTCCGTGAACCTGAAGGTAATACATCTTTAAAAGCTGTTTAGGCCAGCAGATTTTTTGGAGTCCAGTCTGTGAACTTCACGTAGAGTTAAAGCAATAAAATCAAATACTCTTGTATTCTGTCCATCTGTAACAGCAGCTTATTTAAAAAAAACCCAACCTAACTTAAGTGCAACGAAGTTTAACTTCGGTCACTTCTACTTTTATTCCTAAATATACTTAAAATATCCCTTTAAAATACTTCCTAAAAAATTTATTAAGCTTTCCTGTGTATTAGTCTTGTATTAACTTTGTTTTTAAATCCATTTACCTCAACAGCAACAGCTAAACACCAAGACTTACCTTCTTCCATTTCATCCCTGTTTCTTACTGCGTGCCCAGGAAAACCTTTTAAAGATCAGTGTAGTGGACCAAATAAGCAATAAAACTTTTCACAGCACTTTAAAAGCATTAATTTCCATTTTTGAGTACCTTAATTTGGCTAATCTGTGAATACATAAAAGCTGCTCTTATTTAGTTTCAGACTCTCTGAGCTTGAGGCTATTAGTTTAAATGAGAAGGTGAACAGCAGACTGTGCTGGCCAACACACACGAAGTGTAAATTCTCAAAGAACAAATTCTGACTTTACAGGAACTGTTTGAATAGCCAGAAGCCAACAAGAAAAATGGCAGCAGCACATTCAGCAAAGCTACTTTCCCAAAGCACTGAAGGATGTGCTCAGATGTGAACTGTCTTACAAGGCCTACATGCTAAAACCCCTAAAAATTTCTCAAATGCTTTGATAAATAAAAGGCATGAGCAGGGGAGAACACTGACTTGAAAACTCAAGTTATTTTTCAATAAAATGCCTTTAATTACCAATTCTAGGACTGGCTTGGAAGAAGGCCTCAGTGTATCTTCATTATAACAGTAACACACATAATTTCCAGACATATTTCACCCAAGAATTAGAATGCCTTCAAACAGGAGCATGATTTACTGTCCTTCCTGCATTTCCTAACCAAATACCACAGAAACGCTGCTCTTGCAGAATGTCAAGGAGAAAAAAGGGCAAAGGAGCAAAATCCAATCCATGCTGAAAGTTGGTAGGTGAGAAAGTTTGTCCACACTGCAGTGAGATTCCCATCTGCATTTCATTGCAGCTGGTGTGAACCCAATCAGTGCAGGTTAAACATACGTCAGATCCCTGATTGCTGTGCTCTGACCTCTGGCTAAGTCGGACATTATACATTCCTGCTACATATTGCAGTAGTTAAGGAATCAATGCAGCTTTAAAAAAAAAAATGCATTCTGTGCTACACATCCCTCTGGTTTCTTCACAGAGTGCAAATTTCTTGGGGTCCCTCACCAAATATTCAAGCTCTTCTGTCATTTTCCGTGTGGCCCCTTTGTAAAGCATTAGATGAAAAGTCAGAAAACCCAAGTTTAACCTATCTTGTCAGCATATTGTTTTTTTCCAAGACCTCATGTACAGTCTCTTTGAATTTTCTGCTCCCCATATATAAAACAGGGATGACACTACTTCTCTCAAGAGACTGCTGTGAACAAGCATTTAAATTAGTGAAACGTGCTTGCAAGAAGCTAGAACAGGTCCTGCACATATGCCATGAAGAAAAGATTTCCTAGTTAACATGTTCCATATTTTTTCCACCCCAAGGAGCTCCAAAGACCAGCTACCACAAATAAGCAAATCCCCCAGGGTAGGGAGAAATCAGTCTTAAGATCAGGGTTGTGGCAATTCCCAGGCTCTTCATGTGCTCTCTTATAGCCTGATCCCTAAGGGAGCTGCTTCGTGGACCTAAACTGGAAGAAACTGATTCTGCTTTGAGACAGACCAAAGCATTTCACCAGTTATGTGTCAAAAGTGGTCCACAGGAGGCTGAGATGAGCTTCAGCCAGCAGTACACAGGACATGACCACACTGCACAGGTGAGATACAGAGGAATTGTTGGCAAGAACGAAACTGTTGCATTGGCTTTACCACAACCACCCCCTCGCTAGGGCTCAGCACTACAAACAGCTTCCAAAGGCCAAGATTTCAAGCAATCACAGCTCAGCTTTTTAATATTTGCCATTGTGACTGGATCTATCAACAAAATGTAAAACCGCCACAGATTTTTATGACTACCAAACAAGATGGTTGATTTTTAAAATGCTAGAACTGCATCACTTAAAACTCAGCTAACATGAAGAAAACAGCTGCTGATACTGGCACCTCAAAGGTTCTGGATTTGATCTTCACCAACAACAAAAGGAATGAAAAGCACTACTGAGGTACCCGAGTGCCATCACAGATCAACGATAGTCACAAAATTACCACACACAGTCACACATGGGTAAAACTATTTCTGGGAAGCAACTGCTAAGTGTGGCACGTGTGCCAACAATAACCTGCTTGATATGAGTCATTAACTCAGCCTCAGCAGCCCATATCCCCATGATGTGCTGTCAGAAGCGTGGTGTGTCCTACCTGGATACTATGCTGGAGCCATTGTAGAGGTCACTGGCGTAGGACAGCGTCGCCAGGGGCCGCACAGAATTGTAGCGTGTGAACTTGGAGAGACACTCCTGAAACTCATCCAGCTGGCTTGTGGTTCTGCTGTCATCTAGGAAAAGACACATTGGAGGGTGTGGAAAGAGAGTAAGAAGGTAAACTCAACAGGTAAACAAAAAAAATCAAGGTATTTGTCTCCGTATGTGATGCTACCTGTGCTTGTTATTTGGGGGGGGGATTCTTGGTCAAAACCAGGCTCTCTCTCATCTCTAGCAATCTCTGAAGGCATTATGAGCTTTTCACACCACAAATGGAAGTCTTCCCACTGCAATGCTGGGTGAACCTACTATGCTGAGAATCTGCCTAGAAGTCAAATACAACTCATTCAGAGCCCGTGGGCTATACGGATTATTAACAGAAAACCTTTAAGTGTATCAAAATGCACTGCAAAGGACACATCTTGTTTTCAACAGAGGCAAAGTATACTCCTTTCCCTGTTCTGTTACAGTATGTCTACATTTGGTGTCAATTACATTCAAAATACTTTTAGTAAAAAATATTTCTCTTGTTATTCCAAAAGCAACAGAGCTAAGGGAGAATCATTTCAGGGCTGGAGAAGGAAGACAAGCATGAAACCAGAAGGCTCCCTATACTAGAAGTTTTGTGAAAATTATGACCTTCAGCAGACAAGGTGAAATTGAGCCAGCTTGAGTAATGATGATAAATATTCTGTGGGAAATGGAACTGTTTACTACAAAAGTTAAAAGTAAATTGCAGCGTAGATAGCTGAAAGTCATTCACTGAATTCTCAGAAGTCCCAACTTTTCTTGGTAGGAATGCAGTTTTATTTAAACCATTTTAAATTTCAATATGTTGTAAATAAGGAAAAATTCCGAACTTACAGCTGTGCCTCACAGGCAAATCTGGGTTCCCAATACAGCCACATATCCACATCTGCTAAATGTTAGGCAGCACCTTCAGGTTTCGTGATGACCCCCTGGATTTACAACAGCTCTCATACTCCTTCTCTAATGCTTCCACCCCTTTTCTTTTTGCACCAGTACATTTTAGGGGAACTACAGCTAATACTGCTGGTTTACAGGTACAGCACATCTTGCCTCCTGTTCCACTGCAGCAGAGAGAAACCACACACACACCCCCCAGAGAACAAGTTCCACCCACTAGTTCAGCTAGCCTTATCAGCAGCATGAGGAAATAACAAGATCCACTAACTAGAAAGGCTTGGAAATACCAGGGTGAAAAAACAGAGTTGGGTCTATAAAAGCAAAATCCAGCTGTGATTTCTTGTGGGAAAACACAGAGAATAATCATAGAATAATCATTTCTGCACTCTGGTAATTCCTTGCTTTCAGAAATTATTATCTCTTCTCTTATAAGGCATTTTGAAGAGTCCCTTACATGCACTGTTTAATGTTGGATCATATAAAGGAACAGTGAAAGCTAGTAATTACCATGTTTAGGGGTACTAGCACATACATTATCCATGTCAGATGGATGAAAAGGGGCAAAATGAACAAAGTGCTGCTCTAAATTAACATCAGCAGCACCTGACCACTACAGGAAACAGCTTGAGAAGCAACACAGACATCAGTCAGTGTTTTTCAAAGACAGTTTTCTCCTTCAGTACTGTGATAGGGACAAATAGCTGCTACCCTTCCATTTCCCTCATTTAGAGATCAAGCACACAGCCCTCCTATAATTTATTCTCTCTATGTGCCTGGAAAACCGAATATTATTTCTCAAGACATTTTCCTCTGTCAAAGTGCAAGGCCATTTGATAATTACAGTAATATTACGTCTCCACTCCCTACTCCAACAGTCAGAGGCACTTCTTGCAAAAAGCTTTAAATCCACATTAAATCCTATTTAAAATGTGTCAAAATGCAGCAAGGACTTAGGAGAGGAAAACTTAATCAAGTATCATAGGTTATGCCTTATTTAGGAGAAAACCTGCCCTTGCAAATCCTCCGCTCTTGGTGCAGCTGACACATATGAATACAAAAAACCAGTTTCACTGCATTCATATTTATAGTTCCAATTATGAAGAAAGATGCCTTCTACAAGGGAATGCTGGGAAGAGCCCCATTTGTTATCCTTGGTTAATAAGTTTTATTTTTACATAAACACAGTTATGCATCACCAAGACAGCACTGCATGAAAACGTCTCAGTGGGATCTGTGAAGATCTGCATTCTGCAAAGCACCTGCTAGCACTTCACAGGGGTCTGGCTGGACACATGCAACAGGCTTCTCCAATCTTTCAGATACTGAAGTAACCTCCCAACATGCTGCAGTCCTTGTTAAAATCATTTTGCTGTGCACCATGAGAACTGAGTCAGTCCATGCTCTGATGTAGGTGGAAGATGTAGATACTTTTAAGAGCGAGCTCCCCTAAGACATGCTGTAACTTTTATATTTGGAGTCATTTTTAAATTAATTTTTTAAATTAATTTATTTTAAAGGGGCTGAAAACTGAACTCATGGGGAAGAAAAAAGCAGAGCTTTCTACCCCAGCAATCCTGCTGATCTGTTCAGCAGAAGTTGGTCCTTCCAAGGTTGTAAGCAAAGATCCTTTGCTGCAGCAACCTCTGCCTGGTTTCCTCTCGTGCCCAAGAGGTGTCTCTCCCCTCCTGAGGGCTGGCTGCTTTCCTTGCAGTCTGTCACTCCATATGGGCTGCAGCTCAAAGCCTGGTGGTGCAAATCTCTTGCCTGTCACAGTCCATTGCCTGAAGCTTTTTTTTGCCAAGCTGGTTTCTCCTCCAGAGGGGCTCTGGAACAACCTTCCTCACCCTCAAGACATAGATTTGACCCTCTCATTTCTTAAGAGAATCTTGCATGCAATTAAGATCCAGGCATCCACTAGGCAACAATTACTCTAGCTGCTGTCACACTGTTACTCAATTATGAATGAGGCAATCTAGGCAATTTTGAAAACAGCTTCTAATTCTACAAAACAAGCCTTAAATCTAAGGTGTGTCCCATGGGACAACAGCACTGCTGCACACTCAGCTTCTATAGTCTAAGCCATTTGTTAACCAAGACACAATCTAGACAACAAAGGATAACCTCCAAGTGTCCTCTTGCATGCTAAATACAGGAGAATGTATCCATTTATGTTTATACCTCTCTGTAGCATTTCAATAGCAATGTTTTTAACTACTGGGTTTATACCACACCTAGTGGAAAGACAACTCAACCACTGCTTTCAGGCGTTTTCATCTTCAGAACAGGCACCAGAGAAATTATTTATTATAGGTTTTGCCCTTCACAGTAAGGGATTACACAGCAATGCATGTGTCCCTCCAAAGTGACGGGATTAAGTTTTCCAAATTTAGCAACTTCAAAGATTGGTCAAGAATAGCAAAAGGGGATGATCTGAGTAACACAAACACATATAAGCACACTCTCATGCAAGGAAGAAGTGAAAGCTGCTCTCTGAAAAGCAAAGCTTTTCTGCAAGAGGTATCAGAAGTGGAACATCACCCAAGAACTCACCCGAGACTCGAGTCATCCTGGTGGAGAAATAGCACTGCTCTAGGTCCTCAAAGTGAGCCGTGAGGCGCTTGCGTCGCGAGGCCAGCGTGCTGTTATACCACGGCTGCTTCTTGGTCTGAGTGGACAAGGAAGAACACTTCACAAAGTTAAAAGCCAGGCCTGGGTTTCTCTTCTGTAGATTTTACCCAATTATAAACAATATGTGCAATAGGTTAGAAGTGTAAAATGACAACAAATGAAGAATCTTGGCACTGTCAACAGTTATTTCTTAGGGTCCTGTGCTGCATCCTTTAACGTAACAAAAACAAATCCCTGCTTTTAGGCAGTTTTTGTTTCCTGAACCTTAGCAAATTTAGTGATTCTGGCCTCAAACACAGGACAGGCAATCCCAACCCTTGGGGAGTCCCGTCTTGCATTTACACAGATAGACAGCAGAGGCCATCTTCCAGCTTCACAAATCAAACAGACTGCACAACAAATACTCCCCAGGTCCCTGGCAAGCAGCTCATTAAAAGAGAAGGAGGTGTTTACTTTAATGAGTTAGTTGTTGAATGATTTCTTTTGAAGCAACTCAGTAACTCTCTGTAAAACTAAGCAAATAAAAACAGAAGCAAAAGACAGCATGAAGTTCAAAGGTGAATTGAAAAGAAGTTCATGAAACTCATCATTAAAGCCATTTCCCAACCTACCCAAACAGTAATAGTGAGAGGTAGGAGCAAAGGATTTAAACTACGTAAGTAATCTTTCCTCCTGAAGTAAACACAGAAAAATGCAGTACTTACCATTTGAATCATGAGTGGTGAAAAGGAATGAAACCCTCTACTACATAAGGAGCACAAAGAGCTCCTTGCTTTAGTTTCTATTTAAGAAGTCTCACATACCACATCCTCAAAGCCAAATTCTAAAAGATTTAAGAACCACCAAGCTCCCTAATGAACAACATCCCTGAGCAAGTACAAGGCCTATAATGCTACTCAATGGCACTAACAAAACCCACTTCATGTACAACTCCCCCTCAATCCGTGCAGGAGAACAGCCTGTCCTCATTACAGCCACCCACCAAGCCAACAAGAACAAAGTAAGTTTACAGCCCACTCAAATTTTGTTTGTACCTGTATGAAAAGCAATCTAAGCTTTCAGGAAAAAAAGCAAACCCCAAGCAGTGAAACCTCCAAGTCACCACTTCCCACCCGAGGCCACACACTGACATCTGTGACAGCAGCTATGCTTTTCACTGCTTGTTCAACCCAAAAGCAACTCTAACCTCAACACACAGCCCTGGGAAGTGCTCCTACATCAGTACCTTTCAAAGTATTTGCCTGCTGGGTCTCCCAGGAAAAGATTGCCATGGAGCAATGGCAATTCTCAGCGGTGCTGAGAACCAGGCAAGGAGCACCAACCCATTGTCATCAGACCACCCCCAGCTAAACACTGCAATCTGCTCGTGTTTTGCCAAAAACAGATATTCAGTTTCTATGAAGCCTGCTCCCTGGCTACTGTCTAAGCAATACTGGGCAACAGGAGGGAAAAAAAATAAGAGAAGAGAGAAAAGATACTCAAGCAATTTTTATTCAATGGCTACAACTACTATGGTTGCCCTAGCTGAGGATATTGGTTTGGACTCGTCTGTTATCAAGAGTGATTTTACTGTCTGAACTCCATCAGATACTCTAAATTTAGAGTCCTCTAACAACTGTGAAAGAGCTTCATAGCTGCACACAAGCTCCATATTTCTAGCAGGAAAAAGGTACTGCCATTAAATACTACCTGCAGAATTGTCCAGGGCCTTGTCCACTATTTACTTCTGAAGCTCAGCTTCTGGAAGAAAACTGTCCTAGAGCTTTGTGGTACATAAATTCTTCCCTAACAACATGTTTGTGGGCAATGCACAACGTAATTATACTGAGAAAGAAAGCTGTGCTGCCCATCCTAGATAACCCTTACTGCCAAGCAGTGCCCAGTGTATGATTTTTGCTGTTGACTGACAATTAGGGAAAACCCCCACAATTTAATTTATATTCTTAACACTATTTTTACAGCAAAGTCTTGCCAAAATTATACTACCTTTGAACAGAAGTGTTTAACTTCAAGAGTTCTTTATGAACCCCCCATCCAAATATATATTAAAGTTTAATTTGAAAACCTGTACTTGAGAGTACAGATCTTGCACTCTTGAGGGCAAGAAATCGCATTTGAGGACAAAACAGATTATTCTCACACAAATAAGGCTGTCATACAGAATGACTACGAAGTCTAGGTTGTTTGTTTTGCCAGCTCACCAGCAGGATAGCTATGCTATCAATTTGGGCTTTGAAATAGGAACTACTGAGACAAGCAGTGTCAGTGGAGAACAAATACACTGTAGCACATCAGCGTCCTGAACGTAAAACCTCCATCTACATTTCACCTGCAATCTGAAATGTGCTAGAACTACAACTCTCTGTCCAAGTGAAAACCTCCAGAGACCAGACCAGCAGGAACCACAAGCATTTTCCCACTAACAGATGGAATTTTCTAGTTGCCAATTAGTTACCCAGCTGCAAACCCCAAACCCTGCATGCAAACATATATGTGCACCAGCTCCAGGGTTTTTTTTTCTTTACATCAAATAAGATCCAACAGCACTGTGGCCTGTTAATGTACCAGTTTGATGCTGGTGTGTGCCAGGGATGGTCCAGCAACACCAGAGAGCACCCAAGGCACAGCTGGAATGTTACCAACAGTTCCCAAACAAAAGCTGTTTAACCTTTTTGGATCTGTGAGCTGGATATCTGTCACTAGAGAGCACGAAAAGAACACACACACACACATAGTGAGGTGAAAGGAAAAAGAGAGGGAAGTCTTTAATTCTTTTGTCTTATATACAATTTTGTAAAACCCTGTGGATTGGATAGTAAGATTCTCTCCTCTCCAACTCCACTAGTTTAAGTAAAAGTCTATCAGAAACCTTTTCTATCAAAAATAAAACAAAAAAAACAATTACAAAAACATGACTTTGTTTATATAAAATACATAAAAAACTCTATAACAAAAATATAAACAAAATCAAAAAAGTAAAAACCAGAGTAAGAGATATCAGTGCCACCTCCCCAGCCCAGCTGAATCCCTCTGAGCTGCAAGACTACAGCAGTGCTGTTTGGAATTCGGGAGGCCCTGCAGATCACTCAGTCTGGAGGCTGCCTGCCAAACAGCTTCATTCTATATGCAACTTCCTACCCTCTAGATGAATTTATAATGGTTAGTAAGGCCCTGATGAGGACAAACGATGTAACTGTGCCTGGAGTTTTGTTTCTTTTTTTGTTTTGAAAGTCAAGCTTGCTCTACAGCTGTTCAAGCCACTGCAGAGGGTCAGGGATTTACCTCCCTTCCCCAGGGCTGCCTGCATGGGAGATGAAGAGCAAACAATATCCCCTCATCCATGGAGGAGTCAGCTTTCAGAAAATAGTCAGATGTTGAGATACATCACACCAGGTGTCCCTCACACAACTGGGCACACTCATTCCTGCAGCTGTGGTTGCCCATACACCCAGGTAAAAGCATTTTCAAGGCTCCAGCTGCTCAGTATGCTGGGGATGGATCAAGGTACACCTCAGCCCTGCCCAACCTCCACATTCCCTCTCCCGCCTCCCCCCGTGCAGACAGATATATTATCTTACCTGAGAACTGCCACTGAAGCCTGGAGGCTGGCTATACTCGGTGGAGTCAATAATACTACTGCAAAAATAAAAGAAATAGTCTGCTTAAATCACCACACAGCCATCCTTTATCATTTTTAACCTGTTTGCTATTCCCTCCTTGACACTCTGCAGCATACTTGCCTTTGAAATCCATTTTACAGACAGGGAACACAAGGTTATATTTTGTTTGGGGGTTTAGGAGAGATTTAGTTTTTTCTTTAAATACAGAGTTTTCCTAGAGCAGAATGCTGTCACACACAATTATGTGTAGTGCAGTTGAATAATTTCTAATTAGAATGCAAAAGCATATCTTTCCTACGAAATATGCAGCACAAGACATTCTGAAAATAACATGCTACCACTGAATTCAATTCCTTAAAAAAAGAGGGAGAAAAGAGAGAAGTTTAATGCTCTGGCTTTTGAATCAACACTGGAAAGGGAAAAGCTAGAGAAATCAGTCAAAGACAGACACTAGTTTAAACAGAGACAATTAGGAAATACAAAAATAAACTAAAAAAAAACCTGACAGCCGGGATTACTATTATTAGAAAACACCACAACATGTTAGAGTATCTACAATCACACAACACAGCCTTTAAATCACTGTTTTCAAAACACAGCATAGACATGCAAACTCAATGGAATTTAACTTTCAAAAGTGCAAAAAGATCTCCTGATCCAAGTAGAAGACAGGTGGTTCAGAGTTCTTGGACATACAGGTAAAAAATTCAGCTCCCACAGTAGGACACTGGAACCCCACACTAAAGCACATTTAGCACTCAAATTTCATCTACTTCCAGGACAGGTGAAGACTAGCATACAAGAACACAATTTTATTCATTATGCAGAACACATTATGAAAATAACCATGATTTGTTTCTAAAACTTTTTAATTGCCTTGCTTCTGCTGTGTCATTTGACTTGGACAGAGAAGAAACTATCTGGGATCATTAGCTGGGATCATTATTCTCAGTCTTTCTTATGAGGTAACCTTAGATTTTAGCATTGCCTGGGAAAGCTGAAGGTTTCTTTAAAAGCTCCTAGAACACTGCTGCAGGTCCTAGTTTTGTCAAAGATGATTGTACCTATTGGTGCTTCTGTAACGGCTGCCAGAACTTATGTGTGAACTTGAGAATCTTGGCCATAAACAAAATTGGTTTGGTTGAAATGCCACGCAGGGCACCTAAGTAAAAGTCTATCAGAACCAATGGTTCATTGGTTTAAATATTAAATACCAGGGCTTAAATATTTCTCTGAATGTTCTCAAGCTCCCCTGTAAGTGGAGGGAAGTGGAAACAGAAGATGAAACATAACCACTGATGAGACTTAAGAAATTAACTTGGAAAATGAGATTGATTGGACTTCAGTTCCAGGCAAGACAAAAGCTGCAAACAAAGGAAATCTGAGGGATAAAAATCATTATTTGCTGTAAGGGAGAAAACAGCAGAGTTGTTTCAGGCACGGTTGGGGACAATGAACTTTAAATTAGAATGAGGCTTCATGAAATAATGAAACATGGACAGCAGATCCTGCCAGGAACCGCAGGAATAACACATTCAGCTGGAAAGCAATGAAAAAGTACTCTACTCTGAGACAGGTACAGCAGCAATTAACAGCAAAACACACAGACTTAGAGTGCCTGGTCTCGTTTTGCTGCAGGTTGTCTGGTGATGTAAAACCTTCAAGAGTGCAGACGTCATCTCCCTAACCAGAGTACAAATTCAAAGACATTTCTGTGCAGTGCCTATAGCTGAGTTAACTCACGTGTGCTTGAATGTTTTTCCTTTCAGTGAACAGGAAACAAGTAATCAGAAAATTACAGAAGTGCCCTCCGAGTTCTTTTTTAAAAGCTGTAACATTAGGTTCAGTTTGGAAATTCAGCTACACTGATATGACATTTAAAAATCCAGAACAACAACAACAAAAAACACAGCAACCCACAGACTACAAATCCCATTACAGAGATGGGAGGAGGTAATTAGAACAAATGGAGAGGAAGGAGGATCAGGATTTCAATAACTGAATCAGAGTTACCAAGCAACTCATTTCTAGATCAGAATTTCCCCTCAAACTCCTATTAGGGATAGTTTGTTATTGCTATTAGCCCTGGATAGCATCACAGGGAAGTTGCTTATTCCTATTTTCTGTTTGCACCATTTACTGGGAGCACAAATAACACGAGTCTGTTCAGAAATCCATACACAGAACTATTTGTTCTCTTCCCTTATTCTTCCCCTCTTGTTCTCTATTAGTATACGAACTGAGCAATGCACAACACTGTAAACAAGCACTGTGCTATTACCCAATTTAATATTTCATCATACCCTGTGTAGGCACAAGAGAAAACACGTGTTTCTTGCAGCCAAGGGTGTACTGAACATCATAGCTGGGCTAGGTTTTTTTGCTAAAGAACTTCTGAAGGAGGCTGGGGGGAGGCAAAGTATTTTCACATTTTGAAGATGTTAAGAATGGAGAGGAAAAAAGCTACAAACAATGAAAAGAAACAGAAAATTAATGAAGCAAGCCTGTGATTTAGAGGAAGCAGATGAATAAGGGCAAGTCACCAGAGACCAGATAAAACTGAATTCCAAAGAAATCCATTTTCTTGAACTTTAAATTCAAAGGCTAAAGAAGTTTTCTTCATCTCAGCACTAGTCTATGATAACCTTGTACTATTTATAAGGCACATTAGTAAAGTGTTACACAATTACATTTCATTAGCAGTGTGTTAAGTATGTTAAGTTATATTTCGACTTAAATATACCATTTTAATTCACTGATAAGCTAAAGAGTCTCTGCAAGTTCAGTATAATTTTAACACGCAAGTGAATCCATCCCAATCTACATTCGTATTTCACTCTTTGTGGTTCATGGCATCTCTAAAATGCACTCGAGATTAAATATTTCGGTTAGCAGAAGTGAAAAAAATCAGCCTATTTTAAAACTCCTATCAGCTGTTCTGCAGCATTCTTGCCAAGGAGGAATGTTGTTGAGATATTCTTCAAAACTTACACTTAACTTGTGTAAGAAAATAAAATTAGTTTCAAGTGGTAGACCTTCCTGGAATTTAATTTATGGTAATTCACGCCAATGCAATTACTTGAATTATACAAAACTCTCAAGACAGGGCAGGGATGGAAGCTACAGGAGTAACTTCTGGCAACAATTGATGCCTGGTTCAGACATTTCCTTCACATGCTGATTTCTCTTCTACCACTCAAGGCTACTTCTTATCGCAGGAA
Organism: Vireo altiloquus; assembly: GCA_013396875.1. Classification (NCBI taxonomy): domain Eukaryota; kingdom Metazoa; phylum Chordata; class Aves; order Passeriformes; family Vireonidae; genus Vireo; species Vireo altiloquus. The sequence continues at coordinate 135,423 of VZRF01010219.1, read as the reverse complement.
TGTCACCGAGAAAAAGATGAGGGGTCTTCTAAAGGAGAGAGAAAAAGGCAATCCCACATCCCCTGTTGTATCACACATACCCTGTTATACCACATCCCTGGCATGTTGTACTGGGGGAAAACCCAAAAGTTCAAGGCACAGCCAAGATGGAGGCAGACAGGTGTAAGAAGGCAGGCAAGGAAGAGTCCAGGATCCCTGCACCCATCACTGCTCCAGCAGTCTGCCCCCTCCCAGCACACCCCAGGTGAAGCACATCGATCCACAAAGCACTGAGATATTTTTGATACCATCTCACATCTCCAAAAGCAAGATCAGAGACTGATTGACCCCCTAGGACATGAAATAAACAGGCATGGAGGAATATTAAGGAATTCTCAGTAGACTGGAACCAGTGTAGCTCTGACTGCAGACTGTTTCCCCTCAACTCTTTTACTAAAATGTTATTCCAGCCTTCGACAGATAAAAAAGTTCTTTGGGGGCTTGTTTGTTAGCTTAGCTCAAGTAATAGAGATACATTTCTACTCATAAGAACAATCTCCTGTTAAAAGAGAAAGGTTTCTAAGCCTGAAGGCATCCAACACCCAACAAATTGAGCCTGATCAGTGCTCAAGTTTACCCCAAGCATCAGTACCACTGAGCAAAACCAATCTATTTAATAGCCAATAACCAGAAAAGTAGTAGAACCTGACAAGAATCTCATCAGTTTCACAAAACTGCTTCTTGGCAAAAGAGCCATATCCCATATCATGAAACACATCTTCAACCAAAAAGATTTAAAGAGGCAGTGAAGAGCTGAATTAGAAATGCTGTTCCCATCCATTGTGACCATATTCCTGTCCTTTCCCTCAGGTCAGCCATAGCTTCACAGAAATATGAGAGATACTGGTCTCTGTGTCCAGAAATAGCATCTCAGTAGGAAATCCCAGCCAATATTGCTGGGTTCCTCACCACAGCACTGTGTCTAAGTCTCTCTAGGGAAAGGAATCTGATCGTTTTTTACTTTTGGGCTATCAGGTTTAGAGCTGCTAACTGCAAAAAATCTACCAGTGCAATTTTATAACAGAAGTTGACAGTTTAGAGGACCCTACTTCCAAGAGATAGCAAAGATGATCACTTAATAACATTACTTGGTCCCATTGAAATCAGAGTTTTCTTACCACCAACAGACACATCTGTAAAATAGAGCACTTCAAACTCTGGCATTTACAACTTGGATATGAGAAGTATCTGCAACATTATCATCAAGAAACCAGACTATGCAATATTGCAGATAAAAATATACAGTGAAATGATGTTATTAGAAAAGCATTTCATTAAATCAAAACAGAGAAACAGAATCAATAGGTTGTACATCTTAAATTTTGATCTGAGCCCATACCTTTAGCTATTCATGCTGAGTGGGGAAGCCAGAGGACTCCAATATCACACAAAATTAAGACCTTTCATGTGCCAAGCAGAACTGCACAATGTTCAGAAAAGGTAGCATATAAATAACAGTAATATTTTATTCCATAGCAAAGGCTTATGACTCAAATTTACTAATTCACATGACATTTAAAGCCATCGGTTTTCCATGGCACCTAATTCAGAGCAGATTTTTCATCCAAATGCAGACTCAGATGGCTTTTTCTTCACTCCTTTGTTCACATAAAGTTTATACCAATCAGAAACAGAACAGGAAAACACCACACAGCATTTAAAAATCGATTTTGCTTGTGTTTTGGATTTAAAAATGAAAGCACTAGCAAGCAGAGTGTAGCATGTACAGCCTGAAATGCAAGTTGAGTTGCAAGCTCCATACCTGTGTGAAGGTGAGGGAGCCTCGAACTGTGGCACCGTGCTGTCCTCACTGACAGGGGAGTACAGGCCACTCATCTCCTGAAACAGAAAGCCACATCACATCACAGCTGACAAAATACACTTCTGATACATGTGCTCACAGGGTACTGCTGCTTTTCCGGGCAGATAACCAACTGTGTGCACATTTCATCAACTCTTACCTAAAATTCTTTACTATACCTGACAAAACATTGATTTGCTTCCATTTTTTTTTTTTTTTCTGTTATCATTCCAAGGGAGTTTCAAAAATCTTACAGCTGTGGTGCTCTGTGCTTCAAGAGTGGCAGTTTTGGAGCTTATACTCCAAAAAAACCCAACAGATTTGGTTATCATCCAATTGCCTCTAACCCAGCATCTCCCTTAAACTCACAAGCTGTAACTGCATTTTTGAGATATGTGCAAACTTATCTGACAGCCTTCACAACTGGAAAGTAAAGAGCTGGATATGGGTCAGGGCAAGAACAGTCACAAGGCAACAGGGCAAAGGTGGTGCCACAGACTTAAAAGAGGATCTGTGAGTCCTCTGTGGGACAAGTGCACAAGAGACAAACCTTGCACACAAACATGGCTTTGTCCCTCCCAGACTAAGTCTCTGCTGTGTACCCAGTGTGAGACTGTCTTTCATCTGTCTGGGAAATGGAAGCTATGCAAGATGCAGCAGCTCATTAGTTGAGGGGCAAAGTGTTCTCAGGACAATTATTACTCAGGCTTTCAAATTCCCACTAGGTGCCTATTAGTTGGTAGGTAGAAAGAAGGATATTTGTGACAAGAGAGATCCCAGGCTTGAGAGGTCAGAGGCAAGGTCACCACCACACCCCAGGAATATAACTCAGCTGCAGCCCACTGAAATGCCTGATTAAAGAGCAGAGAAGCAGGTAGCTGGATGCTCTTTGAGGGATCCCATGGCTTTTGAGAATAGCTTCTCCTACACCTCAAGACTTATTTTACCAGGCTGAAGAAAACACGCTAAGGTATATTTATTTCACCAAAGCTGAGAAACATTTAGGAAAAGAGGTCTGAAAAAACTGCAGATAGCTATCAGGAAAATGGAAATTCTTGCAGTTGCCAGTCATATTTATATTTTGCTAATTCATCAGCACACATATTAATTGCGTGAAGAAATCTCAAAGGCTTTTGGGGGTAGTTGGGAACTCATGCTGACTGCTCAAGATGAGCAAGAAGCAGAGAGGCAAACTGATTCCCAGTAAGATTTAAGGGAATGATATTTTAGAGGTGGCAGCCTGACGTATTCCTGAAAAATTGCCTTCCTACCCCATGATTAAACACTAGAATGATTAGAGGAAAGGACCAAAGAGGAACCTAAAGACACAATGAAGACAGAAGGATTGCACTGATGAGTTTACAAATTCTTGGTGAATAATTCTTAGCAAAAATGTCAAGAGAGTCCCATCATTAAGGAATTAAGAGAACTGTATCAGGAGGTAGCAGAAATCAGTTCTGACATGCAGCAGGAGTTGGTTTTGTTCCTGCCCAGTCTCTGCATAACAACCCTGTTGTGGATCCCCAACACCTCTCCATTTTAAGGCTCACGTGCTGCTAAGTATTTAAACAGTCTGTGCAGAACACTGCAACACACACAAATCTCAAGTTCTGATCAATATACCAGCTGTTGATTTCTAGCAACTACTCTAAAATACTTACTACCAACACAAAGAAATGATTATGTAAGAGCTACCAAACTGCAGCCTGCACACATCAGCTAAATGAACAAATTAAAGAAAGAGCATCATCTGTTCATTTCTCCATTACTGACTTAAATGCCATAAATTTAACCCAGCAACCTCAGAGCAAGGCAGACAGCTTGATGAAAATGAAAAATTGCCAGAGTCAGAACAATGTCTGGGCACCTCACCTCTACTCGTTTAATATCTTCTTCCAGAACACTTAGCTCCTTCTGGATCTGCTCCAATTGCTGTGGATAAGAGAATGGGAGAAGTCTAAATCAATCTGCACTGCACCACCACCAAGATAAATCACAATCTTTCCAGAGAGGAGCCTGAACTATCTTAGCTAGTGTGCTATGCAGTTCAAAAGTCACCAGGCTGGAAGTTCAAATGCACAGATTAACATAAGTGTGCACACAAACCACATTCAAAACAAAGCTGTTATTTTCCAACAACACAAGACAAGAGCATGAGGTATTTTGATGTCAATCACAGAGACCCAAATTATTCAGAGTAATACTATTATGCTCCTCTAACATCTCTCAGGAAAGGTGTAACTGGTTTGAGTATAGAATCACAAAGTGGTCTGGGTTAGATAGGGCCTTAATTCTATCATTCCACCCCCTGCCATAGGCACCTTCCACTAGCCCAGGCTGCTCCAAATCCCATCCACCCTGGCCCTGAACACTTCCAGGCATCCCAGGCTTCTCTGGGCAACCTGTGCCAGTGCCTCACCACCCTCACAGGCAGGGGTTTCTTCCTAATATCTAAACCCTCCCTCTTTCACTTTAAAACTCTTCCTCCTGGTCCTGTCACAATTAGAAAAAAAACCACCCTAAGAGATAATGATTATTTCACCCTTCAACTAAAGACAAAATGTTTTGGTAAAAGGTATTAAGGCTAATTCTCATCCTAGCTGTTAACCTGTCACTTGCCAATTTAAAGTTTTTGGATTAGAAAAAAGCTATTATGATCAGAGCAAGATTTGTCCCTGGCACTGAGCAAGCACCACAAGGTATCAGTGTGATGCTTACCTTGGATTACACCATAAACTTGAGTCAGTTTGGGGGAGCTATACCTGAAAGGCTCAGAAGGAGACTTCCCCCTCTCACCAGCCAACATTTCCTTTCCCTTCTTTGTGCCACATGTGATATCTTCCAGGTTTTCAGTCAGTCAGCAACCTGGCTTTGCTCAGCCACAGACTTGACAACTGTTTACACCTAAGCAAGGCCATCATCTACTTAGCTGCTTATTCAGCAGCTCTGTCCCACCCAAACACCCCCAGAGCCATACCCAGCCCTGCAGGGCCCAAACACACACACTGCTCTGGGGGAGAGCTCCAACTCTGGACATACCCCAGCAAAACTCAGCTCCAGTGCAAGTCTGGTTCACTGAGACACATAAATGTAATAAATACACAGAACTGGAAGTCCACCTGACTCTCCTCAGCTCCCAGTAAAAATTTACACACCACCTGCAATGTGGCCTGTGCCCAGAAGTGTTTGCTGGGTTAAATCCACTGAAAGCTTAAGCACAACACATTCTCCAAAGACAAAACAAATTTTTGTACTTTCAGCTGTGTGACAGAATATTAAACTGCCCAAATCCAAAGTTACTAGTTTGGCAAGACATATTACTCTTAGTATGCCTTATCCCAAAGAGTATCTGGCAAGCTACTCCTGAAGACTTATTCACTCAAGTGCTTAAGTTTGATCCTTAAAGTGTCAGGAGGTTTTGCTTAAACAAAAAGCACAATTTAAACCCCAAATATGTGTGCTCTGCATTACATAATCCACCGTTTTAATTTTCCTTTTAAACACTAACAAAAGCATCTGTCTCTGCAAACAGGAGAAGAAAGGACTGCTGGGTCCACACCTATTTCTAACACGGCTGCTTCTTTGGAATGAGATGTCATTATAAATGTATCCTAATCTCTGTACTCTGAAGGTTTCAGTTTACATTTAATTTGAGGCACAGACAGCAGAAGTTTAATGGTTTAGAACTAGACTGCCACAGATAATTTACAAATCACTACACCCTAACAGATAATTCCATTTTCACTTTCGAAACCTACAGCAAGAATAGCAGGTGGTGCTACAGCTCCAAGATTAGTGGTAAAGTTAAGTGACACTTGCACAGCATGGGTCCTGCCTGAACTCAGCTCTAGCAAATACCATTAGTCCCCCACACTCATAAATCCCATTTAAAAAGAAGTTACAAAACCACTTACAAGTTCCAAAATTACAGTGAGGAAATCAGCTATTCTACAATGTACTGGCTCACAGCCAAACTGGACGTCTGAAAAATAATTGATGGTTGTTGACATCACATAAACAGGATACTTTTTATAGGAACAAGAGCAGAGACCTTTTACTGGCCAGCTTTCATTAACTATTGCACACAGCCAAGAGCATGAGATCTGGGACTTTATTTACCAATTCTTCCTTATACTTACAACCTACCATAAACTTACCCAACAGCAGCAGCTCTAAAATGCAGGCAAGAGTGTTCCATGCTTATTTTAGGAGGGAGTCTTCTATTGCCATCAACATAAAGTAAGTTAATGCCCACACTGAAACCTTTGGTTTTTTGGTATGTTAGTTTAAGTGTTTTAATCTGTCAAAGACCTTAAATCAATTCACATTCATTCCAATTAAACTTTGATTAATGAGACTACTGATTTATAATTGCCAGCCTCTGAGGGACATTTAAGGAAAGCTAAATGAATTATAGTTCTTGCAGTACATCAAGATTTAAGGGCCTTTAATTTAATTTTCACTACTGGGCACAGAAAGCAAGCCAAGTCCTGTCCCAGTGATGGGCAGAATCACACCTGCCAGACTTTGGATTAAGTCAGCAAAAGCACTTCCAATGAACACTGAAATGTATGCTAAGAGAGAAGTACATACTATAAACTCTCTTCTCAGACACAGATGCTTTCCCAGAAATGAAAAGGCCAAAATGGACAAGGAGGAGGTCCTTAATTCAGTAGTTAAACCTCATAATTTCAGCACCAGTGAACGAACTACAATAAGCAGGCATGTAACACTCTAGTCCCATCTTTCACATATGGGCATATATACAAAAGAAAAGCTAGGACCTCAAAACTTTTTTTATAATCCTTCAAAAAAGGGATTTCAGACTTTCAAGTTAAGAAGCTACCAAGAACTTACACAATGCTAAACACCAGGTCATGGTCATTTTGGTTTTGGTTGGCCATCCACTAACAAGCATATCTGGGTACAGCACTATGGTTTCATCCTGGAGCTTCCTGTTTTTCCTGGAGCAAGAGCCCCACGGGAGGCAGGAAATTCCTGCCTTGTGTTTGTACAGCACAGACAACAAGCAGTCCTGACTGGGTCTCCTGGTGCCAGTTCTAAGTGTCTGCACAAAACTAAAAGCTCAGAAGAGCCTCCCAGTGCCACAGACACAGCCTAGAAAAATGCACGAGGGAAGGAGCCATACACCCTTGACCAACTGTCTTTCCAATTCTAGAAAACAAACAAGCAAAGAACAGCAGGAGTTATTTTCTACAGAAATACTGCAAAATCGGCAGCACTATTCTAACAAGCAGCCTAGACAGAGCATGTGGATTCACAGCTTTTAGAAGCTCAGAGGCCATATTGTGTTCAGCCACACACCTTCAAGGCTCTGATCTGGACTCCCTGTGCAGTCACCACAATAAACACCACAGCTCCAGACAAAGAGAGTCTATTATCAGAGGGAACATCATTTTCCCAGACACATAAAGCCATTGCAGCAACCAGGATGGGTCAAAAATTATCACCTGCCTACCTGAGGAGGATAAACCAGGGGGTCACTGTAAATAAATCCTTAATTCTGCCCTGTTGCTTCATCCATCCAACATCAGTCTCTTCCTACTTCCTGTTCTTCCACCAACTACTGCTCTAACAAAGCACAGTGTAAACTTCACTGTCAACAGTTCAAGCTTTTCTAAAGGTACCCAGTGAAATTTATTTCTACCTGTAGAATTCAATACCTCGGTGACAATACACAACAAGATCAGTTTCTCTCTCTGGAAGTCTTGTCTGTCTCTGGGTTTTCTTTCCATTATTGCTTTGGATGCAGAGCCTTTTACAACATACAGGGCAACAACAGCATGCAGAAATTTTAGAGAGATTTTAGTCTTGCACATTAATTGCAAATATCACTTATTTTGACAAAATACCTCTGTTATAATGTTTGCACAACTAGGAGGTGCAAGGTTTTTGTTTGTATGAAGACAAGAACATCTGAGCCTCCACAAGTTTCATTAGTGAAAATATAGCATCCAAGCCTCTTAAACATGTGGACAGACCATCTATGACACATTGTCTGCTAAGAATATTTCTTCTTTCTTGATCAATACTTCCTCCAAATGATAAATGTTTCCTCATAACTGGGGAAGAGCTAACAGAAAGGCCTGAGAATATCCAGGTTGTTTAACACACAGAATTCCCAAAGGTAGGAGAAAAGAGATGCCTGGCTGATAAAGTACATTTTGTATCTTGAATTTTCCTCTCCCTCATTTAAATCCTACAGTATGGAGGAAATACACTCTCAAGGCTGTGATAGGGTCTGATAGAAAAGCCTCATGAGATAAGGACATCTGGGGCAGGCAACAAAGCTGCCTAAACAATTAGACTAATTGCCTTAGAGTCTAATACAAGAGGAGTAGGTGCTACTTGGCTTCTTTGCAAGACCTCTCCCCTGCAGCAAGGACAGCCATCTGATATGCTGATATCAGTATGATAATTTTTAGTTTCCTGCTCACACATTCACTGTATCCTTGGGCTTCTTATCACTGCTTTTGGAGCTCACATCTCTCATTCAGTAACTTCGTAATGCAAACAGATTTAAAATACCAGGTAAGTGCAGTGGATAGGGACCAGATTACTCTAGCTGTAAATTCTCCTCAGCAGTCCTGAAATGTAATCAAGACCACATGACAACAAAAGAGCATGACTGATTTCTGGTTCTGTCACCTCCTCTTGCTTACTCATTAGTTCATCCATGTGTGTACAGGCAGAACACAAGACCTGACAGGTGAAGCGATTAACACAAGGTAATGACATCTCTGGAGAATTCATGCTTATAATTCCCAGCAATTATCCTGTAATAACTCCTCTTATTTTTAGTATTTAACATGCTCACAATATGGAGCAAGTGAAGACAGCTGGACAGAGACATGCATTTGAGGGTGTGAAGAACAACGATGATTCTGAAATGCTGAGCAGGCACTCAGTGCCACAAGCCTGAGACACTTCCAGGATTATTCTTCTGTCCCAGGATGTTTACCAGCTAAACACCAGCCTTGTGCATTAGGAGATGTGAAAGAAGCTTTGTTTGTTAGACACGAGAGACTTAATGTCACATTATTAGAAAGAAAAAGCCCACAGAACATAAAAAAGAAGTGACATCTGCCAAGGGAAACATGAATGGACTCAGAGAATAGCACCTGTGTAGAAACTGATTTGGATACTAATCATCAAGCTCAGCATTCTCCTTCACTAAGCAATGGTGCTGCTTGACAGAAATACCATCAGATAGCTGAGCTAACAATATTTTAGCACAAATTACCTATATGATATATATGGTGGTGTCTAACTATTTGGAAACATTCAAATCCTGACCAGACAATTAGCAAGGCCTCTTCTTTAAAGTGATGAATATAAAAGTGGGGAGAATTAACTGATCTAATTAGCTCTCTCACAAAGTGTTCAAGATGAAAGAACATGTGAAGGTTTAAAATTAACAAAGGTTAATTTGCAAAAGCATTTATGCAACACCTGCATGAAAACGAGAATTTTAAGAGTCACAGGTTGCTGCAATTGGTTTCCCTGGAAATAATAAATGCCCACCACCACCAAGGCATAATATTTCATTATTAAACTTGACCTTCCAGAATTTTTGGCTCCTTAATTTCAACAGAAGAGGTCACTGGATTTAAAAAAAAGAAAAAAAATGCAGAGTGTGCATTCAATTAACTGTGCACACATATGGAAAGGCACTCAGCCATGCTAAGTTTGCCTTAGAGACAACCAACTGTTGTGGATAATCAATACATTTCTCCCCTCCAAAACTATCTGTTATTTGTTTGAAAAAGTATTTTTAAGCTTTAGGCATTTGTTTTCAATCTTTTCTAAAGTAAAACTTTTTTTTTTTCTATTACTATTGCCAAGGATTTGGGGTTTTTTGCCATATTGCTCTAGGTCAAAAAGAAAACAAAATACATAAACTTCAAAAGGAAAAGGACTTGCAAACACCTTTGTGCAAAAAACATGCAGTAAATTCCAGCTTGAAAGATCAACCTTTTGAAAAGTTACAAACAGATCAAAACAGGATTTCTAATAGAAACTCCTGCAGGTGATGAACCTCACATTTATCTTCTAGAGAAATTATGAAAAGGTGACAGAGGCATTTGTCAAAAGACTTGACTGCACCAATATTCTGAAGTACAAGTCTAAAAGAGTTTTCTTCTAGCTACAAACCCACTCCAATATGCTCAAAAGTCACCATTTCATTAATGCAAGAGGAGAAATACATAACTTAGGAGTGAAGTAAGCAAGGAGGGTTACAGGTGGTTAATCATCTGCTCTGAACGTGTTGTGAAATATTATAAAGGTATACTGAGGCAATATCTTTATTCACCTACAAAAGTACCTTAGTCCCTATGTAAGAACTTGCAGTATGTAGGTAAATGAAACCTGCTAATAAAATCTTGCAATAAATAGTATTTAAAGAGGCAAATTAGGCAGCAAAGTTACCAAGTTCCTTTAAACATTAAAGCCAAAAATTAGAAATAAGAACTCAAGGTCATAATAAAAGAATCTTTTTTATTTATTAAGAACTTTACAGCTATGACTTACTGAGTGAAACTGCATTTACTCTTCCAGCATCTTTACTAAAACCAAGTCTGAACTAAGAAGGGAAAAAAGGTCATAAAAAGGCTGTTTGTGTGACTCACAATGATGTGCAATACACCATTGTTCCAGGGTCCACACCTGCTCCTTGAACTCCCTCCTCAATTCTTAAGCAGTCACCTCTCACAGCATCAAAAGAAACCATGGTGAACTTTGAAGCACTGATAACCTTTATTGCATTATTAATATGGTCACTTCACACCCCCCTTCTCACCTTCCAAGCCATCATCTCAGGCTTTCTGCAGCCTGGATACATCACCACTGTCACAACCCAAGCAGTAATTCCTCTATTAGTAATTCCTCACAAAACTCCCTCCACAAAGGGGTGCTTGCCACAAGCTCCACCAGCTACAGGCAGGACCTTGCCACTTACCCAAAAAGGAATCATCAACTGTAATTTATTTTAAGTGTAAACTGACTGCCCAAGACTGATTTTGATATGTAAAACTATCCTACTGACTGCTCTGTATTTTCCATGCATCTACCCACTGATTTTTATCCTTCTTACCCTTATCAAGTGAGAGCAAAGACTGCTACAAGACTGACAAGTCCTCATTTTCCTCAAAAGAAATGGCAAGGCCAGACACTAAGCACTATGGCAAGGACAGAACTGACAGGCCTGCACAGAAGTCTTTTGAGATGTGACAGTTTGCATTTCATGTTGGAATATAAAGGGGGGGTACAAAATCACATGAGAGGAAATCTTGGCAACAGGGGGAATGCATAAGCAGGGACATGGAGGATCTGAAATAACCTATATGTCCCAATTGCCTTCAGGATGTTCCAAAGGCTGTTTTCAGAGGATCTGCAGCCAAAATTAAGTTTCTTTAGCCTTAAAAGGAGATGTTATCCTTTAAAAATTGTTATTAAATCCAAAGAGATACGGATGCAGATGAGATGGGAAAGGTTTCCCAGGTACTAAAATCTAGGTTGAAAGAGACCTTCAAGATTATCTAATCCAATCACTACCCCAGCACCACCATACTAACCCCTAAACCATATCCCCAATCCAAATCCAGATGCCTCTTGGACATTTCCAGAGGCTGTGACTCCAGCAGCTCCCTGGGCAATTTACTCCAGTGCCTGACCACTCTTTCAGTGAAAAAACCTTTTTCTAGTAGCTAATGTGATAAACTAGGTGCAGTTTGAGGCCATTTCCTCTCATCCTTTCACCTGAAACATGGCAGAAGAGCACAATTTCCCCTTGCTACAGCCTCCTGTAAGGTAGTTACAGAGAGCAACGAGGCTCCCACTGTGCCTCCTTTTCTCCAGACTAAACAACTCCAGCTCCCTGAGTTGCTCCTCTTAACATGTTTTCCAGACCCTTCACCAGCTCTCCTGCCCTTCTCTGGACTTTCCACAACCCTGGCTGGTTTTGATCATGGTTATCTGTTGGTGGACAGACTCCAGACTTGCTTTGGAATGACTCCACAACCAAACCCTCAATGCATTCTGGACAAGGCTTCTTAACCCATCACATTTACATGGTTTCAAAGCTTGACCTCACAGTCACACTTCACAGCTTTTCTCAGAAAACATGGACCACAAGAAGCTCGTCCTTCTGCTGTTTTCATGATCATTTTTCTAGGTTTCTGGGATATTTGGGGTGTCAGGGTTTATGCATTGCATGACCTTAAAAAGGAAGAGGCCCAAACCATGAAAGACTCTGTATATGATTACAGAACTCTCTCCAATTCCTTGAGACACTTATTTTAGGACGAATAAGGAAAAAGCACAGAATATCCATTCTTTTGTGTCACCACATTAGTCATGGTATTTGATAAACTAAAGGAAAAGACTTGGTAGTGAAAATAATTTCACTCCTTCCCAATCTTTGACGTTTTTTCTGTGTTGGGAAAACAATCTTGTTGCAAGAACTTGACGTACATTTACACCAAGGAGTCTCTATATTCCCACATGCTTCACCAGTGTGAGACAAGAAGGCAAATGATTAAAAACTGAAGCTGTCACACTTAAACAGATTAATTTCCCTTCAAACCCATGCGTCCTCTGTCTGAGATTTCCCCAAACGTGCCTGGAGTTATTCTTTGCACAAATAATGCCAGGCTAACACATCACTTCAACAGCAATGCACTGGGAGAAAGCAGCAGACACCACCTCACCCACTGCAACACAAAGCAAGTTACCTCTCGTTTGTTTCTCCTGGCAACTTTGAGAAATTCCATAAGGATCTGCAATTGGGCAGCATGGGACTCCTGTAACACAGTAAATAACAAAGTGTAACTCTTCCAAGTACATTAGGAGAAACAAATATTCGTTTTACACACAGAAATCCACACGGCACAGAAACATTTAGAGGTTAGCAAGAGAAAAATAGCTTAAGGCAGTTTTAAAAACGGTAGTTTTACTTTATCTCACAGGTCTTAAGGTTTTGTTTGGTTCACAAGTTTTTATGTGAAGGCAGCAGTCCTTGGAACAGTTCTTACTAATAAGTTGAAATGCTTCTTTTTTTCTTTGGCTACTGCACCTGGAATTGATTTTGGAATACAGGTTCCTCAGAGACTCATCATCTACCCTCAAAGATCATTAGCATCCACTTCATGACCAACATACCAAAGGATGAAGTATTTATATAAAAAAAAAACCACCTTCCCCAAAATTAACATTTATGCTTATGTAGAAGTTACTGCTGAAGATTTCTCCAGAGCAGAAGACAACAAAGTCACTGATGAAACTAAGCCATCCCTTTCTAATATTTTCCATAACAGGTTATTTACCTCAGCATAGTATTTTCACCCAAACTGGTCAAGAACTTGACAGGGCAAGATAGAGAAACCACAAGAGGAAAGAAAACTAAGACCTATATTGCAGCATTAATATAGCCCTAATCAAATCTCAGCATTCCAAGACTTATTTTCACAACCTATCGAAATATTTATTATTAAAAGACTGGGAACATACATTTAAAAAGGATCAAGACATAGGAGTACACAGAATCCAATAAAGGCAGAGGACTCAGGGGAAGACATTAGAATGCAAGAATAGTACTTTTCTGAGGTTATTTTCTTGCTCCCCATGTTCTGATAATAATGAAAGTGAAGCAAGTAAAGCTAGACAAGAAAAATGCTTTTAAATTATCCTTTAAATGTCAGGTGTGATTTAACTTTTTAGGCTTAGCATCCTTAGGAGACATTCATACTCAAAAATACTTATATGCTAAGTCATATACCTTCTTTGCTTCAGATTTGTCACAAATTATACAAAAAGGCTTATAGAGGGGAAAAAAAAGTTTTACCCTCCTTTTCCCCCCACCATAACTTCACAGAACCACAATAAACATATTTAGAAGTCCCCATGCAATAAGGCAACATAACAGTTTTGCTAATTGTCAAGCATATTTTGGGGTTACTTTCTTTCCATCAGAACAAGTTGTAAATATTGATTCTGTAAGAGTAAGGTTAAACTATTCCCAATACAACTTTTCCTCACCTGTTTTACAGCACTGTGAAAATCCACCCTCCTCAAAGTTCACTGGGTCAAATTCTGTAATTATCCAATGTAATTTAGAAGGTCTGGTTCTCATACCTCAAAAACTTAAAATGAACACCAAGGAATGGCTAAATTCATGGAGAACTAACCCAAGCTGACTACATTTCAGTTAAATCATAGGAACGGCTTGCTTCATATCAGATAAGTCTTCAGCTTCATAAACAAGACATCTGAACTTTTCTTTCAAGCATTAAATACTGGAAAAGCCTTCAGGAAAGGTGGTCATTCAGATTCTATCAGTTCCAGCAGAAACTAAAGGGTGTGATCCTTTTCACATGCTCATTGTGTTTATTCTTTAATCTACACTCTGGACTTCTTTGTGCTCATTACTAAGAAAGATCTGGCATTTACTTGTGCTATAGAGAATTAACAAACTTCTTCACGTGCTTTTCTGTGTTCTGTGAGTCATGTTCTCTTATCCTTCTCTTTTTTCCCTTGTTTGTTTATACAACCCTGCCAGCAACAACATTATAGGCATGTTATGTGCATCACAGCTGAAATGTTACTTCACTACAAAGGTCAGCAAAACAGTCACCTTTTAAACACCAAAACAAGAAAAAATACTGAGCAATTAATTCACCAACAGAATCTTGCTTCCAGGAAAAGGTATCAAAAGAAAAAACTTCTAAATACGCAGTGCTCATTTAAATAAGAGAAACTTCTTACTGCTTCCAACTGCTTCTTCTTCTGCACCAGCAGCTCCAGCATCAGGTTGACATTGGCTAAGTCAAGATTGTCTTGATCAGTTCCCAACAAATCTTGAATTATCTGCCACCTGTGGCCATTCTAAAAAGAGAACAAGAAGTGTCAGAGAGATGATGAGTCCAAGCCATCCAGGGCTCTATAAGCCATCCAACAACAGATACTAAAAGCAGCATGGCAATATTTCCTCCATTTGTAAAACTGCAAAACAGTTTTCATGTATCCAAATTCCCAATCCTCCCATGTGTACAGGACACGGCTCCTCTGACCTGCTGTGGAACAGCTCATCTTATTTGGAATCTGTCTGTGCTTCATAAAAGCATAGTTGCTGCTGCTGCTGCAGGGAAAAGATTGTTTCACAGCAACAGTTTTATCTGATTTACGCCCCAACATGTTTCTATGGGGAGAAAGAAAAAACTCCACATTTATCCAAGCTTAGTTGGATTACATCCGAAATACTGTTATGCACCAATACCTTTTAATTTCTTTTAAACCCAAGTAATAGGTAAAACTCTTATGCTAAACTCAAATCAGAGAGGGTAGTATCATCTTATTTTTTCTACTGTCGCCTCTCACACTCCTCTTAAGTGTAACAGAAATCTGAAAGCTGGGAAGAAGATGGAGCTCATCAGGTTGATCTCATTTAAACTGCTTGCAGCTCTGGAGGACTCCTCAGAGGGCCAAAATACTATTATACAGCCCATTTTTCCCTGCTTTTTTCTCATCTTCTTATCAATAAAAAAAGAAAAAAAAAAGGTATCTTTAAGCACAGGAAAACCTGAATAATAGGTTAATGCTAGTACAGCCTTACATCAAAAAGCCTCAGGAACCAACAGGAACAGCTGAAAGGTCTAAAGAACATCTAAGAAACAAAGCTGGATTAAAAAATCCTATCCTAAAAATAATGTCTATGACACTAAATCAAGATACTTAAATTGGTGAGAACTAGAAATGCCAGCCAGTCTAAATCAGATGTTCTCTCAGAGTCTGTAATCTTTTTGTATTAACTAGATTAAGAAAAATAAAATAAGTAACAGCCATATAGAACACAAAACTTTTTATATAGCGCTCAACAGAACCTACAGAAACCAATCAGGCCAAAAACTCAATTTCAGTCAGCAGTAACTAGAAAAAACTCCATGATTTTTAAGCAAGTGAACAGGATTTGAGACACACTTTAACATACTAATGCCCTAGTTAATTGTACTACTGCTAAACTCCTCAAGTGTTCAAACATGCCTTAACATGATTTCTTAATGAGACCACGACTATTACATTTGTTGCAATGTGTCTTGGATGACTTCCCTTAACACCAAAAGTAATACAAGGCACATTAAAGAATGGGTACAAGAGCAATGCTACTCTTTTTACAGAGGTCTTTAATTTTTATTTGCTGCCAAAAGGTAGACACAACACTGTTTTGGGCATGAAGTCACGGTAGATTGTCCACTCTTTGGTAGTCAAAAAAAACAGGTGCATCTACAGGCATAGCTTTTGAAGAGTAAAACCAATTTCCAAGAAGGTACTGTACATGCCTTCAGGTCAGTTGTGTGCACTTCAAACCATATCTGGTTTATGTATATTTTATATTGAATATGGCATATGCATATTTTATAATGAATATAAAAACTTACTGTGAGTAAACCAATGAATCTTTAAAGAATGCTCTTTTCAAATACTGCCAGCACTGGTTTCTGCAACACAACCCCTAAATTAATACCACTTTAATATAAGCTTTTAAAAACAGGGGCTCCATGATTTTTAATATTATTTTGCAGTCTTAATGATGAATTACAAAAGACAAGGATGTCAGACATAGCAGGACAAACATGCAAGTTTTTTGGCTCGTGTCATATATTCCTTTTGATCCTAATGTACACAAGCACCCACTGGTGCTGTAGAGAGGTTCTGATGAACTGAGGACATGGATCATGCTCTGATTCTGTGACATGAAGCAAGATTGGAAGATATCCAGGCAGTTTTCTGTGGCATCTGAACCAGAACAGCAGACTCCAAATGTATCTTTCTCCCTCTTGTGGTTGGTTTTAGCCTTCCTCCAGTTTCTGGATAGAACTACAACTTCTCACATGTGATCAGACAAGCCCGTGGCACCTCTAACCATTCACTGCTCTCCTTGTAGCTGTAATTTCCAACACTGAATTAAAATGATTACCTTTAAACAAGTGTACTTCCATGGGCAGTTTCCCAGGTTATATGCAATACATCAAAGGACACTTGGCTATGCTAACACAGCTTCTGTCTACACAAATTGCTGGCAGAAGAACAGGAGTTAGAAAGGTAAAAGGGATCTACTGTCACTGATATTTGTATCATTCCCTCTTAAAGCAAGTTAAAGCACCAGCTCGACAGTGCAATCTCTTGCCAGTTGTCACATAATTACAACTGCTGCACAGAATGATTAAATAAATGTAAAAGTAAAAAAGTTGGAACATACGGTGCTACTCACTGAATGGTCCAGTTTGAGTCTTTTCTCCTCAGATCTTTGCTTCTGTTTAAGAATTAATTCATTAACTAAAAAACATAAATAAGATGTCAAAGAGATGGACTTGAAGTTCACCAAATCAGTATGAAAGATTCTACCTTGATATTTTTACTTCAGCTATTAATTACACAGTAAGATGTTATCAGTAATTAAAACAGTGGCTTAAGCAGAAGACGTCTCCACTTTTTTTCCTTACCAAGTTATTCCTTGGTAGTTTTTTTGTAACATTTATAAAGATTTTTTTTAAATTATCAACAAATACAAGCCTATGCATTCTCCAAATTGATTCAGCTCCTTTTTCTAAGCACCCATGGTTCCTTGACAAAGTTTTTCAACTCCAAGGCAGAATTATATCACAGAAGAGTATGACGGAGATAAATTAGGTGATGTTCTATTATAGGCCAAAAAAACAAGCACAGCTGAATAGAACAACTTTTCCCTTGAATTACCATGTGCATTTTTAAAGACATATTTTTGCTACAACTTAATTTTACACAAATCTAGAGCATGGTGCAAAGAGAAAGGTTAACTTCAACCCTTTGCACACATATATACACAACGCATACCTCAAATCCCTGGACACAGGGGCATGGAAAGACTCTGGCCCAACATGTACTCCAAGACCTACCTCAGCACCACCTCCAGCACAACATGATTAGTTCTAAATCAGGATGCCCATTTCTGAAGCATTCCTTGGCTACTGTGGCTTTGCAGATATATATTATTACATGAGTATCTCAGCACATGAAATCAAGATTTCCTTTAATTTGGTATTTTCACACTGCAATGTGTTTCCTTCGATCTTTTCTCCACAAAACTAAGTTTTACACTGTATTGCCACCGAGCAACATTTCCTCCACTCTGTAAGAAGCAATTAAGACTGCATATAGGTATGTATGAATATTTTCCCTGTATCTAATTTACACCTACATCCATCATATGGGCCTCACTACAGCAGCCAAAACAGCACAGTATCTAACACAGCCTCCACCCTTTCAGAGTCCAAGCTTTGTAAACAGGGCATGTTCTTTATTATTAGGCAGACAAGAGTGCAAGAAAACAAAAGTAAAGTGAGATTCACATCTCTAGCCATAAGAAAAACAGCTTTGCTTTCCATAGTATGGAAACAGCAGGGAGTTAATCTCACTACTGTCACTCAGCACACAGAACTGCTCGAGGCAGTGCAGTATTAGCAATTTATACTACTAACCTTTTTTATATAAAAATGACAACCAAAGGGATGATATTTGGATTCTGTTTTCAACATCCAGAAGGCTGTAATTTACAGGACAAATTCAGAAGTGCCTGCCTTCCTTAACAACTGAGATGTTTCTCAGGCAAGCAAACATAAAGCTCACCTAAGAAGTTGGGATAAAGATGATCTATATTGTCCACAACATAGTTGCATTTGGGACATCTGTTATTGTCCTCCAGGCTCTGGTGAATACATTTGTAGCTGTTCAAAAACATAAAAAACAAGAAACAAAACCAGTGAACCCACAAGAAGGAACAAAGCATAAGCACAAGGTAAATAATATCAGCCTTGGACAAGGTGCACTGTTTGTGTTGCCAGCTAACAGCTGTGCTGCCAAGAACCTACAGGGGAGTCAAAATGTTCCAGTGTTTGAACTCAAGAGTGCTCCAGCAGAAAGACAGCAAAGTTTTCTGGCAAGGATTATAAAAGGTAGTCAAGTACTTCACTCTTATTTCCCTGAGGATTACTGCAATATGGATACTTCAGCCATAATATCATCTCCAATTCATGCTCCCCACCACTTCCACAGGCAGAGGCAGCAAACAGATTGAATTATTCAGAAGCAATTCTTCTAGATTAGCTAAATACTTGGCAATCGACATTAAAAGCATTTTAGGGAACTGAGCAGAGGAAACACCTTCAGCAACTTCTCATATTTCTCCTCACCCATGGCTGCTTTTCTCACTGTTAGTGACTTCAGAGCTGCTCTCTCTTGAGTTGAGGGACAGGGGAATGAAAAGATGCACTTCAGCATCAGCTTTAAGCCTCTCACTAAGAACCTGCTTGATGTCAACTCCTGAGAGAGACACCAGGTGGTAACATTGCTCCACTCCTAAATAAAGATATTTCAATGTGTCTCATCTTGGACCTCAAAAAAGTTACAGGTCACAGAGATAAAGTGTTACCACAGAGGGCACAAAAACCAGCTGTTATCTCACCTGCTGCAAGTCAAAACTCTTGTGAAAGTTACCTGAATCTGCTGCTTGAGGAAGTACTTTATACTTCTGTAATATTACTTCTGATAAGCTTTATTTCTAATTAGCAGACACCATAAGAATATAACACAGACAGGACACTACAGGACATCATGGTTCAATATTTATACCAATCCCTATGGGGGAGGAGAAGCAGCAGGTGGTTCCAGAAATGCCCCTGGAGGGCTCTTGCATTTCTCCATGAAACATTTGCTCCTCATGACAGCCAGAGATAACACACTGAAAAGTAAGAGGGGTCAGGCCAATCCTGTACAATAGGAAAGCCTAAAGCATATCCTCTCTTACAAGGTTTAAAATAATTGCAAAATACAATGTACAAGCCACTTCAAACTGTGCACGGCCTTGCACAAAGGCAAGGAGGAGCTGCCAGTATTGCTCCCAACACCTCTGCAGAGGTGATGCCAACACAGGTAAATTAAGAGGCTGTTCTGACTCTGGGTAGTGGGTGTTACCAGCAGTTTATGAACATTTTATTTCTTTACAGAGGAAATAAGGTGGCACAGCACTATTTGGTTAAGACATTTTGCTTTTTTTTTTTTTTTTTCAATCTAACAGGTACCTATCTTTAAAAAATTTATTTCAACCTCTTTCTTCAGTGTAGGGACAGAAGACAGAAAATAAACTCAGAAGGAAAGGGAATCATAGCAACACCTGTCTGCACATGCTGTAAGAGATGCACATTTTATGCAATACAAGAAACCAAATATTACCAGAAGCTGTGTCCACATTTCGTCATGTAGGCTTCCTCAATCATATCAAAACAGATGGGGCTGAAAACGAAGCAAAACAAAAATCAGAAAGATGTCTTTTTTATGTTAAAAAAATGAAAAAAAGTAATATTAATTCAAAGCAGCCACCTAATTATGCTTAGGTAACAATTTTCTGTATGTAAAATGAAAGGACACAGTAGTGCAACAGCAGTATAAAGATCAAAAGGGCAATCAACAGTTCTTTGAACTCTGAATGATACTGCAGTTTGCTACAATTAGAAATCAGGTAAGCGTTCACTTACGTGCTTTAAACACCTGCAGACAACCCAAACAGAGAATCTTCAACAAGAAAAGCTGCAGAAGAACCTTCTAACTGTATGTACTAGGTTCCAAACAAAATGTAAAAAACCCTGATTTTTTTACATGAATAGACAATGTATTTATAAGCAATACCAAAACTAGTTTCTCCTTCACTTTTTTTCAGCCAATAGCTATCTATAACTTTAAAAAGTGGCACAAAGAGGCAGAGCAGATCAGAAATAGTAATGATGTCATGAGAACAAGGGCTAATGAGTGGGTGGAGAAGGTGCCAAGGAGGGGGTGTGCCTGCAGAGCACTGCCGGGGTTGGGGCTGCAGGAGAGCAGCATGAAACCAACAGGCGGCAGGCGATACAGAGCCAACGATGGCAAAGGTAGATTAACTAGTTAGTGACCAAAGTACAGCCAGGTCGCCGGGAGGGATGGCCAAGAAGCAAGCAGAGACCCGAAGAGAAGGATGTGCAAGCAAGCAGTGCTCCACGGGAACCTGAGCACGACAAGAGACAGGAATCCACTGAGCTGAGTAGTGGAAGAAGTCTGGCCCGTCAAGTGTCTGCGACATGTTTGAAAGGAAAATGAAACACAAATAAAAGGAGAGCTGCATCCATCATCNATGCCTTATAGGGATCCAAACGCTCTCCCCTCACTGCCACAAGTCCACACCAATCTCAGTTCCGAGAGGCTTTCACCAGCATTTGTTTTCTTCAGAAACAGCCTCCTCCCACCTTCTGCCAACAAGACAGTTCTCACCGAACGAGCTGTTAATAAACTGTTAACAACTTCTGAAAAGCAGGAATCATTATTGCATCCAAACCCCAAAACCCAGCTCAGACTGAAAAAAGCAAGGCTTGTCTGAGCAGGGGAGGGGAGCACCTCCACAGAAGGCATTCCCCCCTTCTGTAAGCTCCTTTAGAATATGCTAACGCTTGTTACCC
This sequence comes from Vireo altiloquus, assembly GCA_013396875.1. NCBI lineage: Eukaryota > Metazoa > Chordata > Aves > Passeriformes > Vireonidae > Vireo > Vireo altiloquus. The sequence goes on along the minus strand of VZRF01010219.1, from coordinate 114,048 downwards.
CATTAGGAAACACCTCTTAAATACTTATTAAGCCCATAAAAGTGAAGATGGGAACCCTGCTAATGCAAGTTTCCGCATGAAAAAGGTGGCTGTCATGAAAGGTTTGTTCAGACTAACATATAAACCAGGTTGTCTTAAATATTCCACCAAATCGCCTGTATAAACACAACGCAACTACTAACGAATGCTACTCTCTGAACCAACTGAACCATCTCAAAATAATTAATACACACCTGTCTCCTCCACTCCGACAGACCTTTTTCTACACTTTGTCTTGAGCAGCACCAGCTTCAGGAGTTCAAGCCACTTTTTTCAAGTTACTTAGTTTCTAGGCACTGTTTAGTCAGAATAAACTATGACCAAACTCAGCCAACACGGGTGGATTATTAGCAGAAGAGTAAGGCATCTCTGAATTCTATTAGCTGGCCTTTAAGAAGTCAAAGACTTATGTTTAGATGAGTTTCTAAGGGTAGTTTTTCCCCACTGGCACTGGTGATGAACTATTTAACTTCTTCACCTTNATCTTTAAAAAATTTATTTCAACCTCTTTCTTCAGTGTAGGGACAGAAGACAGAAAATAAACTCAGAAGGAAAGGGAATCATAGCAACACCTGTCTGCACATGCTGTAAGAGATGCACATTTTATGCAATACAAGAAACCAAATATTACCAGAAGCTGTGTCCACATTTCGTCATGTAGGCTTCCTCAATCATATCAAAACAGATGGGGCTGAAAACGAAGCAAAACAAAAATCAGAAAGATGTCTTTTTTATGTTAAAAAATGAAAAGAAGTATTATTAATTCAAAGCAGCCACCAAATTATGCTTAGGTAACAATTTTCTGTATGTAAAATGAAAGGACACAGTAGTGCAACAGCAGTATAAAGATCAAAAGGGCAATCAACAGTTCTTTGAACTCTGAATGATACTGCAGTTTGCTACAATTAGAAATCAGGTAAGCGTTCACTTATGTGCTTTAAACACCTGCAGACAACCCAAACAGAGAATCTTCAACAAGAAAAGCTGCAGAAGAACCTTCTAACTGTATGTACTAGGTTCCAAACAAAATGTAAAAAACCCTGATTTTTTTACAGGAATAGACAATGTATTTATAAGCGATACCAAAACTAGTTTCTCCTTCACTTTTTTTCAGCCAATAGCTATCTATAACTTTAAAAAGTGGCACAAAGAGGCAGAGCAGATCAGAAATAGTAATGATGTCATGAGAACAAGGGCTAATGAGTGGGTGGAGAAGGTGCCAACGAGGGGGTGTGCCTGCAGAGCACTGCCGGGGTTGGGGCTGCAGGAGAGCAGCATGAAACCAACAGGCGGCAGGCGATACAGAGCCAACGATGGCAAAGGTAGATTAACTAGTTAGTGACCAAAGTACAGCCAGGTCGCCGGGAGGGATGGCCAAGAGGCAAGCAGGGACCTGAAGAGAAGGATGTGCAAGCAAGCAGTGCTCCACGGGAACCTGAGCACGACAAGAGACAGGAATCCACTGAGCTGAGTAGTGGAAGAAGTCTGGCCCGTCAAGTGTCTGCGACATGTTTGAAAGGAAAATGAAACACAAATAAAAGGAGAGCTGCATCCATCATCCTTCCAGTGACTCCTGTGGCTGCTCTCCCTGATTACTGGTGAGATATGGTGTCACCTACATAATCATCTCCAGGTCTTGGCCAGCTATGCAGCAAGATGCCATGGGCAGCAACATCACAGTTCTGCACATAAGCCATGGATCAGCTGTGTCACAAACTTCACCTTGTTTTCAATGCCTTATAGGGATCCAAACGCTCTCCCCTCACTGCCACAAGTCCACACCAATCTCAGTTCCGAGAGGCTTTCACCAGCATTTGTTTTCTTCAGAAACAGCCTCCTCCCACCTTCTGCCAACAAGACAGTTCTCACCGAACGAGCTGTTAATAAACTGTTAACAACTTCTGAAAAGCAGGAATCATTATTGCATCCAAAACCCAGCTCAGACTGAAAAAAGCAAGGCTTGTCTGAGCAGGGGAGGGGAGCACCTCCACAGAAGGCATTCCCCCCTTCTGTAAACTCCTTTAGAATATGCTAACGCTTGTTACCCCATTAGGAAACACCTCTTAAATACTTATTAAGCCCACAGAGGTGAAGATGGGGCCCCTGCTAATACAAGTCCCCGATGGAAAACGTGGCTGTCATGAAAGGTTTGTTCAGACTAACACATAAACCAGGTTGTCTTAAATATTCCACCAAATCGCCTGTATAAACACAATGCATTAGCATACTAACGAATGCTACTCTCTGAACCATCTCAAAATAATTAATACACACCTGTCTCTCTTCCACTCCGACAGACCTTTTTCTACACTTTGTCTTGAGCAGCACCAGCTTCAGGAGTTCAAGCCACTTTTTTCAAGTTACTTAGTTTCTAGGCACTGTTTAGTCAGAATAAACTATGACCAAACTCAGCCAACACGGGTGGATTATTAGCAGAAGAGTAAGGCATCTCTGAATTCTATTAGCTGGCCTTTAAGAAGTCAAAGACTTATGTTTAGATGAGTTTCTAAGGGTAGTTTTTCCCCACTGGCACTGGTGATGAACTATTTAACTTCTTCACCTTCTAGTGATGCTGTATAACTGAGGTACATGCTCTATGTGTCATGCTAGAAACTTGTATTCCTCACAGGGCCAGATGTGATCCTTCCAGCAAGCTCCTAACACCCTGAAGCAATCTACAAGGCTCTAATGCTCCTCTGTCTGCAGGAGACCGTCACAAATTAGAGCTAAAATAGGAAGATTACCTCCTAACGTGCCAGTCACAAGAGATCACTGTTCCCAAACTACTATTTTGTACCAGTTTGATTGGAGAAGTGACAGCCCAAATAGTTGAAAAAAGCAATCAGAGCCAACTGTTCAGTACCAGGGACATCATTAATGGTACTGAAGTTTTCATTAAGAACTGTCTCCCCCGAAGTGCTCCCTGATTTACAAGTGAAAACAAGACTGATATATTTTAATACTTACTGAAGCCAATCTGGCTGCAACACATGAAAGTTGCTACGCACCAGTTGTTTGAAGTTAATCTAACACAGAGGGAAAGTTAAGAAAGAAGTGGAGTGATGGCAACTTGAGGCCATGTTTGTAGTAGACCCTGAAACAGGGAAGCAGAAGTATGGTGAATTCAAGATTTCTGTGCATGAGGTAGCTTATCCTCTACTTGTCTTAAGCAGCAGAATCAGGTTAAAAGGATGCAGATGACTTCAGCAAGTCAAAAATGTCACTGATCTCTAGGAAATAAGGCATCAGTATCTGATAAACATTATTTTTTAATCCAGCACTGCAAAGGCTTATCATTCTTTCTCTGCGGGGCAGACCTCAAACATTTTAAACATCCATTTTAACCAAGTTCATGGCTCTAAGTTTTGCCAGTTGTTTTCCAGGCACCTCTCAAGAGTGCTAATGTCACCCTACTGCTACACAAACACCTGGCTGAAGTGGTCACTATGAAATTTAAACACACTTCAAAAGCAAACAAGATTCATTACAGTGCCTGCCTCCTACTCAGCTCCTCTCTGGTCTCATCAGAGACCAGGACTTGCTGCAGGCTCTGTCCTTCCCATGGAAGGTGGCCAGGGTAAAGATCACTGCTGCTACTTCCTACTCATTATGAAGTTCTAATATAACAACAGGCAGTAAGACTCCTTGTACATGGTATGCAAACAGCTTGCAGCATTTTTAGTTTGCAACTTCAGGGCAAATTTGCAATATTCCTTACTAAAATTGCTTTCCAGATCACAAACACGGGAACAACTACACTCAGCTCGTGCCTGGATTAACAGGCAATCGGCTGAGGAAAGAACTGGTTTTAAAAACCCATGAACCTGTAAGTCCAGGTGGCATACAGCCCTTCCCACAGCCGAGCTGTGGTGTTGGGTGTACATCTCCAGATCAGCATGCAACACCTCCTCTTCCATATATTATTTGTGCCAGAGCTCAGAAAGAAGGACTGGTATGAAGCAGCCACTGAAGAGACAGGTAAGATCCACTTCATCCAGGAAGCAAAGAGGGTAGTAACTGGTTTTAAAGAGGTTTAGTCAACCACTGATTGGGAGGGCTAATACAAGGCCTGGGAAAACTAAGCAGTTACATTGCTGGGCAGGAGAAAATCCTCTGATTAGAGGATTCCCTTTCAGACACTCTCCAGGCAAGTGGAAAGACACCTAGTTACAGGAAGAGCACAAAAATACCTTTATATTCTGCATCATGCACTAAGAGAAACAAAGTTTTCCCTTTTATAATAAAGTTGTGCAGTAAGTCAGACCTATTCGCACTCCTGACTGGAGTTACACATTTCCAGGCAGAAGGTGACATACACCACAAACAAGACACACTTGCAAACTCCTGAGCGTACACCTGCTAAATATTTCACAACCCAAAGTAGCAACACATGCCAGTGTTTACCTTAGAGCCTTTGCCTCACTTGAGACAGTGCTTTCAGAAGACAGGGAGGGAGGTCGCACACATTGACACTATTGAGGGCATTTCCACTTGCACCTTGATGTTTAAAACTCACCCAAACTTCTTTACTCTTTCCCACCTTCCATCTGGTACAGGCATCATCTACCACTGTGTTTAGAGCTGTGGCTAACAGCAACTAACAGCTCATGTTCAGAAAAATTATGGAGTGTTCTCTGCAGCTGGCAGCATCTTGAGTGTGTCCTTACAGAGGCAAAAAGGGCATATGGGAAACTCCTGTTTCTCACACTGAGATATGTAAAGCTCGTTTAAATCAATTATTTAAACTTAGACACACACCTGCCTTCTTGGACATTGCTCAAAACTCCAGAGCTGTCCAGTTCAGTTTATTTCTACATAACTGTATTGCTAACTCAAATAAAAGAGATGGATACTGTAATTTGAAGCTAGAACAATAATAAGTAAGAACAAGCCCTTTAGCCCACAGAAATACACAGCAGCGAAAAACCCAAGTTAACTATAATAATTGCCTGCTCTTAAAGCTCCTGACCCACACTTCAATATGCTCAATGTGGCTGTTCTAAATACCAAGAAAAGACATTTTGCCCCGATTACTACAGAGATGATTTCTTTCACTTGTTCAGTCAGTAGTGCTTCTCAATGAGGAGAAAACAGCTAACTACAGGTTCTCCTTGAAGCATGCACAGTACTTACCTGCAGAATAAACCAACGACCTCAGCTTTTTGAACCATCTAAAAATACTCCAAGTCTACAAATTGGTTATGGGTGTAATTTCCTTTCCAAACCCCTCATTTCTACAACAGACAACAAAATAGGAAATAAGAGCTGACAGGAAAAGTCAGAGAGCCATGCTGGCAGAACATTATTGCCAGAGTGTAAGAGTAGAGGGAATAGAGGAGAATGAACACCTGTAATTGTGTTCATACCCCATGCCCAAAAAACCTATGAGCAACAGAGCTCACACCAAGAGCTCTTAAATCCACCTAACACAGCCTAGAGCCAGAGCAGGGCATCAGCTGATTACAGCAGTCCTCTCATCCCCATTCTGCTACTGAGCAAACCACTAACTACAGTAATAAGCAGTAATTTTTGACTATTTCTTACTCCTGGTAAGAATTACTTACTGTTTTTTCTGCCACTAACTTCTTATCAGCTTCAGGTTCTCACTTCAGGAGCAAGGATATTTTCCATCAACTCTGCTAAACACTTTACAAGCCGTAAAGTTAAGCCTTCAGGGTTTTGAGACAATACCTGTCCGGTGAGAAATGCCTCACATCCAAACCTCACCTATAAGTCAGAGCTTAAGTTAGAGCTGTCAAAATCGTCTTGGAAGCTGTGGCCCACTTATCTACTTCTTCTTTTTACTGTTTTCTTTCCAAACATGACTTTCCTACAACTTGATCTTTTTCCCACTACCTCTTCCCTGTTTGCCTTTCTCACACACAAACACCTAACCTTACTTCCTGTTCCCACATTTTAGCACATCCAACCAGCTACAAAACTCAAACCTACTCCTTATGTTGGGAGGTCTGAAACTCACCAGCAACAGGTTCTCTTCAAAACTGCAAATTACAAACAGTTCTCAAACCATGACACAGTGGGCCTTAGTTTAGCAACTATGTTGAAAGGTGGCTTCCAGCTAGGAGCTACAGCTGTGGCTGGATGTTGGAAAAACGACATCTGAAAAACATTCATCCCATCATAGAAAAACATTCCCTACTAATCTGGTTTTAGGTACCTGCCTGACACAAAACTTTCTGCTGTTTCAAACTAAACAAGCTTTCCCAGCAACACAGGCAAACCAAGCCAGCTTTGCTGGAGCTATCAACCATCATGAAGCTCCTTGGAGGAGGGGAGGGTGTGCCCCATCCAGAGGCAAAAAATCCTTTGCTGAATCCTCTTCCAGAGATCACAGGGCTCCGGACCACTCGAGGTCACACTGTCCAGGAAAACAAGGCAGTTGCTGTGTTGTCAGCACGCTGTGAGGAAACATCTCGTGCTGCAGGGCCTTTCCAACGACTTGGGTGTACTCAAAGAGGAACCTGCCAGGAATAACCTGATTTTGCTTAAAAATAGAGAGGGTGGAGGCAATGCTGCTACACAGGGCCAAAGCTAGACAAAATTAGAGAAGCATTAAAGTTAGAAAAGACCTCTGAGATCATCAAGTCCAACCAATGACCCAAGACCATCCTGTCAACTAAACCAGAGCACTGAGTGCTATGTCCAGTTGTTCCCCGAACAGCTCCAGGGGTGGTGACTCCACCACCTCCCTGGGCGGCCCATTTCAATATATAATCAACCTTTCTGTGAAGAAATTCTTCCTAACACCCAACCTAAACCTCCCACAGCTTAAGGCGGTGTCCACGTGTCCTGTTGCTGCCTGTCAGAGAGAAGAGTCTGATCCCCACAGGCTGCAGCCGCCTGTCAGGGAGTTCTAGAAAGTGATAAAGTCTCCTCTGAGCCGCCTCTCCTCCCTAGGCTAACCCTGTCCCCTCCCAGCTCCCTCAGCTGGCCCTGATGCTCCAGCCCCTTCTCCTGCTCCGCTGCCCTTTTCTAGACCCGCTCTAACACCTCCATGTCCTTCCTGAGCTGAGAGGCCCAGAACTGGACACAAGAGTGGAGGTGTGGCCTCACCAGAGCCCCGTACAGAGGGACAATCGCTTCCCTAGTCCTGCTGGCCACACTGTTTCTGATAGAGAGAGGCACAAAAGAGGGAAAACCCCAAAGCCAGAATCCCCGGAGGGCAGCAGCCGTTCCAGCGCCAGGAGGGGCTGCCGCCTGCTCCCTCCTCCCGCCGCTATTCCGCACTCCCCAGGCTTCCCGACGGCATGGCGGCGGCCCGGCTTCCCCCTGGCCACATATCGCGACATATCGCGCTCACCACACGAAGTCGTTGCTCTTGTCCTCGTAGGAGTTGATGAGCCCGTTGCAGAGCGGGGTGAGCAGCGGCCTCTTCCTGCCGCCGCCCCCCGGCGCCGCAGAGGAGCCGCCGGGCCGCGCCGCCCC
>VZRF01010219.1:84848-95480 GCA_013396875.1 Vireo altiloquus | reverse complement strand
GCCATTGTGCACCTGGAAGCAGCAGAGAGGCTGTTCCTGAACCTTTGATAAGATATAATAAACAAACCTGAAGCAGCAGAGAAGTTTCTTTGTTGTTTTTCCTGACATGAGAGATTGAGAAGAGAGAGCTCCCCTGGCAAGGACCAGCTCTGTGGGACCTCCAGGGTCCCACACTGTAGCAGGCCAGCATCTGTCTCGTCCTGGGGGCCCCAGGGCTGCTGCAGGGCTTCAGGCAGGGTCTCCCTGAGCAGAAGGGAGCATCACCTGCCAGGCCCTGCCAGTGATGCACCCAGGACACAAGTGGATCCGTGGGTTTTTGTCACAGTCGAGTCCGGGGACAGCAAGAAACTGTGGCATAAAGTTCAGCTGAGAATAAAAGTCATTTATTAAGGAAGTCTTGCTCTTTGTATATCCAGGGTCGCTAGAGCAGGACACAATCACTGGTTCTTGGGTGAGCACTTCTTTAGCATTATTGGTTAGTTACAGAATAACAAGTTGTAATAACAAGTAAAAAACACTACTTTTAACTTGTAGTTTACAAAAACACATGAGATGGTTTACACAAACTTCTCCTGGTTCTCAGCTCCGCTGGTGAGAAAGTAACTTCTCACGAACAGGGCCGAGAGCTGGAAAATTTCTCTCTGCCCAAACTTGTCAGCATCCACAAGTTGTGAGTGCACATCACCCACTGCTGTCCCTGAGTCCTTCCCTGCTGTCTCAGTTTGAGACAAATTTAAAGGAAAATATTTCTTGATCCAAAGTAGGTTGTAGTTACTTTTTTCTCACTAGGTTTGGGAAGAAAGAAATATTTTTTCAGAGGGAAGTGAAGGAGAAACAAAACTATTTATATAACAAACACACAGAAAAAGAATAATGATGTTAAATAATAAAATTTTTTGCTGTGGAGAAAAACTTGGAAATATTTAGGGTCTTTTTGTGGATGTGGTTTCTCTCTCTTTCTTTTTTTGCAGCTGGGTGGTTGTGGGGGACCCCCCTCCACGTCAGTGGAAGGTTTCTTAGAGAGGGTTTGATGTTTTGAACAAGTTTAGAAGAGAAGAAGAAGAAACTAAAGTTTCAGGAAAAACCAGGAATTTAATTTTCTATTTCTCTCTTTTCAAAGAAACAGAATTGAGAGCTGGCTAGGAAGTAAGAAAGCAGCAGCAGCAGCAGTTATTTTTCTACACCTGTGAGGCTGCTCTCAATCTGGGGCTCTCAGTCTTTGGGCTCTTCTGTTGGATGACAATCATCTTGTGGAGATGGATGAATCTTGGTTTTCAGGGGCCTCACAAATACTGGAAACTTACTGTGTGAGTGTGGAAAAACTAGCCAGCACAGGGAGACCAGGGAGCTGGGGCAGTTTACCAAGAGCAGAGAAGACTGAGGAGAGGGTGTAGAGGCTCCAAATATATCCAAAAACGTCCCAGAAGGAAAAAAAACCTGTCTCTTGAGAAAAAGGCAAGAAGTGATTGGTTGCAACTGCAGCAAAAGAGTTATGAAGAATGGAAGAAACAGCTTTCTGCCAGTAAAATTGGTGAAGCATGAGGAGATCCTTGGGAAGTCCCTGTTCCTGGCAGAAAGATCTTCTGTGGGAAAGGCCAAACAAGGTTTGCCCTGTGAACAGAGGTGCCTTGCCCTGCTCCTCTCCCACTGCTGCCTGTGAAGGTGCAGCCCTCCTCATGCAGCAGCCGTGGGGGATAACGTGGGGAAGTGGACCCTGGAGAATGGGATGTTCAGGTGATGCCTGAAATGGCTACCTAGAAACAGAGACTAGACAGGAATAAAGGAATAAAGGAAGGATTGATTTGAAAGGCCTTCAGAGGTCACACTCTGGGCTCCAGAGGCTCCTGCCTCAGTGCATCCCAAAATGGACAATGACAGCTCCCGAGTTCTTCCCACTTTGATATCAGCATCAATTCCCCAAGCAGAAGCCAGGCAAGGATGGAATTTGCCCAAGCTTGCCCCCCTCTCCCCAAGATGAAGGTTTGCAGTTGTTGGGCCCAGGAGGGTCTGGGTGTCCTTGGAGAGCGAGCTGGAGAGGCTTTGTTATGTCAGTGTGAGCATGAGAGAACAGCACTGAACGAGCTCCAGGGAGCTGCAGAGTTACACTGGGCACTGCAGGGTTGGGAACAATATAAAAGTTAAAACTTAAGGCACCACAGGCAGTGGGAGAGATCTGTGAAGGTGCAGGTGGACACCGAGAGGTAGGTGCCCACCTCCTTCATTTTATCTAGCTTCAGCCATCCAAAAGCTAGTTATTGCAGCAAAAGCTGTTGTCCAGTGTCCCTCAATGACCAAAGGACTGAAAGAGAAGCTGTGTGAGAGCTGTCCATCCCATCTGTGCCAGTTGTCCCAAATACCTGGGATAAACAAGCTCCTGGACTGAACTACAGCTTGTCTTTTCACTCACCAGAGAGGGAGCCTGGATGATTTTCTGGCTTTACACAGCAAAGCAAACCAACCAGTCTTACAGATATGTGATGTGAGGTGCGCTCAAGGTGAGCATCACAGGGATTTTCCATCAAAGCACTCAGGTGAGGTCAGGTACCCAGGGCTCTGCTGAACCTATAAAAGCCCTCTCTCAACTGCACCAGGCTGCCTGATGTCAGTACACCAACCCTGTGCACCATTCCTTCTCCTCCTGAGCCACCCTCTGCTCACCAACACTTTTTTGTCAAGTCTGGCTCTCACCAAGTCTGGAGCCTGCTGAAAAAGATCATCCCACAAAAGTTCAAATGTTTAAATCCATTTGCTTCCAGACAGGAACCATACATGGGGTGTTCACTCTCCCAAGAGCTGTAGAGCCAACTAATTTTGTGGTGGGAAAGCCTGCCAGCATGTTGAAGGCTGAGGGAATTCTGTGGAACACGTTCAGAAAGCAAATGATTGATTCATGATCAGTGGCGGAGAACTGATTCCAGGAATTCTGCGTGCGCCAAGCTGAAGCCTGTCGAAGCCAGGGAAAAGGCATCCTTGGATTCAGGTCATCAGTCAGGGCTGGGAAATGCATGGAGGCCCTGGTACAGGAAAGCTTAACTTCCAGTGCATGCTCAAGCCTAACTAACCTCCGTTAACGTCAATGGTGATAAAATTAAATGTGAGGTCAAGATTTTGGATAAGGACGGTTTATGGCCTGGAGGCTTTCACTGATGAGAAGGTCAGGCCGATGAGCCAGGGCCTTCAATATTGATCAATCTAATCAAGGAACTCCTGCGTAAGCTGCCACGTGAATCAGGGAATAATTCGGAATACCAGACACATCTGAGTAATTCGTGACCTACTGGCAGATGATTCATGCAGACAGGCAGCATCCATCAGCTGCATTATTCCTCACAGAGGTCTTCTTGGAAGGCTTATGGGTGTGTGGGTGGCCCCACCTCCTCGGGGGGTTCATCAAGGGAGATGAGCTGGGAGCAGGTGGGATTGTGGGGATACCCCAGCACCCATTGCCTTCACCCACCAGCAGCCTGAGAGCTTCAGGCAAAGAGGGATTTTCAGGTTTTTCAAGCCATCTTTGAGAAGAAAAGAATTGAGATTAGGGGATGCAACTGTAGACCCCATATCCTGTCCCTGTTCTGCCACACATCTCCCACATAACCTTGTTTCTATGTGCTTTATAACCTGCTTTCCCACCTGAAGCATCAGTGCATGTCTCTGCTTTCTGTTCCCAGTGCAGTCTGCAGGATCCATCGACTGTATCCTGGTGTCCACCAAGAGTCATCACAGGACAATACTGCAAACACTGGAAAAAACCTAGTTTGGACCTCTGAAACTGGGAGTTAAAGACACAAAACCTGGAGAAAACCAAGCATTGTCCTCTCTGTTCACCACAAACCAACTAGCCTTCGAGTAGGTAAATGCCTACTCCAGAGACACGTTGCCATGGGATAAAACACCTGCCTCACCTCTCCAGCCCAGACACACAGCAGTGCTGTGGCATCACAGCTCTATCTGCCTTAGGGTTGTGGTTTGCCATGCTGTATCCGAGATTCCACACTGGCAGGGAAGAGTTTGAGCCTGACACCATCAAATTCCTGTTTGCCATGCTGTACCTGAGATTCCACACTAGCAGGGAAGAGTTTGAGCCTGACACCATCAAATTCCTGTTGGCATCACAGCCGTATCTGCCTTAGGGTTGTGGTTTGCCATGCTGTATCGGAGATTCCACACTAGCAGGGAAGAGTTTGAGCCTGACACCATCAAATTCCTGTTGGCATCACAGCCGTATCTGCCTTAGGGTTGTGGTTTGCCATGCTGTATCGGAGATTCCACACTAGCAGGGAAGAGTTTGAGCCTGACACCATTAAATTCCTTATTATCACAGCAGTATCTGAGATAGGGTTGTGGTTTGTCATGCTGTATCCAATATTCCACACTGGCAGGGAAGAGTTTGAGCCTGACACCATCAAATTCCTTTTTGCCATGCTGTATCCCAGATTCCACATTGACAGGGAAGAGTCTGAGCCTGACACCATCAAATTCCTGTTTGCCATGCTGTATCCCAGATTCCACACTGGCAGGGAAGAGTTTGAGCCTGACACCATCAAATTCCTGTTTGGCATCACAGCTGTATCTGCCTTAGGGTTGTGCCATGCTGGATCTGAGATTCCACACTGGCAGGGAAGAGTCTGAGCCTGACACCATCAAATTCCTGTTTGCCATGCTGTACCTGAGATTCCACACTGACAGGGAAGATCCTGAGCCTGACACCATCAAATTCCTGTTTGCCATGCTGTGTCTGAGATTCCACACTGGCAGGGAAGAGTTTGAGCCTGACACCATCAAATTCCTGTTTGACAGTGAACCAGCAGTGCCTTTTGGGAGCAACCTTTGGGTGCACTGTACCACCTTTGCTCCTCTTCCTGAACCAGGTGATGCCAGGCAGTGCCAGGTGTTCCAGAAGCAGAAAGTTCCTATTCCCCTTAGGAGATGTAGTCCAGCTGTTCCACCTGGCTTGAAGTCACAAAGGGGAGAGAGTGGCCCCAAGTTGCTGGCAGATGGGGCAGGAAAGTGATTGTTATGGGGTGACAGGGCTGGGATGCAGCTGGAGAACCAGCAAAGAGTTGAGGGACAGCACTTCCTGAGATCCCAACAGGAGACCTGCACTGGCTCCAAATGCCCAGGACAAAACAATAATCTGTGGGACTGGTTCTCTGCCAGAAAGTCTTAAAGTAATTGCAAATGTAGCTGCAACCAGAATCCATAAAGGACCAGCAAGGAGAAAGAGTGTCTGCACTGAGTTTGCATGGTCAGCATCAGGCCTGGAGGTGCTCGGACAAGGAGGAGAGAAAAGAAATCTCTTTTCTGCCGTGGAAAGCACAGTAAGGGGAGACAGCATGTCAGGTCCTGATGGGGTTTGGCTGAGGCCTCACTAGTGCCAGGCTCTTGCAGAAGGTGCCAAGGGACTTGCAGGCATCCTGCTCACTCTCTCCTTCTGTGGGATACACCAGCACAGCCCCCAAACCAGGGTGATGGTACCAGCACCATGAGCACCTTTCTTTTCCCCAAAGGGACTCCTGCTTTGCCTTGGAGATGGGAAGCAGCTCAGAGCAGTATGGAACTCTCCACCTCCACCCCAACACACGAGCGTGGACCTGACTTTTGTTCATTTCTCACAATTTTTGTGCATTGTTTGTACCATCTTTGGTGCTCTGGAGCCTCCTACCTGGGGGCTGTACCCTGTCCCTGCTATCTGGCCTGTGTCTGCATGCTCCAGCATGGCAGGTAACCATCGAGCTGCTCCCACTTAGCTGTAAGAGTGGCTATAAAAAGAGCTTGACAAAATCAAATGCTAATAGAAAGGTTTTCTGAAGGTTGAAACTGATCTGCTTGAGGGCATTCGTGACTGGGAGATGCCAGAAGAAACCAAATAAACAGTTCATTTTGGAGTAAATAATTGGATTTTAAATACTCTCCGGGAAAAAATTCTGGGCGGGGGAATACTCTGCTAAGTGCTTGGAAAGCTTTTGCTCTTCTAAATCTTCACTTAGCTGCAACATGTATAGAGCATTGTCATTCCAAGCCACGGATGACAAATGGGGGACTTTCTTCCCTGGGTCTGTCTGAAGTGTGTGAAACTTCAGCATCTACAGCATCTACAGCATCCAGCCCCCATGGTGCCCATGGATGGTGTGGAAAGCCCTGTCCCACTTCTCGTATCCTTTGTTGCCCCCTATTTCTGTATTTCTAGGGGCAGCAAGCAATGCCCTGGGCCCTCAATGGCTGGAGGTGCTTTGGTCACAGCAGTGGGAGTGAGTATTGTGCCTTCCCATGCTGGAAGAAAGATCCTACCAGCAGAGCTGCAGCTCCCTCCCACCCATGCAGCATCAAACAGTGCCCATCTCCCTGCAAGGAGTAGCTGTATGTCAGTATTGACTTCTGGAGGTTAGCTCGGTGCGATTCCACCCAAAACATGACCTCTGCCTCCTGCTGCAATGGGGAGGAGGGTGTCAGTATTGCTCTTCCAGGTCAGGGATCGAGAGCCATACACCCAAACGGCTCATTCAAGCCCTGCCAGCATCCACATCCTCGCCCTGACTGATGTTGGCTGTCCATATGAACAGCAGCCACGTCGCTGGGGCTTCAGGGCTTTATCCCTGTGAGCACCCGGGCCCAGATATGCCAATTTTCAGTCCCTGCTGGTGGACAAAGTCTCCTTCTTCAGTGATTTCTCTTTGCAGAACAGATGCAGAACCAAAGAAGGTCTCAGCCCTGCTGACAGCGACCGCAGCTGAGCAGGGGCAGTTTGTTTAGCAGTGAGAATGTCTGTGGGAGCACAGGACCACACAACCACGGTTACACAGCTCTTGAGCCAGAGCTGACTCCTAACCAGCCATGTCTGGGCACAGGTGTGGGCCTTGCCCCAAAAAAGCCATGCAGATGTGCCTTGGGGAAGAGCTGGCTCGGATCCTGCAGCCAAAGCATCCTCAGGCTGCCTGGGGACCAGAAATCCCCAGATGTGTGTGATCCCCATCTTTGTGCTCCCACTCCTCCTCCCCCCATCCCTCTCCACTGTTCTTTCTCCACTAATGCATGCAGCATATAAAACTGAGGCTTCCGAAAGGTCTCTGAACCCAGAGAGACATCGAGGAGATGGAAAGGGAGGGAAAGAGAAAGAGGCTTTTTGAATATTGAATTAAGGCTGTCTCCAGTATTATTGGATTCCCATAAGGAGGCAGCCAGGGAGCCCACTGCTTTAGTGTCCTATGAATATTTCATGGCTTGACTTAAGCTCGGTGAAAGGTGTTTCTTTGCACAAAACCACCTTTTTGGCTCGTGGGCTTCTCCCCAAGCGTGTGGTTATTGTCCCTGCTCTTATAGGGGCTCTGCAGTCAACCTGGCTTGTGGACAGAGTCATCTGACACTACAGCAAGCTAAATTTGTCGAACCTGGGTGATCTTTTCGCACAATCTACCCAGGAATTTCCAGAAGGCAGCCAGTCATGGCTCAGAATATCTCGGTCGCTCACTGGGTCAGACTGCATGAGTGCTGCAGCAGTGATGCTCAGTGCCTGTGTCTCCACCCAGCCACGGTGGTGTCGAAGAAGGTGCATGGTCAGGGAGGTCATTTTGCCCCACCTCAAGTGGGGAAACAGGTTGTGCTGCCTGGTACCCAGCTGTAGGCACTGGCCTGAAGGATCTTGGTCTGCCTTGGTTCCCCAAATTTTAGGCACTTACCTAGAGCTTCTCCAGATATTCCAAACCATGGATTTCCCAGGCTGGAAATCTTCCCAAAACAAGCACTTCCACAAAAATTTGTGGGTGCTCTGCTTTCAGGCAGGCTGCAAACCACATTCACCAGCGCAAGGGAGGAGCCCAACATGAGCATTGCTTGCCCACTCTGGGCAGATGGAAATGGTCTCAAACACTGTGTGTCAAGGGGATGGCTTCTACCTTAGCCTCTCACCCTCACTCCCCTTAGCTGGGATGAAATACAGGAGATGTGGTTTTGTCCTTGTTCAGACTCAGTTGTTTATTGGTTCTTATCTATGTTACAGTCTTAGAAGCTGTGAGTTCTGCTAACAAGGTTACNCAAATGTGTATTACTATATTCAAAACCTTAAATCTAAAATTTTTCACCCTGTGACACCACACCTTCTCTTCAAACTACACAGGTGTTATTTTAATGTTATCATTCAATTTTGGAAGCCTATCCCAAGGCCTCAGATCACATGTAGTGTTTTCAGTGCCTTCCAGCACAGAGAATTTAAAATTCTCAGCTTCCAAGGTTCCAAAAACTGTGAAAACACCTGATTTCCCCTCTCCAGGACTGTTTTATGGAAGTGCAGCTGCCCAAATCCCACCACCCCAATCCTCCATGACCCAAGAACTTCTTCTTATGTTACCCAGCCACTGGAGGTCCTGCTCAGAGATGGCAGTGGCAGGAACCTTTTCCTTGCTTATTAGATGAGCCTAGAGGTCTCCTAACCACAGCCCCTCACACCTCTCCTGGCTCTGCCAGGTGCCATCTCACAGACCTAGAGTGATTCAAGTCTGGAGGAGGCTGGCTAATTCCATCACTTTCTTCTCTTTTTTGCTTTGTCTTCTCTCCCTCCCCTGCCCTCCAGTCTAGAAATCCTCTTCAAAGGCAAAAAGAGGATAAACTAATGAGAATTAATTGTTTTATTGGAGACAGGGCAGATAACACTGCTTGTTACTGAGATTGCCCAATACTTCCCATTAAGAGCCTGTGTTTCCCATTACTTAGAACAATGCCAAAACGCAGATGTTTAGGCAGAAATTGCCTCCCAGGGATTTGACTCAACCTGAATTTCTGTGGAAATTTTCAGCCAAACTGGGTCAGTTTTTTCGAAGAGAGAAGACATGGGAAAGCCATTCTGTTTGCCTGTGGCCAAGCACTCTTCCTAAATCTCCTTGGGAAAACTCTTTCACCCTGTGGTTCACCCGAGGAAGTGAAATTTGGTGACAGAAGACCCTTTTGGAGGGGAGCTG
The DNA here is from genome assembly GCA_013396875.1 of Vireo altiloquus. Classification (NCBI taxonomy): domain Eukaryota; kingdom Metazoa; phylum Chordata; class Aves; order Passeriformes; family Vireonidae; genus Vireo; species Vireo altiloquus. Next base: position 86,532 of record VZRF01010219.1, on the reverse strand, counting down.
CAAACCCCTCCTGGTTTCCTTAGAGGGACACCGTGCATTTTGCATCTTATTTAAGATTCTAGAATTATTTTCCTTATAATTTCAACAGTGGTCGTGGCACCCACTGACCAAGAGGTGCCCACCACATGGTGGGCAGCTCCAGTGCCATCCTCCCTGAGTCATGACTTCTGCAGGGTGGAGATGCTCCATGTCTCCTGCATGGCTGGGTCTCAGCACTCTCCAATCCACAGCTCTGGGATTGAACCATCCCTGTTGAGGCCCCACTGGCTCCTGGCCCAGCTATCTTCCTTTTTCTTCAAGGTCCCATGTCAGGAAAAGAAGAAGAGAGGCTTTTTTCTATTGCTTCAAGGATTGTTCATTATTTCTTACCTAAATTTCAGAAGCACAACCTGTGCTGCTGCTTCCAGAAGGCAATGGCCACAGCCTCTGTGTGCTAGCAGTTTATAAGGTTTAATTACCCAATTATCAACCTCTACATGTTCTATTTTGTCTTTAATACCAATGGCTACTGATTTTATTGACATGTCTCTTTTACACTACGTTCTTTCTACCAATCAATAAATCACAGGAAATGAAGACGAAGAAGAAGAAGAAGGAGAAGGAGAAGGAGAAGGAGAAGGAGAAGGAGAAGGAGAAGGAGAAGGAGAAGGAGAAGGAGAAGGAGAAGGAGAAGGAGAAGGAGAAGGAGAAGGAGAAGGAGAAGGAGAAGGAGAAGGAGAAGGAGAAGGAGAAGGAGAAGGAGAAGGAGAAGGAGAAGGAGAAGGAGAAGGAGAAGGAGAAGGAGAAGGAGAAGGAGAAGGAGAAGGAGAAGAAGAAGAAGAAGAAAGGAAAAAAAAGGAGAAGCCAGAGCCGACGCCCTGGCTCCTCCATGTTGCCTCTACATATAACATATATAGCAATATCTAAAACTACAAATGCACAGTCTGTGGTACATTAAACAAAAATCTTTTCATTCCTTTGATGCTTTCAGCTCATCCAGAAGTGAGGGGAGCTCCTCCCACGGGCTTAGGTTGAAGGCTAAGCTATTTTGGGGGGCTCTAGGGATAAAATGAATCCCCACAGGATCAGGAAAAGTTTTCCAGCTTTCCTGGACTCCAACATGTCCCCACAGAAGCCAGGATGGCAGCAGGCAGTGGGACAGAGAGCATGAATCCCACTTCTTCTTGCTGGGCAGCTGCCCGCTGCAGACAAGGAGCTTTAGCTTATCACAACTGTTTGTCCCTGATGAAAGATGAGAAGAGAGGTGGCAACACATTTTCTGAACTAATTTCTGATGACCACAGGTCGTAGAATCCCAGTCTGGTTTTGCAGGAGATGCATCAAGAAAGGATGTTTGGACTTCAGGCTGCTCTCCAAATATTGCTGTTTATTGCAAAGTTACAGCAGTCCAGGGTGTGGGTGTACAGAGCCAAACATAAAAGCTGCCAGCTCCAGCTTAAAGGGATACCTGAAGCCCTCTTGTTCTATTTACAATACATTATATATTCTTTGCTGAGCACCTTAATACATAGCAACCAATCAATACCTTTACTATTACCTATAGCCTATCATAACTACTGTCATTACCATATGATAGTCATTATTATCCAGTAACAAGAGTAAGTATGTTATAGTTTTATCTTGAAGTTGTTTTTCAGTTTTCTTGCAGTGGAAAATTCTTAGACCTTTATTCTACTTGCCACAT
>VZRF01010219.1:71745-84150 GCA_013396875.1 Vireo altiloquus | reverse complement strand
CTCATCCCTAAAAGATCAGGGAAAGTTTTTTGGCTTTCCTGGGTTCCAACAACTTTCCTCTAGACCCAGTTCCTCCAAACCCTGTCCAACCTGGCCTCGAACACTTCCAGGGGTGTGACATCCTCACGGTGCTACACTTCCTGCAAGGTGTGGAACCTCTCTTCCCTGAGACAGCCCCTGAGCCCCTCTCATCCCAGACATCCCAGGCAGGGACAGTGAGGACTCAGGGTGCAGCTGGCACTGTTGGTGACCCACGTGGCACAGGAACAGTGTGATCTCCTCACCCCAGAGGAGAAGGTGATGCCCCAAGACCGTGCCTCAGGTCCTCTTTCGCCATTTAATCAGCAGAATCAAGAAGTTCTCTGGGTTATCGAGGCTCTTTGCTGAGTCCTGATTGCAGCCACGAGTCCCTTCAGTGCCCACCTTGGTTCTGCCCACCCCAGAGTTTAATTTTCTGGGAGGGTGACGGCGGGTGGCTCTGGCTGACGTCAATGGAATTGCGTTAGCGCTGCTGAAAACCAGGCCCGTGTCGTCTGCTCCAGCAGAGCATTAGGGTGGGGGAGATGGATTGCTCAGCTCCTAACTAGGACAGATAGATAAGGATAATGGATGGATGGCCAGAGAGCAACCGTGCTTTAGGCAGAGGAATAAATCACTTGGATTGTTGGTGTATAAACGGGAGGTACCGGCAGGACTCAGCTTGCAGAGCGGGGCGCATCCAATTTAAGCCCTACGATTGTGCTTCAGGATCTAAAAACTGTTCAAAATGGACTTTGTTAATCGAGGAAACCCCGCTTATAGTGCTCCTGTGACAGAGCCATTGTCACCCAGGGCTTGGCTCAGAGCCCCAGTCCCTGTGGTCCCTTGGGAACCTCCATGCTGAGATACCCTGTCCCTGTGACACCTTCCCTGGGGAAGAGGAGGTGCCCAGGAAAAGGAGAGGGAGGATGGTTCCAAGGCCTGTCTGCAGCAACCACAGACCCCCAGCTGTCCTGGGAACAGGAGGGACCTTCAAGAGGCTTCACAGTGCGTGAAGTGCTCTTAATGTCAGAGGATGCTCAGCTCTGGCATCTCCAGCATCTGGGTGTGGGGTGGTGGGGTGATATGGGCCAGTGTGAGGGACATCCCTCCAGCACCTGGAGATGGGGCAGTGGGCTATTACAGGGCCACTACCAGGGCCACTGCATCTCCAGCCTGGCCTCTTCATGCTGCTGAGCACTGCATTTACAGCAGCCCACGTGCTCAGTGGGGTGACAACCACCAGGCTCTCAGGCTGTGGCACAGGGAGACCTTTCCCACCCGAAGCAGTGGACAGTGTGTGCCTGGTTTCAGCATTTTTGGTGCAGGAGTCGTGGCTGTTCCCGTGGCTGCCTGGTCGTGTCGGGATCCATGCCGAGCACTTGTGGAAGTGCTACAGCAGCTGTGGATCAGAGAGGAGGAGACCTCCGGCCTGTGCAGGGATGGGGCAAGCTCTCAGTGCCCATCCAGGGCCAGGGACAGCCCATGACTTGCTGTAAGAGGAGCACCTGGTGTGTTGTCACTGCAAGGGCAGTGCCCAGGCTAAGAAGCCAGCCAGGATCCCTGCAAACATCCTCACATGCCCTGCACTAGGCTGGGAAAACCTTTTGGTGTCCTTTGACACCCCACACATCTGTGTCTTCCTTGCCTATGCCCAGGTGAGTATGGCTTCACTGGGGACTCCCTCTGAGCCCCAAATAACTGTGCTGTGGGTCTGGTTCATGGGGCTGGGCTGCCACGGCTGCTCCCCCAGGCCAAACCACAAGGGTCAGCAATTAGGCTCAACTCAATTAGGCTTCGCTCACCGCACCAGCTGCCAGCCCGTCCTTGGCACCCAGCTCCAGAGATGCTCCTCACCTCGCTCTGAGGGCTGAAGCAACCCCTGAGAGACTCCAGGAGCCAGCCAGTGGTGCCTGCCTTTGGCTCCATCATCCTCACCATGCGTTTATTTGCCCTCAGCAATGGAGCAAGCCAGGATGGTGCTTCAGCCATACCCTCCCAGAGCGTCTGGGGTCCTGGATGCAATTCTGCTCCTCTACCAACAGCTGATTCAATCCCTTCCACCAGGCAACCCCTCTTTCCCTGTCTGCTTGCTGCCTTAATATCCCTTTGATCAATCTCAGAAGGATCCAGTAACATGGAATGGCAGATGGGGAACAGAGCATGAATATTAATTAACGACGAATTCCAAACAGAGGACTTTAATTACGTTAAGAGCGCAGGCTCGGAGGCAGTGACTTACTTCCTGCTGTAAATCTGTTGACAGGTCATTTGCCACGGTGGTGTCAGGGCTCCCTAATGAATGAATATACACATTTCGAGTGCTGGTGTATGGCAGAATCAGGGTCTTGTTTCCAAAAGCGGCAACGCAAGCCTGCTCACCAGCGAGAGGGCTTTTCCCATGGGGAGGATCCGGGGAAAGAATGATCAGTGTAATTACCTGCTAATCGTACGCCCCGTTCTGGGAGCCAGGACCTGCTTTGTCATATGTGGTCTGGTCACTGGGGGGAGACCAAGAACCGCAGCACCTTCGGCGGGGCTGGTGGGTGCCAGGTCCGGGCAGCTCTCGGCGCTCTCGGGAACATCCTCATCACCGCCAGCCTGCCCGGGGAAATCACTCCTGCCAGGGCAGCGGGTGAAAAACCCACACAGCCACCATCCCCTCTCAGCCCAGGGGCAGCTTGGAAAAGCGCATTTTGTTTTCCCACTGTTTTCGTTTGAGATAAATCCAGAGGAGAATATATTTCGATGGAGAGCAGGTTGTAAGTTACTCCTCTTTCTACTAGGTTCGGGAAAGAAACTTTTTTTGGAGGAAAGTGAAGAGAAAAAGGAAAAAAACCCCTATTTATTTAACAAAACACATAAGAAAAGAACAATAATGCTAAATAATAATTTTTTTGCTGTGGAGAGAGAAACTTGGGAAAAAAAGGTTGGAGTTTTTTTGGATGCGGTCTCTTTTTTTTTCAGAGTGTTGGGGGACTTTTTTTGGGTTGGTGGGAAGTTTTTCAATGAGGTTCTGATGTTCTGATGTTTTGAACACCCGCTTTAATCCCAGCAAAAATACAGCCAGTGCTGAAGACTCTCTGTACCTCAGCAAAAAGGTCTTTTTGTTTTGATCCCTTGGGCTGGCATGGGACAGCAACGCTGCCAAACAGCTTCTTATGAGCACAACTCTTTCTGTGCTCGGGGATTCTGCTGGATGAGTTTGGTCTGAGGTTTTCTGCGCAGCAAACCAGCTTGAACTACGAGGGTAGCACGAGTGCCAATATCCCAGCAAAATGAGGCTTTAGCTTTATCTTTCTTCTCAGCTGCCTTCAGTCTGTGGAGCAGCACGTTCCTGCACAGTCCCTGGTGGCAGTGCTGGCGAGCTCTGGAAAGCTCTGGCTAGCTCTGGCTAGCTCTGGCGAGCTCTGGCGAGCTCTGGCTAGCTCTGGTTAGCTCTGGAAAGCTCTGGCGAGCTCTGGTGAGCTCTGGCTAGCTCTGGCTAGCTCTGGCGAGCTCTGGAAAGCTCTGGCTAGCTCTGGCTAGCTCTGGTGAGCTCTGGCTAGCTCTGGAAAGCTCTGGCTAGCTCTGGCTGGCTCTGGCGAGCTCTGGCGAGCTCTGGAAAGCTCTGGCTAGCTCTGGCGAGCTCTGGCTAGCTCTGGTGAGCTCTGGAAAGCTCTGGCTAGCTCTGGCTGGCTCTGGCGAGCTCTGGAAAGCTCTGGCTAGCTCTGGCTAGCTCTGGTGAGCTCTGGCTAGCTCTGGAAAGCTCTGGCTAGCTCTGGCTGGCTCTGGCGAGCTCTGGCGAGCTCTGGAAAGCTCTGGCTAGCTCTGGCTAGCTCTGGAAAGCTCTGGCTAGCTCCGGCGAGCTCTGGCTAGCTCTGGCTAGGGGCAGCACACAGGCACAGACCCCGCTGGGCAATGGGCAATGCTCAAGGGACTGCTGCATCCTTGGAGCTCCTCCTGCATGGCCGAGTGCCCCCAGGCCCGCTTGGGAAGCAGGGTGGGACATGGCATCTTTACAGACTCTCCAGGGGGCCCTAGTGAAGGCAAGGAGGGAAAGGATGGCTGTGGGTGATGGTGGGAGAGCTGCAGCGATGGGCACGGTGCCGTGGGCTGCAAGAAGGAGCAAATGTGGTATTGTATAGAGGTAAAACCTTATAAAATGAATGCCTTGCTGCCTTTGTAAAATCATGGCTCAGGTCTGTTTCTCTGGCTGGAAAAGGACAGTGAGAGAAGCCCAGGAGAAGACAAACAATTAGTTTTCACCCATGAAAATGTAGTATCAACAGAAGCAAAAAAGCTAAACAATAGAAGGAGAAAAACAGCAACATATCTGCACCTGGTATTGTTCTGAATGNAGCTCTGGCTAGCTCTGGCTAGCTCTGGAAAGCTCTGGCTAGCTCCGGCGAGCTCTGGCTAGCTCTGGCTAGGGGCAGCACACAGGCACAGACCCCGTTGGGCAATGGGCAATGCTCAAGGGACTGCTGCATCCTTGGAGCTCCTCCTGCATGGCCGAGTGCCCCCAGGCCCGCTTGGGAAGCAGGGTGGGACATGGCATCTTTACAGACTCTCCAGGGCCCTAGTGAAGGCAAGGAGGGAAAGGATGGCTGTGGGTGATGGTGGGAGAGCTGCAGCGATGGGCACGGTGCCGTGGGCTGCAAGAAGGAGCAAATGTGGTATTGTATAGAGGTAAAACCTTATAAAATGAATGCCTTGCTGCCTTTGTAAAATCATGGCTCAGGTCTGTTTCTCTGGCTGGAAAAGGACAGTGAGAGAAGCCCAGGAGAAGACAAACAATTAGTTTTCACCCATGAAAATGTAGTATCAACAGAAGCAAAAAAGCTAAACAATAGAAGGAGAAAAACAGCAACATATCTGCACCTGGTATTTTTCTGAATGCCTGAATGCTTATGCTATAGGTGACCAATGGCAGTATATTGTAGTTAACAATAGCCAATGGTTCTACTGTAGTAATTTAGTAGGCAATGGCTATGTAACACAAATGATAACATCCAAAGGTCTATAAAAAGAAGCTGCTTTGTGTAATAAAGGCTTTTTTGCACATTGTCCAAGGCACAGTCTGTGTGTGTCGTGCCCGCCCCAACAGCGACAATGTGGGATCTTGGCTGCGTGGCCACACTGAACTGCAGGAGACTCTCCAGCAGCAGATTCAGGAGCTGGAGGCTTGCACAGGAAGGACATGGCATGAACAGCCTCTCCTCTTCACGTTTAGCTGGCATGACCTTGCCTGGTGGGTTTGCCTCCAAAGTGGTGGAACACTGACTTTGCTGGCTCTCCCCAGACTGGGACTCCTGCTCTTCTCCTGTGCTCCCTGCCAGCACGGTGGGGCTGGCAGAAGCTGGGAGTGCTGCTGGCCAGCTCTGCCAGTGGCATGAAAGGGAGATCAGAGATGGCTTTGAGTAACCCTCCTCAACCAGGGGTCACTCCTGCATCTACGGCTCCAAAAGAAGTCACAGAAATGGTTGAGGGGAAAACCTGACCTAGGGATAAAGATAAAACAGCTAATTAGCTCTGGCTGAGCTGAGATGAAGACTGTGAGAGCAGGCTGCAAAGATGCAATAGGTTTCTGCACTGGGGAAGGTTCTGATTTGGAAGGGGTGGTCCTTGCCAGCAAGATCTTGTCCTGACCAAGGCTTTCACACCCATGCTTTGCCCTCTTGTGCTCAACAGCTGTAGTGAGCACTCTGGATTGAGAAGGATCTGAGGTGGCATTGGGGTTAGGATTGGGTAAAAAATGCCACAAACATCTCAGGAGCAAAGCACCAAACATCCTTAGAAGGTGTCTCAGAGGTGGCCCATCAGCACAACACCGTTGATGGAGACACTGAAGGGTTCAGGAACACAAAACCTGAGATCCAAGGGCTTTGGCTAACTGGCACAGGAGGCACAGCATGGCAGGACATATCCCAGTGCAAGTCCTGTGGAAATGGAGATACCCACTCCAGCTGCAAAGGCCAGAGGGAACCAATGCTCTTGGTGCCTCCAGCTCTTGCCACATGTGTGGACTCACAGGTACCAGGATGCCACTGGCCTGGGGCTGCACACCTGGGGCTGCTGCCGCTTCCTACGGGCGCAAAACCACAACGTGGGCAACATCCCAAACCAAAAAACCAACTGGAAACTTGCTGGCTAGTGGGTGGTGCCAGACTTCATCTCTTGGTCTCTCTCCGGGTCCAGTGACAGCCAGGAGGTGTCGTATCCCCAGCCTGGGATAACCACTTCTTTCTCTTGCCTGAGAAGAGCCTCTGTGTGTGTGTGTTTATATGTGTGTGTTTATATATGTGTGTGCTCATCCCTTCTTCCACATTTTAACCAGGGTTGCAACCTGCCCCAAGGTGGGTCAGGAACGACCCGGGGCACAGCTGTGAGCTGGAGGCTGTGAGCTTCCTCGGCAGCTGGTACACAGCTCCAGCCCCCTCTCTCCCCTCTCCACGGCTCTTCTGGAAAGTCTATTTTTGTTTGTCTCTTCTAAAAATGAATGGGGAAGGCAGAGGTGTTTCCTTGTTGTGATGAACTTGTCCAAACCCCAAATACTTAAAACCCTGCTGGCCAGCTTTTAAGAGCTGAGCCTGACTCTTTCATGCTTCTTTTTGTTGCTCACTGCCAAATGACAAAGCAGGTTCTCCGCAGGATAGAGGATGTCCCAATGACAGTGAGTTTTAGATCAACGATAAGGTGGCACCTCTAATTCACAGTGCCAAAAATCCTCCTTTACCTCGAGGTCAGGGACAAGAAGGTTAAAAGCAGCCCCTTTGCCTCCACCCCAGACACTGTGCTCGTTTACTTCTGCTCCTTTTCTTCTTGCTGCAGCTGCTCCCTGGCTGGGGTCAGACGAGAGAACTTAAAATGTGAATTTTGAGGAACTGCTGATCTTTGCACCTGCACTGGGGTGGCACAAACCATTTCTCCCTTCCCTCGTCCTTCAGACACCGGTGCCTGATAAGGTGTCACCCCATGTCTTATCGACTGGCTCTAGCAAATGGCTTTTTTTGCCTGGGAGACACATGGAAAGCATCTAAAAACGCAGAAGCAGAGTGAAGGCTAGCAGGAGACGGCAGAGGTTTGTACAGGTAATTGCTCTGACCCCCCCTGCAAGGAAAGTCAGGTGGACGAAGTGATGCTGAGGTGGGAGAGGCATTTCCAGCAGGGATTAACAAGCAGAAGTTGGTGTGGGCAACCACAGCAGCAAGGTCATGTCATTATTTCACTATGGCCACTCTCCCACTAGAGCTGCCCTGAGTGTTGTGCTCTCCTGCCAGCAACCTGGGCTCTGCTGGGGTGGGATTTTGGAAGTCTGAGCCAGTCCCTGCTGTGTTTGTACCAATGTACTCCTGCTTTCGGTGCCTGCAGGGCTCCTCTGGGATCCTGCCTCTGCTGCAGGCACCAGAGCTGCCTGGCATCCCTTGGCAAACACCTGCCACGGAGCTGGGATACAGAGCTGCACTTGGACTATCCTGACTTAATGGGGCTGAAACTCCTCAAAGACAGGAGCAGAATGGAAGCGAGAAGCTGATTCCATTTCCTCCCTTCTTTTTCATGTATGCCTTTCCTCCTTGGCTGCTGGAAGAGCTACATTACATAAAGGCAGATAAGTCCCTGCCTTTTGTCAGCAGTTGGAATAATTTTCAATATCTGAGACACCCTGTCTGGCAAAGGTCGTGCCCTGTTCTCTAGCAGGTCTTAATTTAGCCCCTGCAAGTTCTTGGTGAAGTGTAAAACTTTGGGATGCAGGAAGATCCTTGGAGGCTGTTGTGCAGGGAATGTCTTCCCTATGCAGAGATGCGAGTGAGCCATGGAGCATCTTCACCATCCTCACCTCCCAGCTGGGGATAAATGGTTTTTACTGGAAGCTTGCAAGAGTCACCCAAAGCACAGCTCTGCTGCAGCTCAGGGCTCCAGCGTGCTGTCCAAGGCTGCTCTGAAATAGCTGCTCAGTTGATGCCCCGATGAATGCCTGGCTAGCTGGCTTCCCCCATGGACTCCCTGCATTCCTGCTGCCCTGGGCAATCTGCACGGCTTGCAGCGCAGGGGAGGAGGCAGGTGTGAGGTGTGAGGGTGATGCAGCACACAAACAAATGCTTTTTTTACCCCCTGCTGTTATTTAAATTCACTCCTCGGCTCTGCTGCCAAAGGAGTTGAGGTTGCGTGTGTGGCTTGTTGAAGGCTCGAGGCAGGTACAGCCGAATTCAGCAGAGAAATTGTTGTCCCCAAACTCGTGGGACTGAACAGCACAGCGAAACCTTACTGGGTGTCACAGGATGAGGGGAACCCAGCCTCCCAGGCCACGGAGAATCCAGGGGAGTGCCCCTGTGAGGTCTCCATGGTTGTCTCTCATCCCTTACAAGATGTGCCCAAGGCACAAACAAGCAGGGGACAGGACTTTCCACAAGGGCACGTAGTCATAGGACAAGGGGAGATGACTTTTAAGTGAAAGAGAGTAGGTTTAGATTAGGTATTAGGAAGAAATTCTTCCCTGTGAGGGTGGGGAGGCCCTGGCCCAGAGAAGCTGTAGCTGCTCCACCCCTGGAAGTGTCCAGAGCCAGGTTGGTGGATGGGACTTGGAGTGACCTGGGATAGTGGAAGTTGTCCCTGCCCATGGCAAGAGGGTGGGACTAAATGATCTTTGCAGTCCCTTCCAACCCAAACCACTCTGTGATCCTTTGATTCTGTGGCTGTGGAGCTTTTGCTGCTGGATTTTCGGTGTGTGACTGCAGACTCCTACCGGCACTGGCACCAGACGGTGGCTGCACACCAGGGCTTATCTCCAGACCTACCAGGAGCAGGAAACTCAGCGAGTTCCCAAACAAACCTCTGGTGCGGGAGGCCAGCGTCTCTGACCTCCGGGGGTCCTGAGTGTTTGAACAGGCTCCTAATCTGCTTGGGAAAAGCAGGAGAGCTGGGGAGGCAGAGGAGGGAGGGCTGGGGCTGTGCCCTGAGCGGGGTCGGCTGTCGCTCGTGGCTTTGATTGCTGAGGCTTGCTGTCTCAGGCTCGTGGGATTTGGCTGCCTGGCCGTGAACAAAAAAGCTGGATTCTCCCAGAGCCTTTATTCCCATGTCAAGATCACTGGTGGTTTCCCGAGGAGGAGCGGAGGGAGAGGAAGGCTTTTGTTGATGGTTTTTGACAGGCGTGGGGAAAAGCAAGGCTTGGCCTCTGCTCCAGCTAAAATCCTGGAATCGTGGAATAGTTTGGGTTGGAAGGGTCCTTTAAAGGTCATTTTGTCCATTCCCCTCTCTGGTGCCCCCCAGAGCTGCTCTTCACCTTCCCCCAGTGTGGCCTGGACCAGCCCTGGGCACCTCTCTCCTGTGCTGGGACCATCCCAGAGCCCTCACTCAGCACCTCCCACCTTTGATGGGGCTCCTGCCTTCCCCCTGCCTCCTTCCAGAGGCTCCTGGCCCCCTGCTCCTTCCCAGCACTGGCAGCCCAAATCCCAATCCCTACCCCAAACACCCCTGACTGCAGGGACTGAGCCCAGAGGGCCAAAAGAGCAGGGACATGGCAGGAGGGACAACGAGCGGGGAAGGGTTGAGGAATATCCCACCAAAGTGACCCTCTGACACCACTCTGCCCTTCTTCCTCCCACCCAGCATCCTTTTACTTGCTCCTGGACGTCATCAGCAGATTTGAACTGCAGCAGGACCTGGCCTGCCAGGAGCATCTCCATGGAACATCCCAGGGCTGTTGGATTCCTTAGCCAAGATGGAGCTGGGATTCCTCAGCCTGGCTCTGAGCTGGGATCTCTAACAGATGCCCACTCTGCTTCCCTGAGAGACAGAAAACACGCTGAGGGCACATTGCCACTCATCTGTCACCCTGGAATCCCTGCCTTACCCACAGCCACAGGATCAGCCTTCTCTTCACAGGTTCACAGGCAGCGAAATCATCTCAGTGGTCAGTTAATTGCCTTTTGTTTTTTGTTTGGTTGTGGGTTTTTTGGGCTTTTTTTTTGTTCAGTTTGGTTTTTTGGTTTTGGTTTGTTTTGGTTTGCTTTTTTGGTTTTGGTTTGGTTTGGTTTTTTGTTTGTTTTTATTGTTGGGTTTTTTGTTTTTTGGGTTTTTTTTTGAAAGCAAAGAAAAATTACCCAAATGACATGGATTTACTCTGCAGCCCACAGCGGTGCTGGGATGGGAGCAGCATCCCAGCATGTCTGCTCCCCAGATGCTGAGCCAGCCCAGTGATGTGCCTCCACTGCCCTGTCATCCTCATCCTCAGCAGCCCCACCCTGGCAGGGATTGCCAGGGGAACCTGCCTGGGTGGAGAGTGCTCAGGAGCCAACACGGGATAATGATTCATAGTCTCAGCTTCCTGCCCTGGTGATTCCTAAACCTGGACAGACTTGGGCTTTGACAGGCAGAGCAGGGGAAGAGAGGGGCTTGGCATGGCAGGGAGCCTCCCTCTGCTCAGGGCTCCTTGGTGGGCTTTGCAGCTCCTGGTGCATCCCAACCCTGCTGCCAGCAGAGCTCTTTGTTTGTGGGTGTTGTTCTGTCACGGGAGTGGTTTCACCCAGGCTAGAGCCTATATATAGAAGGAGGATATAGTGCCTGGGTGCACTTCTGGAGGGTTTTGTTGCTCTGATGCTGGATCCATCCCAGCCTGGCTGTCCCTGAGGAGGCAGTGCTGCCCAACCTCTCGGATGGCAGCGGACAGTGCTGAGGGTGTTGCTCCTTTGGAGTACCTGGGTAAGAAATGTTGGGTGGCAAGATGATAAAGGGCCTCTTAATAAAGTCACCACCATTCAAAATTAGCCATCCCCTGGGATCCTCTCTTATCAGGCGCTGGTAGACAGGGCTATCAGGAGCCTGGCTCATTCCTGAACGAATACGCACTGCAAGCAGCTCTTGCTGGCGTTGGCCCCAGGACAACACTCGCTGGGCCACCTCAGCAGTGCCAAGCCCCGAGCTGGGCTGTCTCCATGCCCCTGCTGCCAGGGCTGGGCACTGGGTCGGTCAGGAGAGCTGCAGAGCTCCTCTGAGCAGCTCCCCGCAGGCCGTGGGTGCTGGCGCTGGGCTCGGGTGTGCTTCACGCCCCGAACCTCCTTGGGTGTTGCTTGAACAGCTTTGCATCCTCGCTCCGCCTGTCCTTGTTCGCTCCCTGGTGTCCTCCCTTCCTCTTCACACCCAGCCTCGCCGTGCCCTCACCTCTCTGTGGGCTCACAGCCACCTCCCTCCTTCCCGGGCAGCTGGAGATGCACTGTGCTCACCCCTCCTAACCCTCAGCCTTTTCCAGCGCTGCATTTTTCTATCTCCCCCCGACTAAAAGCACCAGTCCCCCCACCCTTATTCCCATCACCCTCCCACCTTGAGAAGACAAAAAAAGCCGCCCAGCCCCGACCCCACGCAGCCAGCTCCTGCCGTTTAGTCTTAAATCCCTTCCCTCCTGCCTCGCTGGTTTGAAAGCCTTGTACCCTGGAATGGGCCTCCCAGCTTTCGCTGGCAACCCTGCTTCACACTGACCGCCACAGATAGTGTTTGGGAGCGAAAGAAAATAATATATAAAATAATAATAACGAAAAGGAAGAATAATAAAAAAAACTTCTCATCTCGCTGAATCTCCTTGCTGAAGTTTTCCCAGTCTCCCATGCCATGTGCTGGTGAGAGGCAGTCTTGGGAACCGAGAGGAAACTTTGGGGGTTTGTTTTCTCACCTGCATGCTTTGAGAAACTCTCCCCAGCAGCGCTGGTGCTGTACCCTCTGGCAGAGGGTGGACGAGATGCTTCTCACACTGCTGCCCACTCCCTCGGTGCATTCGGAGGGGATTTTTTTGGCTTTTAGATGTGGTTTGCTCAGACAAGGCGCCTGCAGCCCACCTTTCTGCACGTGTCATTGTTTGGGAAAGGAAAAAAAAATAACAAAAGAGAGAAAAAGGAGAAAAATCTCTCACCGAGGAGGGACCCTGAGTCCAAGACAACCTCTCCCCTCGCCCGGGGGAGGGCTGAGGGAGGGTTTCCCCTCCTTCCAGCTTCTTTTCCTCCCCTCTAGGTGATGGAGATGGAGGATGGAGGCGAGGCGGGAGCTCCAACAGGAGAAAACACGGGCGGGGACAGGGCAGGTGCTGTCCCAAAACGCCGAGGGCGGGCAGGGGGTGCGGATGGGGACCCAGCGCCCCCGGAGGGTTGTGTCCCCTCCGCATCCCCTCCCCGCCAGCATCCTGGGCAGCGCCCGGGAGGGCGGAGGGAAGGGAGGGCGATGCTCCGCTCGGGGTTTATTAGATTGGACATAATCATCTTTAAATAAGGGCAGCCCCCCCTCCACACCCCTCCTTGAGGTGGGGGGGGTGGTGGGGGGGGAGCGGAGCGCCTCGGGGCTTTCTAGATAAGGGCGACTAACGCATCCCCCGCTCCCGCAGGCAGAGCCGGGCAGCGCCGAGCGCCGCGCAGGGTCCGCCGT
>VZRF01010219.1:46541-70294 GCA_013396875.1 Vireo altiloquus | reverse complement strand
CGGTGTGATCCCCGGTGCGATCCCCGGTGTAGTGCGATCCCCGGTGTAGTGTGATCCCCGGTGCTATCCCCGGTGTGATCCCCGGTGTGATCCCCGGTGCGATCCCCGGTGTAGTGCGATCCCCGGTGTAGCGTGATCCCCGGTGCTATCCCCGGTGTGATCCTCGGTGCGATCCCCGGTGTGATCCCTTGTGCCATCCCCGGTGCGATCCCCGGTGTGATCCCCCGGAGCCATCCCCCGGTGTGATCCCCGGTGTGATCCCTTGTGCCATCCCCGGTGCCATCCCCGGTGTGATCCCTGGTGCCATCCCCAGTGCCATCCCCAGTGTGATCTCCCTGTGCCATCCCCAGTGAGATCCCTGGTGCCATCCCTTGTGCCATCCCTGGTGCCATTCCCGGTGTGATCCCCCAGCTGTGGCCCCAAGGGCTCTGCGGGATGGCTGCAGGGCAGGGGCAGCCCCAGGGGCTCATTCCACCGAGAGTTGCCCCCTCGAGCACTGGCTAAGGACAGGCAAGGGATGAGCAAGTCCTATGAGGAGCAGCTGAGGGAGCTGGGGGGGCCCAGCCTGGAGAAAAAGAGGTTCAGGGAGGACCTGACTGCTCCCCTCAACCACCTGGAAGGAGAGCATAGCTGTTGTCTGCCTCTTCTCCTGAGTAACAAGCGATGGGACAAGAGGAAATTGCCTCAAATTGTGCCAGGAGACGTTTATATTGGATATTAAGAAAAATTTCTTTTCTGAAAGAGTTGTCATGCACTGGAACAGGCTGCCCAGGGAAGTGGTGGAATCACCATCCCTGGAAAGCTTTCAAAGAATGTATGGATGTGGTGCTTTAGGGACATGGTTTATTTGTGGGCTTGGCTGTGTTGGGTTAACTGTTGGACTTGACCTTTAAGGTCTTTTCCAACCTTAACAATCCCATGATGGAGAAGCTGAGGAGACAAAGAAGGTTGGCAGGCAGGCACAGAGCGGGGCAGATGTCACCTCCTGCAGTGGTGCTTCATTCAGNAGCGATGGGACAAGAGGAAATTGCCTCAAATTGTGCCAGGAGACGTTTATATTGGATATTAAGAAAAATTTCTTTTCTGAAAGAGTTGTCATGCACTGGAACAGGCTGCCCAGGGAAGTGGTGGAATCACCATCCCTGGAAAGCTTTCAAAGGATGTGGTGCTTTAGGGCCATGGTTTATTTGTGGGCTTGGCTGTGTTGGGTTAACTGTTGGACTTGACCTTTAAGGTCTTTTCCAACCTTAACAATCCCATGATGGAGAAGCTGAGGAGACAAAGAAGGTTGGCAGGCAGGCACAGAGCGGGGCAGATGTCACCTCCTGCAGTGGTGCTTCATTCAGCTGTGCCAGGATGGGTGTTTGTGCCTGGGCAGGGATGCTAGGAAGGGCTGGGAACCAGAAGGCAGTGCCAGCATGCCTGGGGTCCCCCAGTGGGGACTCCCATGTCTCTGTGCTGCCCCAGCCAAGCTGACTGGGGAGCCCCTCTCTCTCTGTCCTAACTCTCCCTTGGCTTGTGATCATTTGACTGAACCTCCCTCTGCTTTGCCCAGCCCCTTTCATTGATTTATCTCCTCGGTTGTAGGGCAACAACCACACCTGTGCTGTGGAAGAGGTAGGAAGGACGGGCTGGAGTCTGTGGCAGAGGGGAAAAACAGCCATGGTCAAGGAAGCTCCCAAACTCCCTGGCATCCCCCTTGCTGCTCGCCTTCCCATCAGCACCCTTGATGCCTCTCTGCTGGCAGGCAGCACCTTGGGATGCATGGAGCACAATTCCCAGCCCTCGCACCAGCAGCACAGCTGTTTGCATCTGGAGGTCTGGCCTGCAGGTGCTGGGTTTTGAGTTCCCCAGCTAGCCAGCAGAGGTTTTTTATTATCTACTTTTTATTTTTCTCATTTTTAAATTTCCTCCTGGAGGGTGGGACAGTCGTTAGTGCTGAAAGCACCACCCGTGAGCGCTGGCATTCACTCCACTAATATCCCCCAGCTTCCTTGCTCCGGGGTTTGAGTCAGCCCCAGGAACCTCCGGCTGTCTGAGTCACTGTTCACTTCCCACTGGCTCCCTGCAGTTGTGTCCGAGGGGCCTGGGTGTGGGTGGCCGGAGGGGGACAGCCCAGTGCTGCTGGCATTTTGTGTGAGCAGGTGACAGGAGCAGCTGCCAGCCCTGGGCAGGTGCCGAGGCTGCGCCTGATCTGCTGCTCCTGCTCCGTCGAAAGAGAGGAGACTGAGCTTGAGGTCATCCAAAGGTGTGGAGGAACTCCAAGTGTCTCCACCTGGAGATGCTCCAAGAGTCCATGTGTGAGGGAAGGCAGGAGTGAAGCAGGGCAGAGCTGAGCTCTCCCAGTAAGGCCAGGCTGAGCAGCTCTGACCATGGGAAGCAAGGTGTCCTGTCAGCTGCTGTGGCTGCTGCTTGGACTGAAGGCTCAGGAGTCGGTGTTTTCCCCTGCTAGATGCCACATTTTGCCTCAGGGCCACCCTGGATGGGGCTGTTCATCCTTGTTAGTCACTCCTTTATGGGGGGATTCCTGCTGGGGGATAACCCCAGCACCCTGCCACGGTCACTGTTAGGGTCCTTCTTCCTCGTCCTACTCATTTTGAGCAGCAGATGAGAGTCCTTTCATGTGATGCTGTTACCTTTTTTGTCTCCCCTCCACCTATGCCTGCTCTGCTTCTGGTGAACCCCAGGGGATTTCCCTTTGAGTGAGGCTGGGCTCTGTTTTCACTCAGATTGTAGGTGATTTTGTTGGGTGAGGTCCTTCACCAGAGACCATCCCAAACATCTGCTGTGTCTAAATCCTTGAGTCCTGAGCTGGTCCCTACTGCAGACCCTGAGGGGTGACCATGACTAGAGGCTCCTGGCCTCTGTCAGAGACCCTCTGGAGCTTCAGCAGCTCATTTCCCTCAGTATCTGGGTCTCAAAGCACCACTGAAAGCTATTCCTGGTGCAGCAAACATCCTGGCCCCAGTGGGAGAGGCAGAGTGGTCCTTATAAAGTGGTACACTTGAGCTCTTTGTGGGCTTTTTCTTCCCTGGCAGGTACCTTCCTCTTCCTCTTTATTGTGCTGTCACCAACAACTCTTGTTTCAAGCCCCAGCGGCGTTACCCTAAGGCACAGGTGAACAGCATAAACCAGGCTAGAGCTCCCCTTTCCTGCCTGGGGGATCAGAGGCAGATCTGATACATAGATCTGTACATAGAGATGCTGAGGAGATACCTCACACTTCTACAAACAGCTCTTTCCCTTCTGGCAGGCTGCCTCAGGACAAAATACCCTTGACAAAGCGCCTTGGCAAACCCTGGGGTGGTGAAACTGCTCCCCTGAGGATTTCTCATGAAGGCCCTTGAGAGATGTCACGACCTGGTGCTAGACCTTTTTGTAACACTATTCTGCAGCTGCTGCTGATGTGGGGATGTCATCCCTGGCCACGCCTAGGGAGCACCAGCTGCTGCTTTACTGATTTTCCTCCCCTGTTGTAGAGCTGGCCTTGACCTTACTTACATCCCTTTGATGAAGTCCCTTTGTGGACTTTGACGAAGTCCTTATACCTGGTTCTAGGTTCACTTAAATTTCTTTTGGCCAGTGTTGAACTCATCAGGCCCTGCCAGGCATGGCTTGGCTCCAGCATGGGTTTGTGAGGATGACAGCTTACATTCACCCCAGGGGCTGTTCCACCCCTGATGCTGCTTTTCCCGCTTTTATCTCGGGGTTTAATCAAATTTGGGCCACTCTGAATCATTTCAAGGTGAACCGCGTGAGTTTTCCCAAGAGAGAAGAAGGTACCAAACCCTGTTTCCTCAACCCCAGTGAGAACCAAAAGATGGCTTTTGAGCGTGCAAGTCTCAGCACCTTTCAGCCAGCACCCAGCCCAAAAGTACTCCCCAGCTTTGCCTTCTCACTTCTGCAAGGCTCCTTGGCTCTCCTCCTGCTTTTTGGCTTCTCCCTGTCTCGGCTTCCCCTGGTCTTTCTGCTTCCCTTTCACAATCCACCAAGAAAACAAGAGCTGGCCAAAGCCCATCCGCCCACGGAGGCTTTGTGCGTGGCTGCCTTTGTAGTGAGCAGCGACAGGGATCCATGCCCAGGGTGGTTACGGCCGTGGGATGCTTTAGAGGCCACCACCCGTCTCGCCCTCGGTGAAAGTGATGGATGGAGGGAGGGGTGCTGCTTCCTGGGCTGCAGCAGGGCTTGACGTGACCTTTGCCAGCCGTGTTTATGAGGGGGAGACGTGGGGTCATGGTAACCTGGCTTCAGACACATCCCCTGGACGAGAGCCAGGAGATCCTGCTCCTCCTGGAGCTCCTTCTCTCCTACACCTCTGCTTCTCTCTGCTGGCCTCTTCGCAGTTGTGGTAGCATGTGGGGTGTCCCCCGGGACAGGCAGGACAGTGGCACAGGCAGCAGTGCTTCACTTTGGACCATGAGGTCCTGATGCCGTGAGGATGGGCAGGCAGTGCATACAATGGGAATGGCACAGTGAGGGAGGGGCAGGAGAATCCATGCAGCAGGAAAAGCAGGAAACATCGCAGCAGGAAGCTGAAAAGGGTTTCTGGGCATGGCAGCAGGTCCTGTCAGCGCTGGGACACTGTTTGTTGGGGCGATGAATGGGAAAGCTGGGGGCCCCCAGAGGACACAACTGGTGTCACAACTGAAGTCACAAGGAGTGACTTCAAGCTCATTCTACTCAGCCAAATGACCTGCATGAACGTCCTGGCTGTGGTGCTTTAGGAGCCCAGAGGCATTTATTTCAAGCAGCAGGTCCCTTTATCCTTGCCACTGTTGAAGTGCCTCATGGCCATTGATTCCCGAGGGCATTTGGTGCCTGCAAGCCTCCAGTTCTTCACTTGGCAGTCCAGGGGAAAGTCAGCACAGCTCCAGGTCTTGCCCAGGCTAAAATAAGTTTGCAACGTGCTTGGGCGCCGAGGGAGAGGCTGTTCCTGGGAAGGGATTTGTGTGCAGGTGACCTCCGGGGCTGAGGAGTGCGCTCGCCAGGCTGGAGGCAGCACATCTCTCTCCAGCCAGCACTGGATGCATGACTGGGAGGGAAACTGGAGCGTAAATGAGAGCTGTAAATCTGCCTGGAAGCTGTTGGGGAAGCGATCCCTGGGGGAGCCTGTATTGCTTTGGGTTGCTGTGCTCTAATTCTTAAAAGCTTTGGCTCGCAGATAAAAAGCTTAGCCTCTAATCCCATCCCGCCGGAGCACTCCTACGGAGTGCAACTCAGAAACACCTCGCTCTTCAGCCTCTCCTCCCATCCACGCTCTTCCTCCCCTCTCCATCCTGCCTCTCTGGCTCTGCCATTCTTCCTGGCTGCTCCACCTACCCATCCGAATGATTCTGAATGGGGGCTGGGGCGTCACCCCTGGGGGAGCACCCACTGCCCAGCCTCTGACCACCTTCATTTACCTGCTGCTGAGGACGTGTGGCGCTCCGGTGATGCTCTCTGGTCCTTACCAGCTCTCCTCTCTCTCTCCATCCCCTGTCCCTGACCCGCTGCAGGTGTCTTCAACAACTGCTCGCACTCGGCCAGCGACAAGGGCTGGGCGCTGGGCATCCGCGCCCTGCAGCTCAGCGGCAAGAAGGATGCTCGCTTCTTCTTCTCCCTGCGCACCGACCGGGCAGCCGCCGCCACCGAGGTCACCTCCCACCACCGCTACCGCCCCGAGGCGTGGACACACCTGGCCGCCAGCTACGACGGGCGGTGGATGGCCCTCTACGTGGACGGGGTGCGGGTCGGCCGCGCCGGAGGGCAGCAGGGACCCCTGCACAGCGCCTTCATGTCCTCCTGCCGCACGCTGCTGCTGGGAGGGGACGCCTGGGGCACCGGCCACGCTTTCCGGGGACACCTGGCCGGGCTGGCCCTGTGGCACGGCGCCCTGTCCCAATCCCACCTCCAGAGATCCTTCCTGGAGGAGGCGGCTGAGGAGGCGGCGGGGCTGGCTCTGGCCGCTGGCTTTGCCACGCCGGAGGAACGCTGGGCGCCTTTTCGGGAGGGAGCCTTCCCGCAGCAGTGGGTGCTGCTGTCCCCACCGTCACCCATCCTGCGGCCGCTGGGCCCCCCAGCCTGCGGGCAGACCGCCTGCGACAACGTGGAGCTGGTGTCCCACTACAACCAGCACTGGCCGCTGCGCAGCTGGAAGGTGGTGCGCTACCGCGTGGTCAACCTGGCCGAGGACGACGGCGGGCGGCCCACGGTCAGCTGGGAGCAGGTTTGGCGGCAGCACCGAGCTCTGAGCGAAGCTTTCCGGCCCTACAACATCTCCTGGCAGCTCAGCTTGCTGGACGTGCGCAACTCCTCGCTGCGCCGCCGCGCCGTCCTGCTGGGCTGCGAGCCCGGCAAGGTGGGCAACGAGCGCTGCGACCCCGAGTGCGAGCATCCCCTCACCGGCTACGACGGCGGAGACTGCCGCAGGCTCGGCCGCTGCTTCTCCTGGAAGCGCCGCGACGGCGTCTGCCACATGGAGTGCAACAACATGCTGGACGACTTCGACGACGGCGACTGCTGCGACCCGCGGGCCACCGACGTGAGCAGGACCTGCTTCGATCCCGACTCGCCCCAGCGGTAGGCGTGGGGCTCGCGGTGGGGTGGTTTGGGTTGTGCCCTCTCCCCAGCGCCTGCTCTGCACCTGGGTGTTGTTTCCAGCGTGGGATTTTTTTTTCCCCCCCACGGGATGGGTGTGTGTTTGCCATCAAAAGAAGTAAATCCTGCGGTGTGACACGGCACCCCTCTGTGCCAGCAGGCGTTTTTTGTCTCCCAAGGGGATTCCCAGTGCAGAGCTTCCAGCCTCTGGTTGTGTGCCAGTGGGGCTGCGGGCATCCCCGGGGTGGGCAGAGCAGCCAGTGCAAAGGACATTGCTTACCCTGATCCCCTGCAAGGCGTGTGGCTGGGGAATTGCTGCCCTTCCCCACCTTCCCTGGTCGTACCCAAAGCCTGATTTCTTAATTTGTGTTCAAAATCCCTTTTCTTGAGTGCTGGAGTGGGGAGAAGGAGGGAACCCAGCAGTGCTGGATGTGAGGTGCAGGGTTTGGAAAGGTGTGGGTGGGTGTGCACAAGCCTTCCTGAACCTCACCCCGAGGAGTGATGCCTGCAAGGAGATTCCCGTGGTGGGAGGAGGCTGTGTGCCTTCGCTGTGTGCTGCAGGTGCAGAATACCTTGAAAACCCATGGAACATCAACATGCTGGGTTAGGGGACCCTCGCTCTCCCCAGGGGTCTTTGGAGCCAGCAGCAAGGGGTGGGATGGAGAGGAGGAGCCACTCACGTGATGGGGGACCCTGGCTCGTTGGTAGCAGTGTCCTCGGTGTGGCTGGGGGCTTGCACCCACCTGCCCTCCTTGCTGGAGCCTCTGAGGTGCCAACAGCCCTGCTGATGGCTTCCAGCACTCGGGGCTCTGCCAGATGCACTTTCTGGATGGAGTTGGGAAGGGGAAAAAAGAGAAAAGCCGCGGCTTTTCCTTTTTCTTGGTTCTATTTAAAGCCATTTCTGTCTCAGTGTCTCAGAGAAAACTCATTCCCTGCTGTTGGTGACAGGCAGAGGTGCCTGCTGGAGCAGGAGAGGTGCAGCACAGATGGCAGCATCTGTGGAGAAAAGCTGCAGGGGAGGGTTTTAGGGACACATCTGCCCTTTGATCTTCTTTCCCCTTCACTTTTCTTTCCCTGGGCTGTGGGAGCAGAGAGGCTGGAGCCATAAATCGCTTTTTCCCAAGTCTGCTGCTTCTCCTCGCTTCCTCCCAGGCAGGACACGGAGGGAGGAGGGAAGTGGATGTCTCTCTTTGGGCAGAGGTGATGGAAGGGAGCAGCACTTTCCCTCCTCCCTTCCCGAGTTTTTCTCACCCATCCTTCTGTTGCCTGAGAAAACAGAGGAGGAAGGTGGGGAACCTTTCTTCCAAATGCATCCCAGCCGCACAGAGAGGCATCTCCCTGCCCAAGCAACCCTCCCCAGATGTCCTCCCACCTCTGGAAGTCTCTTTGGTGACAGCCACCACTGCCCACCTGTCCCCTCGTTTCCCATGCTGTGAGCCAGCATGGCAGTGCTTTCCTACTCATGGAGCAGATGAAAAGCCTGCTGCACAGCAGCTCTCCACTCGTGGTGGCCATCAGCACCCAACACCACTTGGCCTTGGCTTTGGCAGGGCAAAGGCTCTGCTCCTGCCTCTGTGTGCAGTTAGAGAAAATGTTTTTGTCCTCAGACAAGAAGGGCTCCACCTTAAATTGAAAAAGGCCAAATTTTTGCTGGTATGAATCAGGGCTTCCATTTGTCAGGATTTTCCCCTGAAAGTTGGGAAACAAAACAAAACAAAACAAAAAAACCCCCCTCGCTTCTGTGGGAAAGGAATGGGAAAATGGGAACACTAGGGAAATAACAAATCTTTTGCAATTTTCTTTCTGCAGACCTCATTGGTCTGCGCAGAGGACAAGAATGATTGTTTGTAGGCTAAACTCAGAAAAATGAAATCCAGTGTGCCTGGCATTTGGGAAACGAGGGGGCATGAGTTGAATCCTGCTGCCACTGAGGGCTTCTGAGCTGCTTTTGGCCGAGATCACAGAAAAAAGGAGTCACTGAATGGTTTGGGTGGGATGGACCTTTGAGTGCATCCAGCCCCACCCCTCCTGCCATGGGCAGGGACACCTTCCACGTTTCCCACGTTGCTCAAAGCCTTGTCCAGCCTGGTGGTGCTGGTGGACATCCTCCCTCCCTTCCCTGCCCCCATCCCTGCCGAGGATGGATTCCGGGGAAGAACGTGTGCGTTTTGGGGGAAAAACCACTGGAAAACTAGTGTGTGTTTGGGGAAGAAAAACGAGGTGAACTTGTGCTTGCTGAAGAGCGTGGCCAGGTTGGTGGCGTGCCCCCAAAATTGGTGTGGGGAGCCCCAAGGCACAGAGCAGGAGAGCTCAGCCTGAGGGGTTTTGTTCAGGCGGAACAAAATGAGCGCCGTAAGGTGTTACACTTAAAGGTGTTACACTTAAACCAGCAGGGCAGCTGGCGAACTCGCAGGAGGATTTTTAGGGTGGGAGCCAAAACCGGGAGAAACAAAGTGAAATAAAACTCAACAAGCCGTGGAAAGGCGGCGAAAAGGGAGCCAGGTGCTTTGATGCTTTGGGTCTGTAGCTGAAGGAGAGCGAGCTGGCTGCTGCCCCACCCTGACGTCTCTGCTTTCCCATACCTGTGCCAGAGCCCAGGAGGGAGCTGTGGCTTTGGGGAGAATCAGGGGAGAGGGAATCCCCAGCTGTGGCTTTGGGGAGAATCAGGGGAGAGGGAATCCCCAGCTGCAGGTGATCTCTGAGCCTCCTTTTGGATCAAGATGGCAAGAGCAAAAATCTTGGGATCGTTTTCCAGTGATTAAATCATCTCCATTTCATTTTAAGGCTGTCACAAAGAGTGGTTTGGATGTGAATGTTTCTTAGCACGGCCAAAAAATAACTGAATTGAGAAAGTCAGAGCGAGACACTGGGCAGTTTCTTACCAGCACTGTAGACAGATCCAATATATTTTGGTGAAGGCTCTCAGTACAGTGTCTTGTCCTTCACAATTGTAAGCACTCAAGAAAAAGCTTTTTCCCCTCTTAACACATCCCTGATTTAAAAATCCCTCTTGGGCTGCAGCTTAGAGAGAGGTAAATTAGAGGAAGGAGCTGAGGAACAGAGGTGGCTTCAGTGCTTCTTAGCTGGTGAACATCTCATTATACTTCCAGGGCTACAGCTGGTGCCAGCTTACACCCTCACCCAGGGGAGGAAAACGAGGTTTGGAAAGGATTATTATTATTTTTATTAGAAGGGTGTGTAGTGGCAGGACAAGGGGAAATGGGTTTAAGATGAAGGAGGCTAGGTTCAGATTAGATATTAGGAGGAAATTCTTCCACAGAGCAGCTGTGGCTGCCCCTGCATCCCTGGCAGTGTCCAAAGCCAGGTTGGATGGGGCTGGGAGCACCCTGGGCTGGTGGAAGGTGTCCCTGCCCGTGGCAGGGCGTTGGAACGAGTTGATCTTTAAGGTCCTTTCCAAACCAAACCATGTCAGAGTTGTGTGAAAAACGCGGTGGGAGCGGAGCCAGCTGTGGCCGAGGCAGGAGCTGGGATAAGTGTTGGTGCTGAAGTGATGCCAGTGGCCACTGAAGCACACTGCTGAGTCCCTCCTGCATCTCCTCTGGTAGCACATGGGACAAGACAACAAGTCCTGCTGTGCCTAGGAGCCAGCTGGGCCACCAGTGGGTGAAATGGGCCAGCAGGACTGTGACTTCGTGGCCAGAGGGAGACTGGAGCAAGAACTTGGGGGAAGAGCTGAGTGTAGGCATCCCTGCAAGGCTCCCCAACAGAAGCCACGGGAAGCAAGTCACAGACTCCTCATTCACCCCTGGTCCACCTTAGGAGGAACAAGGAGACAGGCAGCATCACGAGAGCTACTGACTATCATCCTTCAGTTTTATCCTGACTCCCAAGTGTTTTCCAGGAGTTGCTGGCAGTCCAACGTCAGGGCCTGGAGCAAAATTTGCCTTGATTTTCTGCAGGCTCCCATCTTCTTACAGAGCCTGAGTGCTGCTGTAATTGGTGCTCTTGGAAGGAAAGCAGCAACAGCTCATTAGCAGCAATTAACACTCAGCGAGGGTTCCCCCTCGGGCACTTAGTCAATGAGAATCTGGTGTGTGACACAGTTAATGTGAAAGAAAAACCGGAGGGGAGTCTGGAGAGCAGAGTGGGTGAGGGCAGAGCTGCTGGGCCTTTCATCTTGGTGCCCAAAGTAATGGCAGAAACAACCCAAGTGACAAAAGGAGGTGAGAAGGGACGAGGTGTCTCCAGGCTCGGTGGCCTCTGCTGGGATGACCAAGGCTGTGATGTTAAAATGTACCTGATTAACTGGACACTTGATGGGCTTTAACGCAAGCTTAGCTGGCCTCCCTCCTAAGGGACTGGTGCTTAATTGGGTTAAGGCTGCTTGGGAACCTCCTGCAGTTTACCAAACGTCTTCAAAAGCTGATCTGGATTAACCTCGCTAAAGCTCTGTGGTGGACAACCCCCGAGGAAGGAGGAATCACTCTGAGCTACCCCCAGGCCACCTGAGCAGCCCCTTTGTCAGGAGATGTTCAGCTGAATGTGGTGGGACCTGAGGGTGTCAAATTGAGAGCAGGCGAGGCAGTGAGGTGTCTTGGGGCTAGAGCTGACCTGCCCAGACCTTAATCCCAACCAGATGGGATTAAACAGCATTTAAATGAGCTGCTGCCTTCCCCTTCTTCTTCCCTCGCTGCAGCAAACCTTAGCAGGTGTTTCTTACTGAGAAAGAGAGCAGGTATGTGTAAAGTTATTGCAAAAGTAAAAGCCTTGGGTACAACCTTGGGCTGCTGGCTCTGCTGCAGAGAACAGATTCAACTGGAGGTGGTGGGTGTCTGCTGGTGGTGGTTGCTTGCTTGAAGGGTGTTTTCAGTGATTTTCACCGCCTGTGGAGTGGCAGAGACTATGCTGGTCCCCATGAGCATGGTTAGGAGGTTCTCTGCTCAGGACCTGAGCTCTGGCTGCTTTTGAGCTCCCTCTGGCACCCCTTGGAGTCCTACTGGCACATGCCCAAATACTGTCCTGGCGTATCCAAAGAGCCAAGCCTCAAGTGCTGGGCTTGGGACTTGTAAGTGGTGAGGAGGGGAGTGCTTTGGGGCCACCAAAAGTGGCAGTGATGGGTTCATTGCCTTCTGAGCTTGCTGCTTCTACTCTCTAGGATTAGAGACTGGGACTCTGGGGGTGCAGGTGTAAATAGGACATTTTGCTGGAGCCTGATGGTTTGGTGGTGGCTGCTTTAAAGTTCTGTGAGTGCTTGGATTTGAGCTCATTGGAAAACTCTTCCTTTCCTTGTAAGAAAGTCCCTTCTCCCTGAGCTTTCCTGCGGACTAACTGTTTTAAAACTTAGCAAAAATAGGAGGGAATGTCTTTGGCAGAGCCCATCCTGTCAGGTGGGCAGGCTGTCTCCCAAGTCTCTTGCTTGCGTTGGAGGCTGCATCCATGTGAATGTGCCTCAGCCCACCCCAGAGCCCTGGCTTGGGGGTGAAGACCCCAGATTTACTTTTGACCTTCTCAAAGTGTTGGGCAGCCTGGAGATGGATATTCTCTCATCAGAGGGTATTTGCCTGCCTACCACCCCTTAGGTACAGCAGTGGGAGCCCAGCAGTGGGATTTTGGACTTGGGATGGTGGGAGACTGCTCTGCTGTGGCAGAATAGGCAGTGGGCTCCAGCATGGACACTTCCCTCTGAGGTACATGTGGCAGAGCAGGGTCTGACTCAGCCCATCCAGCAGCTGGAGGGCAGCAGGACTGCGGGAGTGACTTCTTTCCAGAGGGAAATAAGCAAGCAGTAAGGTGCTGCCGTCCAAGGGCCTGTGCAGGCTCTCGGGAGTGTGGCAGGACATGCCTCCTCTCTCATGGCTGGGGCATTTGGAAGAGATAACTCAGGCCAGATTGATAGCCCAGCAGGAGGTCACCTCCAGGCTCCTGGCAGCCTGGGGCAAAGACCCAGTACACATCTTGATACAGATGTGGGAAGAGATAAAATAAACACAGGTGACCAAGAGACACAGTTTTTATGGCTATGAAAGCCCCCACAAATTATCCCAGAGCAGGAGTCCCTTACACCCTCCTTGAGGACTGTGAGGAGATTTCTCCTTGGAGCTGGACACAACTCCAAGTTAATTCCCCGGAAATGGAGAGAGAGGATTTCCATGTCTACTCCCTTTAGAAATAGGTGGTAAGAAACATTGGATCCTAAGTTGTACCATTTCTTAGCTAGCTGTAATTTTATGGTACCTTTAACTCCGTGTGTATATACTAGTATTGCCCTTTTTGTCTTATCCCTGTGCAGTAATAGTCTGTTTAAGCCTTATGTCTGTTAGTTTTGTGTCTATTAATAAATAATCCATTCTATAATAGACAGCCATTATTAAAGAACTTGCAAATCAGAGTGGATTTTGGGGTGCTGGCCACCTCAGCACAGCCACTGCCTGCTGCCAGAGGCCTGGGCAATAGGCAAGGGCTGATTTAAACCTCCATCATCCATTCCTAACAGGAAGCCCTTTCCGAGGGCAGAGGGCTCCGTGTGATCCCCTTCTGGGGGGGCCAGGAGCAACACTGGAGTGCTTCCCTCTCCCGTCTTGGTGACGCGCACAAACCTCCCAGGCGCCAAACTCGGGAACAAAACCACGGCAATGCTCCCTTTTTCCTTGCCAAGGTGGGAAGCGAGCCCGGGGGTGGATTTCCACCGTGCCTCTGCGGGAGGATGAGCTCTGGTGGCTGCCACGAGCTTTTCCTGGAGCCGCAGGGGCAGCGCGATCCTGGGGGAACCTGCGAGGTCTCCGCGGGAGAGGAGAACACGATCCGCGTGCGAGCGAGGCCTGCGGGATCCCTGCCCGCTGGCCCTGGGCAGCGCGGGCGCTTTCGGGGAAAACAGCTGTCCCAGATGTGAGCTATTGTTCCAGCCGGCTCGGGGGGCTCGCTCAAGGGGGGGCCGATTGTGTCGGGATAGGCAATTGTGAAGGAACAGCATGTGTCCGACGGCTGGGAGGGGTCACTCTTTGTTGGGCCTCCCCAGGGCTCCTGCTCGTCCTGCTGTACCCTTGCCCGGGGCTGGAGGAGCCCAGCCGAGGCCCTGGCCAGGCCCGTGAGACCCCAGGAGCTGAGGTGGCAGGAGCTCTGCAGCCTTCTGGGGGGGGACACCGCGTTGGTGTTGGCCTCTGGGATGGTTTAATCTGCCTCGGGTTGGCAGCCTGGGAGTCCTTAAGTGAACGCTCTGCTTCCAGTTTTCCTTGGCCCAGCCACTGCTGTTATTTAGGAAATCAAATCGCCCCTTTCCAGAGGGCAGTGGGGTGAGAGGGAACGAGCCCAGCATCACCCAAACTCACTGAGAGGGTGTGAAGCAGAGGACTTGCTTTGGAGGCTTTAAGAAGGATGAGGATGCTGAGTGTTTGTGACTGTTGCCTCCCAAGAGCTGTGCCAGGGATGAGAGGCAGCCTTGGAGATTTTTTTTTTCTTTCTTTCTGTTAATGTATGATTGTTACACTGCAGAATTTCCCCAATAAATTATTTCGTGTCCTTTTTATATCTGTGAGGAAGGCATTTCTAGAATACTGGCTTGTGCACTTTGTGCTCTGGCTGGGACACCCAGTTGCCTGGATCTAAAAATAAGTTGGAGGCTTGGGACTTGGTTTTACCCTTAACAAAAAATAAATATATGCATATAAAAAGCAAAAAAAAATAAATATATGCATATAAAAAGCAAGTTGGAGACATTTGGCTTGAATAGATTTCGTTTCTTTTCCTCTGTCTCAATCCCTTTCCTGACCCAATGTAATGGCTGCAAGTTTTTGCCCTTCAGTGAGAAGTTTAGGGTGAATGTAGCAAAGTTTTGGATCTTTTGGGAAGGCTGGGCATTGCCATCGTGGTGAAGAGTGCATGAGGAGGGGCTTATTGACCACAGGGCTGTGTGGCTCCTCTTGAGCAGTGAGCTCGATGCTCTGGGAGCATCATCTTTGCTCAGCACATTGATCCATTGCTGTCAGGCCTGTCCAAGTGTCCTTATCCTGCCAGTGCCCGGGAATCTGAGCAGAAGTGACAGGCCAGGGATGGGAAGGGTGGCACCCTGGTCTTCTGCCACCCTTTTACTGCCTTCTGCTGTGGGGAGAGGAGGAGACCGTTGGAGTCCAGGAAAAGCCTGGGAACTTTTCCTGCTCCTCTGGGTGTTTGTTTTACCCTCAGAGCTCCTCAAAAAAGGCTTGGCCTGCGAACCAAGCTCGTGGGAGCATTTACCCCCAATTCTGGGTGAGCTGAGAGCACCAAAGAAATGAGGAGATGTTGTTTAGTGCACCACAGAGTGTGGAGTTGGAGTTTTTAGGTTTTGCTATATATATTATATACAGACAACATGGAGATTCTAGGGTGTTGTCTCCTTCTTCTTCATCTTCTTCTCTCTTCTCCTCCTCTTCCTTTTTTTCTCTGACATGAGTTCCTTTGGTTTGTTAATTGGTAGATAGAATTTAGTGTAGAGGAGACATGTCAATAAGGTTGATATTCACTGGTTTTGGGAACAAAATAAGATACATAAAGTTTTCTAACTGGTTGATAATAGATATAAAAGCTACCTGCTTTGGGTAGCCATTGCCTTTCTGCCCTCGTGTTCCTGGAGGTCACAGCACAGTCTGTGCCTCTGAAACTCTGATAAGAAAGAAAAGTAAACAAGCTTTGAAACAGCAGAAAGAAGCTTCATTTCATCTTTTCGGGACATGGGACACTGAAATAAGGAACACAGCTGGGCCAGGAGTCAGGGTCCAAAGAACACCCCTGGCAGAGACACTTGGGAAGAGCAGGATGCTCTCTTTCCCTGGAGCAGCAGCGAGATGTGGGTGCCCAGCTCCTCTGAGCTCCTGTGAAAACCCTGCACAGCAGAGATCACATCTTCCCAAGGCATTTGCAAACACCTGCCCGTGCTGTGGGCAATCATCAGCCAGGGAAACTGAGGCACAGACATCTTCCTCCCTCCCTCCCCTAGCCGTACAGCAATGAGGTGCTGCCATCAATGCCTCCACGTCCCTGGGCAGGGAAGAGAGGCATTTAGTGAGAGGAGATGAAGCTGCACAGTTCCCCTCTGTCTGGAGGGCTTTAAGGAGCCTCCTGGCACCACTGCTCAGCCATGTGAAGCCCATGCCCTGGTGGGGGAGGCCAGGAGGGCTGCACCCACTGGTGCTATCCCCTCTCCCTTACCTCGGCAGATTGTGAATTGCACTGTAAAAATTGAGAGTGAAACTTGGGTTCCTGGAGACCCTGGGCTGTGTTCAAAAACCATAAGGCCCCCTTAAGCCTGGGACTTTGCTT
This sequence comes from Vireo altiloquus, assembly GCA_013396875.1. Lineage (NCBI taxonomy): Eukaryota > Metazoa > Chordata > Aves > Passeriformes > Vireonidae > Vireo > Vireo altiloquus. Next base: position 54,466 of record VZRF01010219.1, on the reverse strand, counting down.
TATCTTTTTTGTTGTAGTTAAAAAGGAAGAGAGCTGATTTATGGGTCTGCTCCTGTAGCTTAGGTGGGACAGGGCTGATCTGTGTAACCTTAGGCAAAAAAGACCTGTAAAACTCTGTCCTGACCTGGGATGTGGGTTTTTTTCTTCTTTTTTTTTTAAATTTTGCTTTGAAACAAACAATCCAGGCAGAAAAGGAACCATCCCTGACTTTGTTTAGCTTGGAACCGGCTCTAGAATAACTTGCCACCGTTGAGTTCTGCCTCCCAAAACCGCACAGGGCTGCAAACATATTTCTCCATTTCCCCTGCTGCTTCTTGCTTGCCCTCTCTCCCGCACTCAGTGCAGCTCCAGCCAGCGCTGCCATTGCCAGAGGAAGGTGAGTGCCTATCCTGAGCCGTGGATAGCAAGTCTCTCCCAGGTTGTTGATGGGTGCTGGAGCAGGGATGCTGCCTGTGCTGGGCCTTGGAGGGCAAGGCTGGACTCCCCTCCTTCCCCGAGCTGCTGCTTACTTGCCTTTCTCCCAGGCAGGGCTCTTTTCCTTCCCCTAAATGGCTCCAAACTGGATCTTTTAACTCCTGCTTTTGAATTTTTTTTGACCAACTCCCCGCAGCTACAGCTCCTTCCATGTTTTCAAGGATGGTGTGTGGGAGAAGCCATGGCTGCCCCATCCCTGGAAGTGTTTAAGGCTTGATTGGACAGGGCTTGGAGAAACCTGGAAAGGGAAAGTGTCCCTGCCCAGGGCAGAGGGATGGAATGAGATGGTCTGTCAGGTCGTTTCCAACCCAAACCAATCCGTGATTCTTGAGCATGGAAGTGGGAGGCACATTACTGGGGAGGAAGCAGGTGGGGAGCTGCAGTGTTTGTGTCCTTTGCTTATTCCACTGATGAGAAGGAGAGGCAACAGTGTGTGGCTCTGAACTCTCCCATTGCTGCTTCACTGGGTTTTTGAAGGGGAAGGTTAGAGGGATCAGGAGAACAGGTGTCCCTTTGAAATCTGGGAATTTTCAGGGCCTCAGGATTTTTTTCTGCTTTATTCTGAGGGATCTTGCCATGATCCTCATCCAGCCCTGCTGTACTGCTCACACATCCTTGGAGCTCCTCTTTGTAATGGCTGAAGCTGTAGTTTGGTTTCAAACAGGTAAAAAGCTTGGGCCTCTGTGTTCCTGCAGGCTCACAAAAAAGGCAGTAGGAAAGGAGCTGCTCCAGTGGTGGGAAAAATGGGGAAAAACTGCAGCCTTGTGCTGAGCCTTGTTAGGCCTTGGAGGGCTGTTGGGGGTAACAACCCTAAATGCATGCCCTAGCTGGGGCAGGGGGGCTTCAGTCAGTGCTCACAGGCTCTGTGAAATTGATGCCTTAGGTTTTAACTTTTCTATGTTCCCAGCCCTGCAGTGCCCAGTGTAACTCTGGAGCTCGTTCAGTGCTGTTCTCTCATGCTCACACTGACATAACAAAGCCTCTCCAGCTCGCTCTCCAAGGACACCCAGACCCTCCTGGGCCCAACAACTGCAAACCTTCATCTTGGGCACAGGGGGGCAAGCTTGGGCAAATTCCATCCTTGCCTGGCTTCTGCTTGGGCAATTGATGCTGATATCAAAGTGGGAAGAACTCGGGAGCTGTCATTGTCCATCTTGGGATGCACTGAGGCAGGAGCCTCTGGAGCCCAGAGTGTACCTCTGAAGGCCTTTCAAATCAATCCCTCCCTTATTCCCGTCTAGTCCCTGTTTCTAGGTAGCCATTTAAGGCATCAGAACAAATACCAGAGTTCAGTCTGCTTCCAAGGTTACTACTCAGCAATTAGTGCATTCCTTGGGACTTCACTCCTATTGATGTTTTTGATGGACGTTAGCCCCCAGACAAACCAAGATTTCTGCCTGGGAGCATCCCTGGAGGACTTTCAGCTGGGAAGGCTGTAGGTTCGGTTTAAACTCAAGAGCCTGAGGCACACATGTCTCTTTGGCTCTCCGGGAGCTGTCCTGTGAGCTATGGGTGCCTCATGTGTGAGCGACGGCCTCGTGTGTGCTCTGCTCCCGCCGTGGGAGCGTCTGGAAGCCTGGCTGCTGGGAGACACAGGCTCTGCATCATCTCCTGGCCCTAATGAAAGCCATCCCCGTCCCCTCGTGGGGCTCAGATGGGCTGCGTGCGTCGGGGTGATCTCAGCCGTGAGGAAAGGGTGAGCCACTCCGAGGAGGAGACGGCCGTGATTCACTCACGGATGGAAATAGAAATCCCAAGCAAGCAAATGGAAACTCCCTATTGACCAGGTTCCTGCAATTTAAATGGGTTTTTACTACCTATTCCAGTATTCATTTGAAAATCATATGCATTTACTCATACACGCTGCAATCGGATGGTTTTTAAGCCATTAAGGCCCATTGGGTCAATAACCAGCATTTTCAAAAATCTATTAAATTCCCATTTCCGTGGAAACGGAGCTTTTACAATTGATCATGGCTACCGACTCCCATTAAAATAAACCCTAAATGCTATCAACTCCCCCAAGATGTAGAGCACTAAAAGACAGTTGGCCAGGACAAATTTATCCCAGGGGGAAGTTGATGGCCCATTATGCTTAAGCAACATGAGAATTGTCATATAAGTCAGGAAGTTTATGAGACTTGCATGGATTTGTCCTCCCTGAGGGGCTGAAAAGGAAGGTTGAGGGGTTGAATCGCTAGTGCTAACACAAGCTCCTAGGCAGACCCCTGCAAGAGCTTTTCGGGAACGTTTACCTTATTTTGTATTAAATATCAAGTGTGCATAGGCTTTGGTTGTTTGGCAGAAACAAATGATGCTGCTTCAGGGCTGAAGCGCTGTAAGAAATGCTGGATTTGTGGATGGGGTTCTTGGTGGCACAGGGTTCCCTGTGTTGCCTAGGTGTGCACAGCAGAGGTGCTCCAGCCCTCTGATCATCCCCATGGCCTCCTCTGGGCTGGCTCCAACAGCTCCACATTTTCCTTCCTTCAGCAGGGACACCCCAGCTCACTCTGCTCCGGTTTTAGGGTTGCCACAGGATCAGATCTTGCCTCCCATGCATGGAAAGAGATGTGGCCAGCAAGGACAAGGGAGCTCTGGGATTTTTCTCCTCTGCTCTGCTCTTGTGAGACCCCCACCTGCCGTGATCCAGAGCTGGGGGTCCCAGATCAAGGACAAGGGAGCTCTGGGATTTTTCTCCTCTGCTCTACTCTTGTGAGACCCCCACCTGCAGTGATCCAGAGTTGGGGGTCCCAGATCTCCCTTGTCCTTGCTGGCCACATCTCTTTCCATGCATGGGAGGCAAGATCTGATCCTGTGCCAGCCTTCAAACCGGAGCAGAGCGAGCTGGGGTGTCCCTGCTGAGCACTGGGGATGATGAGAGGGTTACAGCCCTGGCAGGCCCATCCCAGGAGGTGACCCAAAGGCCTGGGCCCCGTCGGTGTGCCTGTTGTCCCCTCCGAGAGCAGGCAGCGGCTCTCAGGACACTCACCCAGGCTGGGGGAAGAGCAGTGTGGAAGAAAGAGGTCCCAGCCCTGGCTCCCACGTCTTGGCTCGGCAGAGAAGCCTGGGGAGCTTTGTGATCCAGCTGTCCTTTTGGATTAGGGCTTTGCTGCTCGCCGTCTCTGCCAGACAGCAGCAGCTCTGGGGGCGCAGGCTCGCTGCCGGCGTCAGCCGAGGGCTGCCGTGGCCCTTTGCAGGAGAGGTCAGGTAGTCCCTGCCGAGCCAGAGGCCACGCTCCCCTTGTTTGTCTCCCTTCCTGCCTCCTTCAATCAGCCTCACTGCAGCCCTCTGCTCCCTCCCACAGCCCTGGATTTCTCCGCTGCGTGTGCCTGATCCAGCACTCCTCTTCCTGCTGCTCCCATCTCCACCTTCCTGTCTCTTGCTGGGGGTGATTTCCATGCCATGGGGCCTCTGTGAATGGACAGCCCTTCCCCTCCCACGACGTGGTGATGTTGGATGGTGTCTGTGATGCAGTGAATGGGTCCTTTCCTCCTTAAGGGAGTTTAATTCGAGGCAGGTGGCGAGGAGCACGTGGGTTCCTGCTCCTGGGTGGAGTGTGGACAGCTATCCCTAGAACAAGCGTTGTGGGATTTTCTCTTGTAATGGGTTCTGTGTCAGGCAGCAGGACCGCTTGGGGTTGTTGGTGGTTGGCCTTGCAGTGCAGGACTGATTCCTCCAGGAGCTCAGGAGAGAATTTACCCAGGTCTGTCAAACAGCCACAACCGTCAGCATTCTTCTGGTTTTGTTGGAAACTGAGAAGCAACTTGAACAAAATGCTGGCGTCTGAGTCCCGACGAGTATTTCCCAAAAACCTTATTTCCTCCAAAGGTATCCTAGGGCTGATGGCACCTCAGTCATATCCGGGAAGGCTGCACAGGCACGTGGGATTCCCAGCACAGCCACCCCAAGAGGCCCTTGGGCAGGCTGTGGTGCCCACCACACGCATGGCAGCTGGCAGCCGAGCGAGGCAGCGAGCCAGCCCTGCCCTCGGGGTGAAAACCTCACAAACCCTGTGTTTTTCCACGATCCCAGCATTTGATGCACATGTGCACCCTGCTGGCACTGGTGTCCTGAGGGTGCCCACCATGCTGGGAGAGCACAGCTGGGGGTTAACCTCTGCTGAGGCTTATTTGCACGTACTCAACAAAAGCAGGGGACCAATCCTCGGTCCAAACCCCAAAACATGAGCACCACATGCAACCAGCCTTAAAATCGGTCACTGCCCTCTTGCCCTGCACGTAAGCTGTCAGCAGAAGCTGTAACAAGATCCAGAGAGGAAAGCAGCATGTGGCAGAAAAGCAAACAGTCCCTGGGCAGGCTGACAGGGAGGAATTAACGTAGCTTTCCTGAAGTCAGGTGTCCTGTTGTGGTGCCAGAGGCAAAGACAGGTCCTTGATGCCCAGCTGTGGCTTTGCTCTGTGTTAGGGAGAACCTTGAATGTACAGGAGCCAACTGTGATGATTGTGGAAGTCCTGTCACATGCCTCTGAGTCAAGATCAGAGGAGCTGTGTCCCAGGGGCATATTGCAGTGGGGATCTGCTATTGACCTCCAAACCAAGAGGGTAAGGCCAGCAAAGCAATATTTGAGTCATTTAAGATCGGACTCATCAGAACCTTGTACTTATGGGTGACTTCAGCTATCCAGGTGTCTGTTGGAATAATGATACAGCAGCTCATGGGCCATCCATAATTATTCCTGGAATGCATAGAGGACCGCTCCTCCTACAACTGTGGGATGTGCCAGCCAGGAATGAGGCACTGCTGAGCTTGCTGCTCACAAACCAGTAATACCTGGCTCGTAATAGCTCGGCTAGTGGCGGTCCTGCCTGCAGTGATCACAAAATATTGTCTATTTTGGATCCTGCTTCGGTGCTGGTGGTTAGTGCTAAGACAAAGGCTTTAGATTTTTGAAGAGTAAATTGCTTCTTGCTCAAAGCTCAGCTGGGAGGGATTCACTTCCACGGAGGCTAAATGAGAGAGTGCTGGGAGTTTTCAAAAACACTCTCCTAGAACCACAAGAACAGTTCATCCGCTTTAAAGGTAAGAAAACTAGGTGGGAACTCTGAGGTCTTTGGAGAGAGGACAAGCCCATCAGCCTGTCTCTTGTTAATCCTCTCAGACATCACTGCATGTACCCTGTCTGCTGTTCTCCAGTCGTGTGTCAGCCCTTCGGCATCCAGGGTGGCATTTCCCCTGTCAATGTGCTACACTGAGTTTTGTTTATCTATGAATGTTTGTATTTCTGCACTCTCTCCTTTTGCTTTCCCCCCCCTGCTTTGTATTCCTTCATCCCACACTTTCAGAGCTGGGACTGGCCACCTCCCCAGTGGTCCATCTTCCACGCAGTCCAGCTGACACTTCAGCCCCCATCCAACTGCTGCCACCTTTTTTTTTTTTTTTAATTTTTGTCTTTATCTTGAGCTCTGCTCCACTGCCATGCGTTTAAACTTGGATAAAGTTGGGGACCATACTGTAATTTTGTCCAGGGATGCATCTCAGTTCCCCTGAGCTTCAGCTCCACTTTCCCTGCTCAGCAGATCTGCTTCTTCCTTCTTTCGGCCTTATTGCTGAAAGGATCTTTTACTCTTTGTTTTCACTGGAGTCGGCTTGATTTGAGGGAATTCCATTTCACCCCTGACAGCTGATTTNTTTTTTTTTTTTTTTAATTTTTGTCTTTATCTTGAGCTCTGCTCCACTGCCATGCGTTTAAACTTGGATAAAGTTGGGGACCATACTGTAATTTTGTCCAGGGATGCATCTCAGTTCCCCTGAGCTTCAGCTCCACTTTCCCTGCTCAGCAGATCTGCTTCTTCCTTCTTTTGACCTTATTGCTGGAAGGATCTTTTACTCTTTGTTTTCACTGGAGTCGGCTCGATCTGAGGGAATTCCATTTCACCCCACTCTCCCTGACAGCTCTGGTGCTGCGGTGTCTGCTGGTGACTCCTGGTTTTCAAATTCTTCATTCAAGACTTGTGTTCATCCTTCCATTTAAGTTGATCTGAATCAATTCATTAGAAGTTCAGGCCAAGTTTTCTTTCTCTCATCTGCTCTTTCATAATTTCTACGCTGCTTACCAAAACCAGGTCTAAAATAGCATTGCCTTTGGCTGATTCAGTGATGATTTAGCGAATAACTTTTTAGCCAACACTTCCAGGAATATCTGGGCCATGCCATTGTTAGCAGCACTTATTCTTCAGCCTATCTCAGGGCAAAATGCCCTGCAGGCTTCCTGGTCTAACACTAATGTTACTGTCTTTCTTTCCCAAATCTGACCTCAAGAAGCTGCCTGCTGCCCTCTGATGTAACAGAGCTGTGTGCCAGCCATCTGCAGCCTTCTAGCTCCCTTTCCCCTGTAAATACTGCGTGGAAGGGTCACAGCCTTTGTCTGTGATGTGTCTTTCTGATCCCATCTGCAGCTTTTGCCAGCACAGCTCTCTGACCCTTCAGCATCTGCTCCTGCTTCAGTCCCACGCTCACACACGGAGGCTGAGAGTTAGCACTGAACCCAACAGGAATTGCTCACACCTAAGGGAACCTCCTGATCCTGAAGGACCCTGGTTTGCCCTCTCACCCTCTCTGACATCTTGACACCCATGCAAAACCTGAGCTGTGCTGCCAGTGATGCAGCAAAACCTAAACTGTGCTGCTGTTCTACTCGTGCTGTCAGTGCCTTGGAGGTGGATTTTTCCAGACATGTCCAAGAATTGTGTGATGTCCTCATCCCCTGTGGACTCAAATGCTCTTTGGCTGGAGTCCAGCACCCGGTGAAGCTGATGAAAGACTCTTGAGCACTACAGAGGGTATTATTCCAGCGGTGTTTGTGCTTCCCATGATCCCAGGGGAATGTCTGGCTCTTTCCTTCCCTTCCCATCTTGCATGTGTTTTGTGTCTGGCTGTGTTACCAAAGCCTGTCCAGATGAGAGACATTTGGATGTTGCTGCCTTGTCAAGTTGTCATGACGCTGGCAGAGATGTTTGTGGCATACCAGCAGAGTGCTGGACTGGAGTCAGAGCTCCCAGACGTGGTCATGGGGATGCAAGTAGTCTTAGTAAGTACAGAAGGACTTAAAAACACACCACCCCCTCCCCCCCCAGCTGCATTAATGCCAGAAATTTTGGGGCAGGTAAACCCAGAGCCTGAGGAAGCTGCAGTTACAAGAATGATCATCACCCTTGTCTGGGAGCAGACTGAGTAACCTATCTGGGCTTGCCTGCTGTGCCAAGCAGGTGGTGTTTGCACTGTTGGGTGGTGGGCTTTGTCTGCCTGTGGTAGGGAAGAAGGGAGGCAAGGCTGAGAGGCGATGAGAACAGGGATGGGGGTTCCCAAATTCTAGCAAGGAAGATTCCTTTGTGCAAGCATGTCGGGGTGTTCTTTGGACCCCACTGACTCCTGGCTTGGCTGTGTTCTTTATTTCAGTATCCCATGTCCCAAAAAGATGAAACGAAGCTTCT
>VZRF01010219.1:20302-46333 GCA_013396875.1 Vireo altiloquus | reverse complement strand
GGGGTAAATGCTCCCATGAGCTTAGTTCGCAGGCCAAGCATTTTTTGAGGAGCTCTGAGGGTAAAACAAACACCCAGAGGAGCAGGAAAAGTTCCCAGGCTTTTCCTGGACTCCAACACAAGCAGAGAGCCTGGGTCTGAAGGCTCACCTATTCAGACCCCCTGCTGAAGAGTCACCGTGAAGAGGAGTCCTTTGGTGGGCCAAAAATTGGAAGATATTCACTTTGGCTCACTGTCCAGAGGAGCATCTCCCTTCATGGATGATGGGAGCCCCTCTGCTTGAAGGAAGTAGGAAGAGGAGTTTCCTTGCAGTGGTTGAAGGACATGAAAGCAGAGCCAGGAATCCCCTGTGACTCCTCTAGGCTGGATGGTTAGCTGGAGCTGGCTGGCTCTCAAGTATTTTCCAGTTGTCCACGGAGGGCACTTGGACAGCTTCCACCCAGCCCCACTCCCACATCCCCTCTGAAAGGCCTACTGGGAAAAGGCTCCTATTTTTGAATTGCAGTGGAATTCCTGTGGCATTACACGCTGCACCCTTTGCAGTACCCAGAGAACTCAGTTTGATTTGTGGTACTGCAGGGGGTGTGTGCTGGCCTTGCTTTTCATTTGGAGCTGCCATCTTTTGCCTCTTGCTGGTCATGGCCACTCTGTGACCCCAAGGCTTGCTGTGACGACATAAAAAGTGCCACTCTTGCCCCTCTTCTCCTACTTCAGGCTTGTTTTACAGCTTGACTGTGCTTTCTGCTGCCCCAGGGATTAGCAGATCCTCTCCTCTCTCCCACCTGTCCACCAGCCAAGGTCCTGTTGTTGCTCCCAGAAATTGGTGCTGGAAAAGCTGCATCAGCTCTGTCTCTCCCAGATGTTTCAAGTCTTCTCCTCTGACCAAGCCAGCCCAGAGCCTGACTTACAGCCATGGTTAGGAAGGTGCTGTCTCCCCTGTGGTCAGGACAAAACTCTCCAAGGGAAAACGTGAGAAAAGAATGTGAGTTCTCCAGGGAGATCTGGGGATCATGGCTGGAGTGTGATTTCGCAGCTGATCAGAAAGCTTTGGGTCTGTAGACTTTAAGAAGGTAAGGTCTAAGGGGCAGTAAGAGTTCACTGTGCAAACCCGCAGTCCTTGGATGACTTTTCCCTTTGATATGATAAGGTGACACAGGGGAAGATAGAGCAGGACTCCAAGAAGACAATTGTCAGGAAGCAATGGGCACAACTGGGAATGTGAGAAATTTGGATTAGACATTAGGAATTATTTTTAACTTGAGTATGCTTAAACACTAGAATAGGTTACCCAGAAAGGTTTGGAAACCTCTGTCCTTGCAGGTATTCAGGCCCCAGCTGGACATGCCCTTGAACAAGGTGGTCTAATGAGACCTGATTTTGAACAAGGGGGTCAGAATGGCCTGTGGAGCTCCTCTCCATCTGATTCTACTGTTCTGTGGTGACAGCCACTGAAGCTGCTCCGTCTTCTTTTCCATTTTTCAACAGCCAGAAGCACTGCAGCATGAGGGCCCCTGGTTATGTCCCACATGAGTGAAACAGGATGCAGTGTGGTGCCTTAAGAGTCAGCTCATCAAACTGTGTCGTTCAGCAGCACTTTGAGCCAATACCACCTCTTGTGAGGGAGTCCATAATTTCTGGACTCATGCCCTCAAACACCATCATTTTGGACGGTGTTCACTCCCATAGTCACGTCTGATAACGTCATTCCATAGCCCTCCCATCCCCGATCTCTCTCTGCTGTTGCACATACTCTTCTTGGAAACTCCACTCTTTCAGGGCTGCAAGAGCTCCCCACCAGGTCCAGGTGATGGCACAACAGAGCTGGCTGCTCACCACTGAGCTTCGGATGCCCTTGGGAAAACAGTCACTGTTTGAATCTGGCAAACCTGATGTCCCATTGATGCCTTAAATGGCTACCTAGAAACAGAGACTAGACAGGAGTAAAAGAATAAAGGAGGGATTGATTTGAAAGGCCTTCAAAGGTCACACTCTGGGCTCCAGAGGCTCCTGCCTCAGTGCATCCCAAAATGGACAATGACAGCTCCCGAGTTCTTCCCACTTTGATATCAGCATCAATTGCCCAAGCAGAAGCCAGGCAAGGATGGAATTTGCCCAAGCTTGCCCCCCTCTCCCCAAGATGAAGGTTTGCAGTTGTTGGGCCCAGGAGGGTCTGGGTGTGCTTGGAGAGCGAGCTGGAGAGGCTTTGTTATGTCAGTGTGAGCATGAGAGAACAGCACTGAACGAGCTCCAGGGACCTGCAGAGTTACACTGGGCACTGCAGGGCTGGGAACAGAGAAAAGTTAAAACTTTAAAATCACCATCTCTGTCTCCTCTGCCCTGCTCTTTGGGGTTGGTTTGGGTTTTGCTCCTCGGCTGTGAGCTTCGTGCGTCCTTCTGTCCTTCCTTCGTGCTTCCATGTTGGATTGCAGTGCCCATCCTTCTGGAAACACCATCTGGTTTGGAATACTCTAGTCTTGCAGGCACTGGAAAACTATTTGGGAAGCAGAGGAGAGTGCTGTCCTTTAGCTGGGGAGACTGAAGTCTGCTCTGCCTTCTCCTCAGCAAAAATCACAGAAGCACTGAAGGAGAGGGGAGAGCATAGCCTTGGCAGGAAGCAGGAGGCTCAGATGCCAGTTGGATGCTCCTTGTCTAACCCAGGGATGCCAGCAGGAAATGTGGACTGAGGGGAATTGGAGTTGCCCATCCTAGAATTGTTCTTTGGGGCTGTTAGCAGGATATTTGTGCTTTCCATGCCATAGGGGGTGAAATTAGGGCCCTTTCTGCTCCTTGCCCATCCATCCCACCCGAGCAGCTCTCAGTGCTGGAACAGCTCCCTCTCACCCTTACATATCCCCAAACCATCCAGATCTCTCAATGAAGGGAATTGCAGTTATTTATAATTAAGCCTTGACAAAAAATGTTGCTAATGTCAAGGGAACAGCAGGCGACAGCCAGAAAAACATCGTGTCTCCAGAAGAGGGGCTGCAGGAATATCCCTCTGAATAGGGCTGACGTCGGCTCTTGGAATTTGGACAGCCTGGAAGGCTTTGGGGCTATTTTTCCGAGATATCATAGGTCAGGAATTGATGTTATTTTTAAGCCTGTGTCCCCCGAGCAGCTCCGACGAGCGAAGGATACTCTCTCTCCCCCCCCCTCCCCCCTCCTTATGCTCTATTTCTATGAAATTTTTGCTTCTATTCCCTTCCGAGTCATGCCACAAGTATGTCCTTCAGGTTTGTTTATTCTCCTCACTATCTGTTCCTCCCGTCGTGGTTGGGTTGGAGGGGAGGCGTCGGCGTGGCGCGTGTCTGGGATGCTCAGGCATCCCAGAGAAGGGATCCACTTCTCCCAGCTTGTCCTTTCCGGTGGGGGAGAGTTTGCTCTCCACAAGCCGACGTGGCCTGGGGGAAAAGCGTTCTGGGAATGCTCTCTCTGTGGTGCGAGATCTCGGGGCCTGGTGAAGACAAGCTGGTCATCTCACCTCGCCACAATTTTTGTGAAGTAACTGGATCTTCAGAGCTCTCCTGGGAAGGTGGGTGAGATGCCTCCAGCCTGGGATGGTCTTTTGGGGCTGACTGGTAGGGGAGAGGCAGTCAGAAGATCCTGATTGTCTGACACCTCCCGAGTCAGCAGTGGCTTTTGAAAGCCTCTGCTATTCTAGGTCCAGGGAAATAGCCCTTGGGTTTGCCCAGCTCTGTTCCACATGCCGCCCTGCTCTAGTTTATTTCTGGAATCCTTTATTTTTTCACTTTTTCCTCCTTCTCTTCAATTTGCTGTCGCAACCCCTCTCTTTCTAAACAAGCCTGTTGGTGTAGCAGCTTGAGCAGGGATCTTGCCATTTCAAACAGAGCCTTTGCACATCTCACTGGTTTCCTTTCCCACTTCGCCTCTGAGATGAGAACGTGTCCTGTTCCCCTTAGCCTGTGCTCAGCTCCATCCTTCTGTGCTTCATCCCATGTGGTGAGGAATGCACTGATGGGCATCCCTGCTGATGGACACCACCAGAGGCAGCTTTGTTCAAGCAGAGCTGGTGCTCCTTCATGGCACGACTGTGCTCCCTTCATCATCCATCCATGCAGCTCAGAGGTGCCAGCTGCTCCTGGAAGCATGGGAATAAAGTGGAATGCTTTCCACCACCTTAATGTTGCTGTTGGCCCCGTGCTGCAGGTTTAGTCATTCTTATGACATATTTCCACTGTGGTGTGTTTCCATCATCATTCCACGGTGATGTATTTTTAAAGCCTTTCTACGAGTTGATTTTTTTTTTTTTCCCTCTTGCTCAGAATCTCTCAGATGGATGGCTTCACAAACTGCAGGTCAGGGTCTTCAGGTTTTGAAGACTTAGAGATAAGTCATAGAAATGCAGAGATGGTGCCTGCTACCCGTCCCAATCCTGTCTCAGCCCACGAGGTTAATGTTTTTCTTAATGGTAGAAATGGTGGGAATGGTAGTACTTGATTGACAGAATACCCCGAGATGCAAGGGGCCCCCACAAGGATCACTGAAGTCCATTTAAAAGATTATCTGGCACTTGCAGCACAGTCCAAGGCCTTAAAATTCTATTGCTATTGTCACTGGAGTTATTATTGCTTGATATTAAGTTAGACCTCAGTTGTTTTGCATAGCTGAGGACACGAACTCCCTAAAGACCCAGTGCTGGAGCTGTTGATGTCCTGGTGAGTGGGATACAGACTTTTGACCTGTGCAGAAGCAGCCACACAGAGGGAAGAGTGAAACCTGACTTTCCTGACTGCTGGATTTTTATTTCTGTTTTTTCTCCAAGTGCTGAGATGTGTCCCATTGTGAGGATCACTTGATGGACATTCTGATATACCCATGGGGGTTACTGCTCTGCTGCAATGCCTGGCACCCACCCACCCCTCTCAGCCCTTCCTGTGGCCTTTAGAAATGGATGCCTTGGATATCCCCATTCCAGTGGTTTTTCTGCTCCTGCAACTCTTTATTCCCAGCTCTGAAGAGGGGAGGAGAGACAGCCAGCAGCGTTGTCAGGAGGCTTTCCCCACTAAACTTGCCCTTCGAGGAATCTGCCTCCAGAGATTGCCCTCTCCCCTCTAAGCTTGTTTTGGGAGATGTTGGTTTTTACCCCTGCTGGCTCCTACAGGCACCCCAGACCTCCTCTGAAAGATCCAGATCATGTGCAGAGGCACAGATTGATGTGAAGAGGGCCCCACTCAGTGCTGGTGAGACCCAGACAGAGTCTTCTCCAAGGTCCATTTCGAGCAGAGCTGCAAGAGTTTGGGTTTGTTAGTTTGGCTTTTTGTTTTGGTTTTTTTTCTTTGTTTGGGTTTTTTGTTTTGGTTTTTGGGTTGTTTTTTGTTTTGTTTGGTTTTTTGGAGCAAATTCCAAGAAAGCTTTTGCTCATGCTCTTCCTTGTGCAATACCCGGGGATGTGTCTCGATGAGGGATGTGCCTGTGCACTGGAAAAGGATGGAATGGAAGTCCAGATAGACTAGAGGAGCTGGAGAAGAGACTTCCTGGCCGCAGCTGACAACCCCTCTCTCTCTGCCCCCAACAGTAAGGTTTCATGTGCGTTCCTGTCCTGCCTCGTATCAGGGGCACCCCCTGAAAATCCCTTGTTGGAGTTCTGGGTTCATTCTTCTCTCCCTTCACCTCAAATTCTGCTTTTCTGATGCTGAACCCCCTCTCTTTTCCCCAGCAAGACCGACCTCTGCATTTCCTTCCTTCTCTCATGTTCTCTCCTCCTGTTTTGTCCCCTGTTATCCTATTCTGTGGGGCTTCTTTTGTCCCCGTGGTTGGAAGAGCTTTTTCTGAGAGCAGAACTCACCAGCAAAGCCACTGTAATTAGCAAAACCTCTTCAGCCTTGCAGGAGTGCCCTCCACCCCCACCCAAACCCCTCCCCAGCAGAACTTGCACCTTACAGAGCAAAGTTTGCAGTGTCATGGGACATCCTGTTGGAATGCTGAATTTTTCTATGCCTTAAAACGCTCTTGGTTTCAGAGAGCTGAGGATGCTCTGCTGCACCCTTTGTGGTGGGATGTCTGTGGATGGCTCCTGCTTTTCCTCCTCGCCCTGCTGGAGTGTGTCGAGGTGTGGGCTTCTTTTCCAGCCCCTTAGCCACTCTCCCTGGAGCTGGGATGAATTGCAGGAGATGTAGTGTTTTCTTCTTTGGACTCAGTTATTTATTAGTTCTTATCTTCCTAACAGTCACAGAAGCTGTGAGTTCTGTTAGCAAGGTGAAACAAGGCTATAATGGCGTTTCTCTAGCTCCACAAAGGTTTTCCAAGGACAATTTATCCAATAATGAACTGACACCTAAATTATTTTTATTTCTAACCCAATATCCAAACCCCTCAGTTCAGCAGTGCAGATTTTCTTATCCAGTTACAAGACACCATCTAAACCCATGAAGAAGAAGGAAGAAGAAAGTGGAAAAGAAGCACCTAGCTGACACCCTAAAAACTCCATCTTGGCATATTACATGTATTACTGTATTCCAAAACTCTAAATCCTAAATTTCTCACCCTGTGACACCACACCTTCTATTCAAACTAGACATGTGTGATTTTAAGGTCATCACTCAATTTTTGGAAGCCTGCTCCAAGGCCTCGGATCAAGTGTAATGTTTTCTTGCGGATCAGTGCCTTTCAGGACAGAGAACTCAAAATTCTCAGCTTCCAGGGTTCCAACAAGATGTGTGTGCTGATGGTCTGCTCTCCTTTGTCCGTGCAGGGCATACATGAGCGTGAAGGAGCTGAAGGAGGCTCTGCAGCTGAACAGCACCCATTTCCTCAATGTTTACTTCGCCAGTTCGGTGAGGGAAGAGTTGGCTGGTGCTGCCACTTGGCCGTGGGACAAAGAGGCCCTCAGTCACCTGGGTAAGTGAGTTATCCCACCTGTGGGGTCTCAGAATCATTGGTTTTCCTCTCTCTGCCTTGACTTGGCAAGAAAGGGCAGGATGTGCTGTGCCTCAGCTCGTGGATGTGGGATGAGAGGGTCACGATCACAGGGTGTGGTGTTCCAGCAGCTGCTGCCGTAAGGAGAAGAGCTGAGTTCCCTGAGTCCCTGTGGGTGAGATGGTGAGGCTGCACACCAACGAGGGACTTCAACATTGCTACGAGAAACTTGTGATGGGGAAGGCAGTGAGGCAGTGGGATTACAGGTTTGCTGTCACCAGAGAGCACGAAATGAACACACGCACACAAACAGTGAGGGTGAAAGGAAAGAGAGGAAGTTTTTCATTTTTCCCCGTCTTATATACAATTTTGTGGAACCCCGTGGATTGGACAGTGAGATCTTCTCTTCTCCAATTCCACTGGTTCAGGTAGAAGTCCATCAAAAACCTCTTCTATCTGGAATGGAGTGAAAACGAGAGAGACAGTTACAGAAACACTGCTTTGTTTATATAAAATGCGTGAGAAAATCCATAGTAAAAATGCAAACAGAATCAGAAGGCTGAAATCAGGGCGACAGTTTACCACAAGTGCAGGCTCTGGAGAAGGGTTCTAGATTCACATTTGGTTTCTCCTGGACTTTCCCAAGTCTATCTCTCAGGATTCTGGAGACAGTGAACTTTGCTCTGCAGCACACAATGGCAAACAGGCGTAGACCAGGAGTGTCAGTGTTTTCAGAGCTGAGATTTCAGCAGCCCCAGACAGCAGCCAGAACCTGCCACTTCCGAATCCAGCTGCAAGTGTGAGGATAACTATCAAATTTTACCATGTTTTTATGGCTTGGCCTGCTACCTGCTGGAGGCAAGGTTCTCCTTGGCCTCGGTGGATTCAGGCAGACCCTTAAGGTCATCAGTCCTCGTAGGCTGCAAAACAGCCAAAATGGCAACTTGGTTCCCTAGAATGTGGTTGTTTTGTGGGTTTTCTGCTCTTTCTGTTGTTTCTCTTTTTTCACTGCCTCTCCTACCACCTCTGCAGTGTCAGAGCTTTCTGGCAAAGCCCTTTACACTTTGCAGTCAAAATATCTAAAGTGTTTCTCAATAAGTAACTGGAAATAATTACCCCTGACACCTGCACAGCAGACCTAGACCTTCTGCTTTTACAAGTGCGTGATGTTCAACCCTTAAAAGTTTTACACTGCTGTTAAAGACCTGTTTTAAAGTTCCTTTTTGCCAGTTTCCCTCCCTCAATGAGTTTCAGGGCTGTTTTTGCAATAGTGTATTGCTACAGCTGCTTGTCGAGGAAGGCAAATCTCCATGAAATTTATTCTTCCAGCTTCCAGAAATCACTTCCAAGGCTCAGCTTGACAATCATCTGACTGCAGCAAGTGCTTCAGCCCCACACGTTCTCCTCACACCCCTCCCAATGGCTTGCAAGCAGTTGTACAGAGGGGTAATTGGGGTGACTGGCCTCATCAAAAGCTCCAGTCTCGGAGCTCGTGTCCAGCCAGGGACACGGGACATGGCACCATCTGGAAATGTTGGATCAGGGTTCAGGGCAGCAGGGGTGTTGTCTTGACTCTGGTGCCAGGGCTGTGAAGTATGAAGCTGGATCCGAACTTCTTCGAGGCTCTGGCACAGACTGAAGACTTGGGTTGAAGGCTGTCTAAAACTTGGTTTTAGGTTTAATGAGCTCGGGAGGGCGGGTGGCAGGCTCTGTTCTCCAAAAACAGTGAGCTCCACCACGTCATCATTTGCTTTGTGCCATGCACGATGTGTATTATTGTCCCACACAGAAGGAACTTTGGGCTGAGGAGCCACATGAATATGTGGCTTTTGACAAAAACTCTCACAAGAGGCCACTGGAGAATCTGAGTAGATGTGGAAGCAAAGTGGTGAGTAAAGAGAAAGGAAAACCTCGGGAGGAGTTAGTGGCAGTTGGAGGAAAAATTCCTGAGCTTAAGGACCTGGCTGTGGCCAGGGGTGGAGACAGGTCTGTACACAAGAGAGGGGTCTGTCTCCAAAAAGACAGACTCATTTTCTTGTGCTAAATCTTGCTGATCTCCTGCCTACCCTGGCCATAAAATCTGAGGGTGTCACAGTGCACCCCTCGTGCCACTGTCTGCTCTCCACGTGCAGACCCTCTCCTGCTTTAGCTCCCTGCATGAATCAAATTGGTTCCTTGACTTCTCTGAGAAGCCAAACTGCCTCTTGTCCCCGCAGAGTCTTGGTCAGATTTTGCTCCGTTTGTTTCCCTGAACTGGATTTTCTTAGATGTTTTCAGGAGAAGCATCATGAGACTTTTTCTTCTCCAGCTGCCTTCCCTTCTTCTGTTTTAATACTTTGCCTCAGCCCAGAGATCACTGGATTTAGTGTTCTCCATCAGTTCTGCTCTAGAAGTTGTTTAATCTGCCATCTGGATTTTGATCTCCATATAAACCATTTTTTTGTGAACTTTGAGTGTGCTTTTCAAGAGAGTCCTCCTCACCTTTCTCTTGGTGTCATCACCTTCTGGAAGTCTTCAGTGAACTTTGTTTTTCATCCCCTTCTCTTCACAATGATTCTTTGGGGCTACCAGAAATCACATTTGTGTGCTGGTTACTTGCAGTTCTATTGCTCTCCCCCAGACTTTTTTCCTGAGTAAATTTAATTCTGAGGCAGCCTTTCTAAAGGCTTAGGGGTAGTTTACCAGTAGCAACCACTTTCAATGAAGCATAAAAGATAATTACTGCCTTGGAGAGGCTGAAGTGGTCTATAAAATTT
This sequence comes from Vireo altiloquus, assembly GCA_013396875.1. Lineage (NCBI taxonomy): Eukaryota > Metazoa > Chordata > Aves > Passeriformes > Vireonidae > Vireo > Vireo altiloquus. The sequence continues at coordinate 36,702 of VZRF01010219.1, read as the reverse complement.
CTATAGACCATGTTTCAGCTGCTGTGGAGCTCCCAGACAGAGACAACTTGCTGCCAGCCAGCAGCAGAGGTAGAAGGTCTCAGGTCTGTTTGCACCACTCCCTGTGACTATCCTGTCTGTCTCAGTCTTTCCACCATAATCACGGCGAGTTCCTCACAAATTCAGATTTCTTGGAGTCTGGAGTGAGTTTCCTGAGAACTTAGAAGTAAATCTTTTTAACTACAAAGCAGAAGGAGTCAAAGAACTTCCTTTAGAAAAAAAAAAAAAAACCCAAGCCCTTAGCTTTCTGTGGTGGAAAGCCTTGTTCAAAAAACCCAGCAATGTAATAATGCAGATGCTTTAAACTTCATGTGAACTGCACGAACATGGTCGAAAGGCAAGGGAATTGCGAATATTTGATGTTATAAATACTTTCTGCAGTTATATAAGCTGAGGCCAGCTCATATATCTGGCAGAGGTCGGTGGATGCTGAAGGAGGGCCAGCCCTTCCATCCGAGGTACCTCAGGCAATGGCCATCTTCCTGTCTGACTAACTGTCATGCGTTTGTTCCATTAATTGCTGTGACTCAGTGTTTGGGGAAGACTGGCCCTGCAGTGCAGGTTCAGCTTCAGCTTCGTGCTTTTCTCTTTAAAGGCCCTGCAGTTACTTGAGGGTGTCCTCTGGGACAGCCCTGACCCAGGAACAGGTTGGCTTCTTTGGGACTGGCGTGGGCAGGAGTCCTTCGACATTGCCGCTGATCCTGGCTGGTAGCAGAGGATGTCCTGGGAGTGATGCCTTAAATGGCTCCCTAGAAACAGAGACTAGACAGGAATAAAGGAATAAAGGAGGGATTTATTTGAAAGGCCTTCAGAGGTCACACTCTGGGCTCCAGAGGCTCCTGCCTCAGTGGATCCCAAAATGGACAATGACAGCTCCCGAGTTCTTCCCACTTTGATATCAGCATCAATTCCCCAAGCAGAAGCCAGGCAAGGATGGAATTTGCCCAAGCTTGCCCCCCTGTCCCCAAGATGAAGGTTTGCAGTTGTTGGGCCCAGGAGGGTCTGGGTGTCCTTGGAGAGCGAGCTGGAGAGGCTTTGTTATGTCAGTGTGAGCATGAGAGAACAGCACTGAACGAGCTCCAGGGAGCTGCAGAGTTACACTGGGCACTGCAGGGCTGGGAACNCAGTGTGAGCATGAGAGAACAGCACTGAACGAGCTCCAGGGAACTGCAGAGTTACACTGGGCAGGGCAGGGCTGGGAACAGAGAAAAGTTAAAACCTAAGGCATCAGGAGCAGGAGCTTCCAGGGCTGTGTGAGTAAAAGAGGAGCACTATCTACACCAGCATGGATCCTTTGCTCAACTGGTGAGCTGGGCAGCTCCTGTTGCTTGATCAGAGTGCAGGCTTGGCCTTGAGGACATTACCAGGTCGCGCAGCTGGTAGGTCTGGCCCAGAGGGACAAGGTGGTGTGAGGCCAGAGCTGGAGCTTTCCAGCTGCCTGGGCTTGGTTGGGTGAACAAGTCCAAAGAAGTCTCTGGTTCTTACCTGCCTCGGAGTGCTGCTCTCTTGGGGTTGCTGACTTTTGGTGGCAAGCTGCAAATGGCAAGCAGTGTTAAAGGGCGTTTCTGCTCGGCTTGGGTCAGGCTCTTGTGATCCAAACCTTCCCTCTGATGGACCAGGGGGCCTTCACCAGCCAGGGAGCCTCATGGCTCTAGCATTTTGCTTTTCGTAACAACACAGCAGTGAAGAGAGAGATGAGAAGAGGCTTTCACATGGAGAATATGGGAGATCTTTTATTCACATGATGGCAGGCATAACTCCAGAGGCAAAGGCAAAGAAAGGCAGAGGGTCTGGAGTCTTATGGGGACCAGGGTGGGTGGAGTTGGGGGTCTCTCAGAGACCAATAGGACCGAGGGAGAGGCCAGGGATAGCAGGGAAGGGGGTAAAAAAGGGGTGGGGGAACACCGTATCTCCCCAGTTTTTACTAAATGGAAAAGGGAAGGGTTTTGCTCAAAGACTTTCACACTGGACCCCCTTGATACTACAGGGACACAGAAGTTCTTGGCTTAGTTGTGCAAATGCTGACCTTGTGAACCTCCTTGAGCTGGTTCTCAGGCACTGAAAGCCCAACTTAGCCCTTCTCCTGGGCAGGAGGAGGTAGAGGTGAGAAGGGAATGCCTGATCTGCAGCAGAGAGAGAGGGGAGGAGGGTGGTCCTGCTGGGATGTTACGAACACTTCCACATCTCGCCTTCATAGCCAGGATCCTGCAGAGGGGAAACAGAACTTCCTGGTCCAAAGCTGGGAGCACTCCCAGCTCGTCAGGGAGCAGTGGGGACAGGGAGTGAAGGGATGGGGACATTCTGGAAGGCAGAGTTCTCAGGCTGTTTCTAATTCTGCCATTTAATTAGCTGTTAAAATGAGTACTAAAAATATGATCGTCCTTGTGGAGCGTGGGGGAGGAACGGGACAGGGGAAGCCAGCAGAGAGGAGGGGAGGGGACAGGGTACCCCGGCCTTGGCTTCCCTCCCTTGTGACAGTTTTCTGCCCTGGAATCTCATTTATTCCCCCACATGGGCAGGGCGTTCTGCAGGGAGGAGGGCTGGGCTGCTCGGTGCCCCCTGCCCCCCTGGTGCTCAGCCCCTCTCGCTGTGCTTGCTGCTGCAGGATGTGTGCGGGGCTTTCACGTCTCATTTACTTGTTTATGAACTCTATTTTCTTCCCTCCTGAGCATTTCTCCTCTCAGACCTTTGGGCAGGCAGCCCCCCCTGCCTCACTCAGGCTTGGGTTTGGCTGTAGAGATGCCTTTTCTTTCTGTTCTCTCTTCTCTCATGCCCTGTTTTGATTGAAATGGCGAGCAGCTCCTTTTTTTTGTTGTTTTTTTTTTTTTTTTAAATATGTGCCCACTGGGTTTCCCATCAGTGGGATGCCCTTTGCTATCTATAGCATTTACCAGGGTGGTAATTGAGAGGGTGATGGCTTCCAGAAACCTAAGAGCTGAAAGGGTTTTTCAACCTCTGTACGTTCTCGGGACCCATCTCCAGGCAACTAAAGGGTCAAGAGCTGACTGATGGGATGCAAAGTGCTTTGTGACCCATCCTTTGCCTCAAGCCCTGGGCAGAAGATCCTCGCTGTGGGAAGGAAAGAGCAATAAACATGAATTTTGAGCTAAGAAACAGTGCCACTTGACAGGTCAGTGGTGCCTCTCAGCCCTTCCACGGGCCACACACGCAGGATGTTCCGTAGAAAATGCCACCCTTATTTCTTCACCCCTTGTTGGACAAAAGGGCTTGGAGAACGGCTCAGGGCATCTCTGGAGGGCCCTTTCCAGCCCTCAGCTCAGTGTCCCGAGAGTCACAGACCTGCTGTGATCTGAAGAAAACCCTCTCTTGGAAGGAATGCCCCGTCCTGGAGGACACGAGGTAGCCGGTAGCGCACGGAGCTGATCCAGGAGCAGATTTCGAGCAGCCTGTGTGGCTGGAGACAGGGATCACACTGTGGCCACCTGCCAGCTCTGACTTTGCTGGCAGGGCAGCGATGGTCGGCAGAGAGGCAGTAGCAGAGGCTCTGCCGTGAGGTAGCTGGCACAGTAAATCCTCCAGGGCCCTGCAAAGGAGGGAGCAAGCTGTGCCGGAGCCAACTATTCACCACACTGCCATCCAAGCTGTCTGGGTTAAAAGCAGTTGTGTAAAAACAGCCTCCCGAGACGTGGAGGAGTTGCCTGGAGTCAGCCTGGGCACACGCTGGGGTCTGCTTTTAGCACCCCTGTCTTGTTGATACTCCCCAGCCCTTGCTCCATCCACTGTAAGGCAGCATGGAAAAGTGGATGGAGCATGAAAATGAGAAAAGAAAAAGGGGGGAGGTGAGGGGGAATGGCCAGTGAAAAACCTCAAAACAGGGAGAAAAATGTGGAGATTCCAAAGAGAGATTTTAATCTGGGGGGAAAAAAAAAAAGAAAAAGAGGCAAATAAAAGGAGGCCAGTGAAGCAATTTTTTTTGTTCTTGAGCCACCTTCTGTGGACAATTTCCTAGCAGATGTGGTACAGAGCCGTCAGGACAGGGTCTGCATCCCAGGACAGGAGCTGGAGATGCTGGCAGTGAGCAAAGGGAAGGCTCTGTTCCACCTGGCTTTTGCCAGTATCCTTGATCCTTGTTCTTCCCATCACAGATGAAATCGCAGGAAAGGAAAAGCAAGCAGCTTCTCCTGCAGCCACAGGTCAGTTTAGGGCAGGATCACCATGGGTCCTGTCCAGCTCCATACTGCTGCTCTCTGGGGCAGTTCCTGGGGGACCTGATCTGTGCCTGTGCTCCAACATCTTTGACAGCTGAACCTGCACCAAGCTGGCTGGGAGATGAACTGCCCCTCAGTGTTCCCTGGAGTCAGGGGTTGGGCTGCCCCAGTGAGGAGGAGGAGGAGGTTTGGGATGGTTTGTGAGGATCTTGTTGGGTTCACTCAGTGCGCCTCGCTCACACGCAGACCCCACTGGAGGGGGAGGAAGAGATCATCGGAAGCCATGTCTTGGGAAATCTCACTCTAAAATTCACTGAATTGGGGTCAGGTTGGTGGTAGAAGCTTGGTGGATTTCAGCAGCACCTCATGAGACTTTTCATTTGCCCCTCGGAGTCTGATTTGGAGGTTGAAGCAGTTGGTTGTGGGTGATTCCTCAGCAGGGGCAGAGGCAGTGTGCTGGAATCTCCATATGGGTTTGTGCTGGAGCTGCTCCTGCTTGGCACAGCTGAGTGTGTCGGGGCTTTGCCCAGCACCTCCTTGTCCCCACCTGCCACGGGAGCTGGCCTCGAGGCCAGGGAGGGACTTCTGTCCTCTGGGTCACAAGATGATCCCTGTGAAGTCCCAGAACAGCTTCGTTTGGTGCCCTGGCTCCCAAACTTATTTTGGAGTCGTGTGATCCAAAGCAGACACTGAATTACAGCTGCACAAAGAGATGCAGAGGGAAACATTAGCTGAAATGATTGAAGGTGTTGAGGGGGGGAATAACATGGTTGGAGGGGAAGAAAAACCACCCACTCCAAGAGGGCAAAGGAGCCTCTTCCTGTCCCACAAGAAGCTGAATATGTCCATCTTTGGGTCTCCATCTGGCCCCTGGTCTGTGGCCTGGAAGCACAGTGAGAGGAGTTTCACCTCTCCCAGGTGAGTAATGACGATGCCCACTGTCCCTCTCGTGGAATGATGCCCTCCTGCACTTGCAATTCCAGGTGGGGTTGTCCTCAACCCTGCGTACTACGGCATGCACGGCCACACCAACACCATGATCCACGAAGTGGGGCACGTCCTGGGGCTCTACCACGTCTTCAAGGGAGTGAGCGAGCGGGAATCCTGCGACGATCCCTGCAGGGAGACCGCTCCCTCCATGGAGACCGGAGACCTCTGTGCCGACACGGCCCCCACCCCAAAGAGCAAGCTCTGCCGGGATCCTGACCCTGCCAATGACACCTGTGGGCAGACACATTTCACAGGGACACCCTTCAACAACTACATGAGCTACACAGGTAACGAGTCCTCGTCGTCGTCATTGGGACTCACAGGGGGTCGTCTTCCTTAAAACTTGGGTTTCCCTCCCTTCCACCTCCACCAGGAGTACCTCCCCTCATTCCCTAACCAACAGGGTCCCTCCTGGTGCGTTGGGATGTGGCAGGCAGTGCTTGTGGTCACTTCTTAACCACTTCCTTCCCTCGGGCTGTTTCTATCCATCCCTCCCTTCCTTCAGCCTGGGCACGCACCAAGGCTGCTCTTGTCTTTGTGTGTGCCTTTTTTCTCCAGTCCTGAAGCTATTTTCATTATTATGATTATTGTTGTTGTCGTTGATGATGATTATTAACCTCCTGGCCCCTTTTGGCGTGGTTCCCAAGGGCATGCTGCAGGGGGCTGGTGTTTCTCCCGGCATCCAGGAGGAGCCATCCCATCCCCGTGCCTGCCCCTCTGGCCATGCCATGCGGGCAGTGGCAGTGCCCAGGTGTCCCCACCAGAGCCAAGCAGGTGCAGGGACATGGAGCTGCTGAGGCAGTGCCATCTCGTGGCTCTGGGGACACGCGGCACCGGAGGTGCACACTGGGTGCCTCCCAGCCTTTCCTAGAAGTCCCCCCGCCCAAAAAAACCTAAAGCTAGGCCGGGAGGAAGGGTGTGTGTTGCCCTGCCCCGAGCCTCATCCTCTTTTCACCCCCTCCCCAGACGATGACTGCACCAACAGCTTCACCCCCAACCAGGTGGCCCGGATGCATTGCTACCTGGACCTGGTGTACCAGCGCTGGGGCCACAGCAAGAAGCCAGCGCCCATCCCAATGCCTCCCATGGTCACGGGGCAGGCACAGGACTCGCTCAGCATCTTCTGGCTGCCTCCCATCAGTGGTGTGCTCCACGAGAGGTGAGGGAGCAGTGCTGGACGTGGGCTCGGGCTTGCAAGGTGTCTTGGTTGGAAAGACAGGTGTCTGCTAAGGAAGGCAGGAGCCTCCCTTTGGAATGGAAGATGCAACCTCCCTTCCTTCTGAATTATTATAATTTTGAAATCAAGGGGCTTTCAGGCAAAGATATGGGAAACAGGAATAACAGTTCTTTACTAGTATGTATATGTATACATATATAAAAAAAAAAACAAGGCAGGAGAAATACTGGTTTAAACTGACAGAGTCAGATACGACCTGACATGCTGTTAGTCAGGATAGCAGTGGCAGTCTGATAAGATGGTGGCTGCAGTCCTCCTGAAGTGATGGATGTGGTTCTGTTGGAGCAGTGATCCTGGAGAAAGGTCTGCTCTTCCTCAGAAGGTCCAGTGGTAGATGCGTGGCTCTTGCCCTCTGGAGATATCCAGTGGGAGAAGGCTGCCTATGGTTTTCAAAATCCCAGTTTATATCCAGGATGGAATGCCTGGTTCCTCCCTCTGGGTGCAGCATCTCACAATGGCATGGTGAGTTCTGAGATAAGGCACTGATGGCCATTAACAGGAGATAGCTCAGAGTTATCTGTGAGCCATGGGCAAGGCACTGATGGGCCATGAACAGGAGATAATCCAGAGGGAGCTCTGCCCCACCTGGTTTGAACAGTTCATGAAGATGGTGATAGAATACATGCTTTTGGTCACGTCTTACTTTACAACCCACAGGACACAGGGAGCCTGCCAGAAGGGACAGGGGACCTCTGTGGGGTGGACCCCCCAATCCCCTTCCCATCCTGGTCGTCTCCAGCAGAGACACAGGAGCCAGGCTGCTGCTGTGGCCCCTCAGTAGACAGGCTCTCCTGCAAGCTTCCTGCTGTCGGGGTGCCCAGAGGGGAAGCCAAAGAGCATCAGGAGGCAAAGCCAGCTCTTAAAACCCCAGAGTGCAATCAGGGAATGAAAAATGAGCTTCATTTAGCACTTATTGTATAAAGTAGCTATTTACCAGGAGGAAATGCAGCCCTGTGGTTAAGGCAGGGAGCTCGAACCGCAGGAGCTGAGTTTCGTTCCCAGCGCTGTCATGGACTCGCAGAGCAGCTAACTGGGGGTAAGTCAGGAAACTTTTCAAGCCAGAGGAATGATGCCAAGGAGCCAGAGTTGTTTGGCTGGTGAGCAGTGCATGGCCACGAGTGTTGGGTGGCTGTCTGTCTTCTCCCCACTAAGGGAGCCACCAAGACCTGCCACCACACCACCAGTGCCTCTATTCAGCAGCCCCTCTTACTAAAATATTTCAGTTTCCACCAGGTTTTAGGTGGTGAGAGGTTATTTTTCTTTTTTCTTTTTTTTTTTTTTTTTGCTTGTGGGATCATAAGCACGTACATGAAGAGTTTTTGAACTTGTTTTGAAGCTGCTTTATGAAGTTGTCTTTTACTATTAAAAGGAAAATGCTGTTTGAGGGCAGCTGGGGCACTGTTGGGTCAGTGTTTGCTGGCTTTTCAAAGAACAGATGCTCTCTGCCATGGGCCTTTTGCTCAGGAGTAACAAGAGCATGTGCATATCACCCCACAGACAGGAGAGGCTCTGAGTGCTGGGTAGGCTTGAGTCATCCCAATAAACTGCTCTGTTGGGGAACAAAGTGATTTGGGAGCAGGAAAACATGGGTCTAGAAGGGGGAGGCACTTTGGAAGTGTCCCAAGCTGACACTCACGACTGGCTCAGGAGCTGATCCATTGTGGGAGTCCTGCATCCCCTGAGATGAACTGGCCAAGGAAAGTGGCTGAGGCTGGCCCTTATCACAGAAAAGGGCCTTTATCTTTTCTGGAGAACACGGGAATTTGATATTATTGCGACTGGTTTGTGTTACAGTAAAGCTGAAAGCCAAAACCTGACTCTGGGTTTAGCAGAGACAGCCTTGATTGCACCCACTCAGCTCCAGAGGCATTGCCCTGGGAAGTGTGGGGTCTGTTAGCTCTGACTGGTGGCGAGGGGACAGCTTATCCATCCAAGACTGCCCAGAGAGCATGGAGAAAGAGATTAAATCCAGCCTGTCCCACCCTTATTCCCCTGTCTTTGAAGAAGCTTATTCTGAGCAGGACAATACACTCAAGGAGTCTCCAATACCTTAGCTCTGCTTTTCTGCCTTCCTGCCTGACTCTACCTGGACAAACATGGGTGGAAAGTTTGATGTGGCCATGTCTGTGCTCTGTCAGCAGGGAGCAGGACACACTCTGTGACAGCTGTGCCGAGGATGGCACCTTCCGCCAGTACGTGCACGAGGCCTCTTCCCCTCGGGTCTGCGATTCCTCTGGCTACTGGACCCCAGAAGAAGCAGAAGGTAAAATGTCTTGATGCCTTAAATGGCTCCCTAGAAACAGAAACTAGACAGGAATAAAGGAAAAAAAAGAGGGATTTGTTTAAAAGGCTTTCAGAGGTCACACCCTGGGCTCCAGAGGCTCCTGCCTCGGTGCATCCCAGAATGGACAATGACAGCTCCCGNCAGGACTGGAAAAATATAAAATTTAAAACCTAAGGCATCACCACCAGTTCTGGGACGTGCCTGTAGTGGGTGCAAACCCACATGGGCATGCAGTTACAGCCCGGAGATGTGTGAGCACGTACAGGGAAGATGACCCCTGCAGGTCTCCTGTGAAGCTAATGCCATCCCCTGGTTTTCACCGACTTCCTCCTTGTCCCAGGTCCTCCAGACGTGGATCAGCCCTGCGAGCCCAGCCTGCAGGCCTGGAGCCCGGAGCTGCACCTGTACGACATGAACATGACGGTGCCGTGCCCCCAGCCGCACGGCTGCATCCTGGAGCTGCGCTTCCTCCACCCCGTCTACCCCGACTCCCTCACCCTCTGGACCACCTACCTCTCCACGGGCTCTCCCAAGGCGCTGTCCGACATCGAAATCCTGACCGAGCAGGGCGAGTCCATCCACCTGGGCCCCCTGGACACCTTCTGCGACGTCCCCTTCACCGTGAAGCTCAACATCCCTAAGAAGATGTCCGGAGTTAAGATCTACACCTTTGACGAGAGGATGGAGATAGACACGGCGCTGCTGAGCTCGGTGCCGCACAGCTCCCTGTGCCAGGCCTGCAGGCTGGTCCGGTACCGCGTGCTCCGTGACCCCCCGTTTGCAGACGGGTCCCCTGCCACCCCCCTGCAGGCACAGCGCCAGTTTGTGGACACGTGAGTCACCAAGCTGCTCTGAGGGGTGGCTGGGTCAGGTTTGATTCCCTCCTCGCCTCTTGCCTCTTTGAATCCCTGGATGGTTTTGCTTCTGTTTTGTTTTTCCTCCCGTCCCCCTGCACTGGGAATTACTGCATCCAGTGCCATTGAGTGGGTGTGTGGCAGTCCTACCATGCCAGCACGACCCTTGTCCATGAGCCCAGGTTAACTAGAAGGAGCTCATCAAACCCAGAAACATTTTCCCCCATCGATACAACCCATAAAATCACTTTTTCTTTTGATGCCTTAAATGGCTACCTAGAAACAGAGACTAGACAGGAATAAAAGAATAAAGGAGGGATTTATTGGAAAGGCCTTCAGAGGTCACACTCTGGGCTCCAGAGGCTCCTGCCTCAGTGGATCCCAAGATGAACAATGACAGGACACGAGTTCTCCACCCTTTTATAGGTTTGGTCCATTTGCATATCAGCATAAACTCTCCAATTAAAACTTTAGCTAATTATGTAATTTCCCCAAGCTTGCCCCCCTCTCCCCAAGATGAAGGTTTGCAGTTGTTGGGCCCAGGAGGGTCTGGGTGTCCTTGGAGAGCGAGCTGGAGAGGCTTTGTTATGTCAGTGTGAGCATGAGAGAACAGCACTGAACGAGCTCCAGGGAACTGCAGAGTTACACTGGGCACTGCAGCGCTGGGAACAATATAAAAGTTAAAACCTAAGGCATTACTTCAACAACACAATCAGTAAAATATTTCCCCATCGATGCAATTGGTAAAATGATTACTCAAGCTAATGCCACTTCTCCCTAGCTCAGACCCTTGGGAGATAATCAGTGTGACCTTAAAGGGGCTCCCTTCCCATGTGCTCTGCCTCTGGCCGAGTACAAAGACACATCAGATTGCAATAACTGCGTGGACACACACCTGGAATCTGCAGTTGTGGTGAGCAAATCTCGATGCTGCAGGTGTTGCTGCTCCCTCAAGCTCTCTCTGTCCCTGCAGGGAAGTCGTGCCTGGGCAGCTGTACCGCTACCAGGTTCAGGTGGTCTCTGGGACAACCTCGGGAGAAGCCTCTCCACCGCTCGTCCATGTGCACGGAGCACCCTACTGCGGGGACGGCAAGGTGACCACGTAAGTTGGAAAACTCAAGCTCTCCACTAAGGTTCTTCCAGCTGTCAGGTCAGGGACAGCAAGGTGACCACGTAAGTTGGAAAACTCAAGCTCTCCTCTGAGGTTCTTCAAGCTTTCAGGTCAGGGACAGCAAGGTTACCATGTAAGTTGGAACACTCAAGGTCTCCACTGACGTTCTTCAAGCTGTCAGGTCAGGGACGGCAAGGCGACCACGTAAGTTGGAAAACTCAAGCTCTCCACTAAGGTTCTTCCAGCTGTCAGGTCAGGGACGGCAAGGCGACCACGTAAGTTGGAAAACTCAAGCTCTCCACTAAGGTTCTTCCAGCTGTCAGGTCAGGGACGGCAAGGCGACCACGTAAGTTGGAACACTCAAGCTCTCCACCGAGGTTCTTCAAGCTGTCAGGTCAGTGTTGTGAGTCCAAGAAAGTTGGAAAGTTTCTCCTGTTGTTTTGAGGGGTCCCAAGGGGACACAGCCTTTGATCTGTGCCCCTGGAAAAAACTTCCAACACTCCTGGACGAATTGAAAGCATCGAAAGTGTGACAAAATTGTAGTTTCGTTTATTGCAAAATGAAAATTTGTAATATAAAGTTTTGTAGTATATAAGTATATAGAAAGGCAGCATAGAGACTTTAAAGCATTGTCCCTAAGTCCTTCCTTCTTCTTCTTCCCTCTCCATGTTAAACTCTAAAAAAAGCACAAAATGATTGGTAGAATAAGTTTAAAGTAGAAAAAAAGTGTTAGAAAAATTTAATAGTTATTGATACAAAATAGAAAATATCGTATGTTGTAGTTAATTATTAGATAAAAAAGTTTTAAAAACATGCTACACACAAAATCTAACAGCCATGAAACCTCTAAAACTTCAACAACAAACCAAACACAAGCTTCACTGAAAAATTGATAAAAAAACTAATAAACAGCCCAAAAAAACTAAACAAAAATGCTTCAACTCCTTTCTTTATCTAGTATTAAACTTCAGTAACAACAACAAAAAAAAACCTATGTCCAAAAACCCGAGACTTTTTCAAGATCAGGGATGGCAAGGTGACCACGTAAGTTGGAAAACTCAAGATCTCCGCTGAGGTTCTTTAAGCTTATGTTTTTTTTGTGTTTTTAAATTTAGTTTGAGAGGGGAAAGAAAAAAAAGAAACACCAGTCAGAAAAACTTTTTAAAGTAGTTCTGTGTTTTAAAGTTACTACTTTTTTTGTTGTTTTTTTACTGTGGGGAGCGATAGCTGTTACAACAGAGAGCAGGGGGAAGCATTTATTTTGTTTTTTAGCTAGCTCTTGGTTTTGATTTTTTGAAAGAAAAGAGAGTTTTTTTGAGACTTTGGTTTTTTCTTTTTTTCTTTTAGACTTGTTCAAAACACGAGAACATCAAACTCTTACTGGGAGACTTTCTACTAACGTGCAAGGGGGTTTTCTACATTGACTCAGCTTTGGGGAGGAGAGAGACTACACTCAGAAAGACTTAAAATTCTTTTAAGTTCCTCTTCACAGCGAGAAATTTTATTATTTAGCATTATTATTCTTTTCTTGTGGGCCCAGTGCTTCGCCTGCTCTTGCCTAGGAGATAATTATTTCGTATTTTAGCTTTTTCAGACTTCCACTTCCAGGATACTCAAGACCACTTTCATCTGAAATCAGTTTTCTTAGCGGTGTGAGGAAAGGGAAAGGGAGAGGAACCAAATTTTATTATTTATCCTTCTCCAGCTCCTACTGAAAGTCCAGCCCCGTTTCAGAATCTCCTGCCCCCTCCAACACTTGCTTTCTCCAGCAACAAGTCTTCCTGATGCTTAGTTCCCTACTTCTTCCATTCTCCCATAGTTCTTGCCTCAGGTCTTGGAGGAAAGTCACAGTACAACTATGTCTGCTCCCAAATGCTGTGATTTTAACCTCCTTTGATCCCCTGGCAAGGTGTTTACTCTTCTCTGTCTTAATTCCACGTGTGGTTCTTCCTTTCGAACTGCTTCTGCAGAAACAGAGCCAAAATAAGGGGTCCTCACTCACTCGTGGCTGGGCAGGAGCAGAGGGGTGTTGAGTCAAAGGTGGTGTTAATGCCTCTGGCTGTTGCCCTATTAGGAGCCTGGAGGAGGAATGTGACGATGGGGACTTGCTGGATGGAGATGGCTGTTCCAGGAAGTGTAAAAAGGAAAAAGGCTTCAACTGTGTTGGTGAGTCCAAGCAGATTGAGGCAGGTCCAAAGGGGTTGAGTCCTTTGGAGGCAGGAGTCAGAACTGAGCGTAGTTCACACTGCTCCTCAGAGCAGGGAGCGATGCACCTCATCGCAACAGAACCCGGATTTGCCGCTGGAGTGATCCCTGGATCTTGTCAGGATCCCGTGGTGGGAAAACCCCAGGCTTAAAGAGACAGCAAACCTCCTCAAACAAGAGGAGTTGTGAGTGCCTGGAGCCTGGTGTGTCAGCAGCTCACCCTTGTTCTCCCTGCAGGGGAGCCAAGCCTGTGCTATGTCCATGATGGGGACGGTGTGTGTGAGCCCTTTGAGAGGACCAGCAGCCTCCTGGACTGTGGTCCTCACACTCCTGAGGGATACGTGGATCTGTGGGCAGTGAAAGCCTACGCCTCCCGAGAGGATGCAAAGTCCTGCCCTGCTTCCTTGGTCACTGGAGAGCCTGTTGTGAAGGTGAGTGATAAAAAAAAGACTTTTCTGGGAAAGTCTGTGCTGGGGAAGGCACAAACAGTGTCAGCTGTGGAAGCAGTCATTGATTACTACATCCCCAGCCAGGGAGTGAGTGGAAGACCTGGGCATTTCTCGCACTCCTCTTGCATCAGTTGAGGAGCTGCAGTTCATGGAGAGGTGCTTCATCCTGGCTGGGAGCACCTCCCCCAGCCACACATTTCTCTGGGCAGTGACCACCCCATCCCAACCAGCCCAACGCTCGACTTGGAGCGTGTGACTTCTCCCACTGTTGGCTTAAAAAAAAAAAAAAATCCTGTAAGTCTAATACCTTATAAGGTCAGGGCCTGAAAGGATGAAATCACGCACACATCAGCATCTGTACTGCTCCCAAGCCCTCTGATCTGGAGCCAAGGAAAAATCAATGGGAGAATTCCCATCTTTCATATGGGCTTTGGAGCAGAGCCTGGAGGGGATTTTGCCTGATCGGTGTTAACGTGGTGTGTATGTTCTTTCCTAGCAAGCTGAAGAAAGGCAAGAAATATGTGAAGAGATCACACTTAGCCCTTTACACACATGTTTCTACTGACTCGGTGTGAGGAACAACCTTCTTGAGACCTGCAGCATGATTAAACTGCCTAGATAGACATGTCTAACGAGGTGCCTGGAGCTCAGGTCTCTGCTCCTTAACATTGACACCTGCATCTCCCAGGTTTTGTCTGCCAGGCCTGTGGGGATGTCTGGGATGTTTCAGGGCACTGAGTGAAACAGAAGAGTGTTACTCAGGCAAATGAATCAAACCTTTGTGTCTCGTGAGCCCAGCCAAACTCAGGATGCCGTGGTCTCACCTGCCAGCTTGCAGCTTGGCTCGTTGTTTGTTGCTCAGCCCAAAAAACACCATGAGGTGCTCGAACAACACATTTACGGCACTCCAAAACGGCAAAGGCCTTGTGTGCACACGTGTGGGCAGTGAGATGTCACTCAGGAAGCCACATCCTTAACCATCTTCATGCTAGGAGCCACCTCGGGGTCCTTCTCAGCATTTGTTGAATCATCCTTGAGGTTTTGTAGGTGCTGTGTTTCTCTCCTTTCCTTGCAGCCTTCTGGGTTGAAATAAATCTCTCCTTCCAGGTGTGTAAATCCCGCCTTCATGAGGTGCCGAAAGAACTCTTGCAGGATGCTTGGTTTCCCTGTGCTCCCAGCCAAGAGAATGCTCAGGACCAAAATCAGGAGAAGATGCTCTTGGGTGATGAGGGAGTTTGGCTCAAGGTGAGTGAGGGTGTCTGGTCAGGCACAAAGGATTTGTTTGCCTTTACCCAGCACTGGTGACAAAGCCCGTCCTTTTCTGTCCCGTAGGAGCTACAGCAAACATTAAAACCACTCATATTGTACTTCATATCCTACTGAACTCCTTGCAAATCCCAAAATACCTGTGTCTGGTTCTCACACAGCTGCCCCATTCCCCCTGGGAACAGCAAACCCATCCTGGGGCAGATTGCCGGGAGAAGGACTGTGCCTGAAACCAAAATACCACAGAAATGCCTCGAGGCTGAGAAACAACTTGCTCCCCACTCTCCTCTGCAGTCAAGCTGTGCTTTAACACCCACGAAGGGCGGGCACAGGTTGCATTTGAAGCCCTGGTTACCTTAGCTCCCCGTGCCTGGGCAGAGCAGCAGAGGGCAGCTGGATGTCCTCTGCCATCCTGAGGGGACCTGAGCACCCCAGGGTGCTGCTGAGCACCCCAAGGCCACAACAATCAGCTGTGGCACACAGGTCTTCCCAGTGACCCCAGGCCAGAGGTGGAAGGCACTCCTGTGCCCCAAGATGCTGGTCCTGCAGCCCGAGAGGGGCTCGAGGGGCTGCCCTTGGGAGGGTCACCCCTCTCAGTCCCGGCAGGCAGGGGAGAGGGGCAGAGGAGAGCCGAGGATCCCAGCTAGGCCACTGGGATTTTTGCAGCACTGGGTTTCTGACCACAGGCAGAGTTTAGAGGTTTTGTGGCTGCCGCCTGGTGTTGCTGGAAAGCTGGGCTCTGGCTGCTGCTCCCTCTGCGCTCTGAGGGGAGGCCTGCCCTGCTTTGTGCGAGGCTCTCTGGAGAAGGCCTCTTTCCCAGAGGCTCACAGAGCTCGGTGAATCATCAAACCTGAGTCAGTGTAAACATGGGTATTGCTCCTCCGTCTCTCCGGAGTAACTTCCTTTAACCTTCTTGCAGTTTTCCCTCTCTTTCTCATCTGTGTGCTCACGAGCTGCTTTCTGGCTGCAGTCCCTGGCCATGACAAACGTGCCTCCTTTCTTCCTTTGCTGAGGAGAAAGCAGCGATCCTCCCCCTCTGCCTTACCTAGATGAAAGCTTGCTTTCCACTTCTCAGCAGGGGTTAAAACATGTTCCGGTTTTATTGGAGCTTGTGGTCAGTTCCCTTCCTCTATGGATGTTTATACTAAAGACTTTCATTACTGGTTCTCCGTGCTCTCTCTAGGAGTGCTATTATTTTCCGCCTGTAAAATTATTTATGGACTAGTAATAAATATGCCTTTATTTTTCTTTTTTTTCTTTTTTTTTTTTTTAAAAAGTTGGCCTGATTGGTAACACATTGGGTTAGGAAAGACAGCTTTTTGTTGACAACTTGCCTGGCACAGCTGCCTGCCCGGACAGGAGCGGTGCTGTTGATGCACATGTGTGTACCCCACGTGCACGGGGAGTTTGGTGTCCACCAACCCCCAGGGCCGTTCTGCAGCTGTTGCACCTGAGTCACCCAGGTTAGAACTGCCCCACAGAGCTCATCAGGTGTCAGGAACTGCTTCCTGAAGAGGAGGTGGCACCCCTGAACAAGTGAAAGGCTGGGTCAAAGGATTGCAGAGTGGTTAGGGCTGGAAAGGAGCGCGAATGCCCTCTAGTTCAAACCTTCAGCTAGGCCAGGTTGCTGAGAGCCCCATCCCACCTTGAGCGTTTCCAGGGATCCACAACTGCTCTGGAAAAGCAGTGCTGGTGTTTTACCACACTCACTGTCATGCTGCAATTAGGTTGGGGTGGGGTGAGAGGGGTATGTGTGTGTGTCTGTGCCACCGAACAGAGCATCTGCTGTGCCCCTC
>VZRF01010219.1:0-19477 GCA_013396875.1 Vireo altiloquus | reverse complement strand
GTGAATCATCAAACCTGAGTCAGTGTAAACATGGGTATTGCTCCTCCGTCTCTCCGGAGTAACTTCCTTTAACCTTCTTGCAGTTTTCCCTCTCTTTCTCATCTGTGTGCTCACGAGCTGCTTTCTGGCTGCAGTCCCTGGTCATGACAAACGTGCCTCCTTTCTTCCTTTGCTGAGGAGAAAGCAGCGATCCTCCCCCTCTGCCTTACCTAGATGAAAGCTTGCTTTCCACTTCTCAGCAGGGGTTAAAACATGTTCCGGTTTTATTGGAGCTTGTGGTCAGTTCCCTTCCTCTATGGATGTTTATACTAAAGACTTTCATTACTGGTTCTCCGTGCTCTCTCTAGGAGTGCTATTATTTTCCGCCTGTAAAATTATTTATGGACTAGTAATAAATATGCCTTTATTTTTCTTTTTTTTCTTTTTTTTTTTTTTAAAAAGTTGGCCTGATTGGTAACACATTGGGTTAGGAAAGACAGCTTTTTGTTGACAACTTGCCTGGCACAGCTGCCTGCCCGGACAGGAGCGGTGCTGTTGATGCACATGTGTGTACCCCACGTGCACGGGGAGTTTGGTGTCCACCAACCCCCAGGGCCGTTCTGCAGCTGTTGCACCTGAGTCACCCAGGTTAGAACTGCCCCACAGAGCTCATCAGGTGTCAGNAAGTTGGCCTGATTGGTAACACATTGGGTTAGGAAAGACAGCTTTTTGTTGACAACTTGCCTGGCACAGCTGCCTGCCCAGACAGGAGCGGTGCTGTTGATGCACATGTGTGTACCCCACGTGCACGGGGAGTTTGGTGTCCACCAACCCCCAGGGCCGTTCTGCAGCTGTTGCACCTGAGTCACCCAGGTTAGAACTGCCCCACAGAGCTCATCAGGTGTCAGGAACTGCTTCCTGAAGAGGAGGTGGCACCCCTGAACAAGTGAAAGGCTGGGTCAAAGGATTGCAGAGTGGTTAGGGCTGGAAAGGAGCGCGAATGCCCTCTAGTTCAAACCTTCAGCTAGGCCAGGTTGCTGAGAGCCCCATCCCACCTTGAGCGTTTCCAGGGATCCACAACTGCTCTGGAAAAGCAGTGCTGGTGTTTTACCACACTCACTGTCATGCTGCAATTAGGTTGGGGTGGGGTGAGAGGGGTATGTGTGTGTGTCTGTGCCACCGAACAGAGCATCTGCTGTGCCCCTCGGGTCGGTCTGCACATGGGAATCGTTACAATTTGCAGATCTCCAACCACGCTTTGCTCCCAGTTTTTTAACACATCTGATGAGGAAAGACATCAAAATCACTCGTAAGCAAGCCAGGATGCATAATGCAGGAAATTAAATAAGAAAGGGGGGGGAGGGAAGAAGAAAAATTAAGAAGATAGCCTGCTGTGGCCAAGCACATAACATGTATTGAAAAGGTTTGGGATACTAATCAAGTCAGCTGCTCTTGGTCTAGCTTGGGGCCAGCATCGTTCACCCTCACGCAGATAGAGCGTAGGAAGGGAAGGACTGAACTCTGCACCTCAAGATGTGTAGTCCAGGGAAAGCCTCACCCAACTGCTCCAACAACCTCTCCTCCCCTGAGGAACCATGCTGGAGGTTGGGTTAAAATCAGCGGATTTTAAGGGTCCTTGGAACTTCACAGCTGTAGCTCTGTCTTGGGGGACTCCTTGTCTGTGAGCACTGCTGGCTCTTCTTTCTTTCTTCTCCCCCCTTCTTGCTTTCCTTGCTTTTCCTTCTCTTCCCCCCTTCTGTTTCTTTTCCTTCTTTCCCCTGTTTATCTTGCTAAGGGAGACAGTGGGAATATACCGAATTAAAATGTTTGAGCCCCCTGGTCAGCCCTGTGAGCAAGCAAGCCCTGGCTAAGGGAGCAAACCCTGGCTAAGGGATCAAGGAGACAGCTGTGGGGCCTTGCTCATGGGGCTTTTGCTGCCGAGCACCTCCCTGCAGGGTGGGACCCCTGGGCTGGAGCCCAAGGTTTTCTCCTGTTCCCGTGCGTGAACAACGCCTGGCGTGGCACAAACCGCCCTGAGGCTAGGCTGCCATCACAGATTGCGTGGTTGTCCCCTCCGTTCCCACAGTCTGCTCCTTGGGCTGTGCCTGGCCAGCCAGGACTTGTCTTCTTTCCAAATACACCCTAGCCTCGAATTTCTGAGCTTCCTCCACGGCAGCGTTCCACAGAAACGCGGTATCGGGCGGATCTCGATCGAAACGCATCTCGGCACTGGGGGGAAAGGGGGGGTGCCAGGGTGGGGGAGAAAAACATTTCTGTCTTCTTACTTCCAAAGAACATCTGCTCTGCCATGGCTGATGCCATGAGTTTCTCAGCCACTTCCAGCTGCCTTCAGGCTTGTAGGCAAGTGGCAAGTTGCTGGCTCTCCTAGCAGGCAGGGCTTCTGCCCACAAACCTTTCCACGTGCTGGCTGGTGGAGGGTTTGCTGTCACAGTGGGTACTGTGGACATTCTTCGGGCTTGTTTTGGGGTATTTTTGTCTTTTTTGAGGTTTGGGGTTTTTATTAATTGGAAATATTTTGGTGGCAAGGCTGGTAGATGTTTTCTCTGACTGCTTCACTTGCCTGGCCAGCTCTGTGTGGGGTGGGAGTCAGAGCCCAGTGAAGGGACAGCAGCAAAGAGGTTATCTGGGTCTTGCTCAATTTGAAGAGTAGTGTGAAAGTAGAGAGTGAAACATGGATGCTGCAAAGATGCTGTAAATTTAAGTCAAGGTGGGACTGAATATGTGAGGAGACAACTAGTAAAAGGCAGAAGGGAAAATTAGGAGGGAAAGGACTGTTTTGGTTCCCTTCCTTCCCTCTCCCCTCCCCCACACCTTTGCATCCATTTGCAGCCCTGCAAGGCCTCTGACCCCTTATGCCTGTGATGCCTTAGGTTTTAACTTTTATGTTTTTTCCAACCCTGCAGTGCCCAGTGTAACTCTGCAGTTCCCTGGAGCTCGTTCAGTGCTGTTCTCTCATGCTCACACTGACATAACAAAGCCTCTCCAGCTCACTCTCCAAGGACACCCAGACCCTCCTGGGCCCAACAACTGCAAACCTTCATCTTGGGGAGGGGGGGCAAGCTTGGGCAAATTCCATAATTAGCTAAAGTTTTAATTGGAGAATTTATGCTGATATGCAAATTGACCAAACCTATAAAAGTGTGAAGAACTCATGACCTGTCATTGTCCATCTTGGGATCCACTGAGGCAGAAGCCTCTGGACCCCCAGGGTGTGACCTTTGAAGGCCTTTCAAATAAATCCCTCCTTTATTCCCTTATTGCTGTCTAGTCTCTGTTTTTAGGTAGCTGGAGCAGTCATCACCTGCTCCCCCTGTCCTACCTCTCTCCCTCTTTCTCTCTCTTGCCCATACAGCACCTGAGCAGCTGTGTTTGGTGTGCCTGCTCCCAGAGTGTCTCCTGTCCTCTCTCCTAGGTTTGCTTCGAGAGACCTGCCGTGCCCACCTCTCTCCTGCTCTTCCTGGCCTCCTCTGGCGCTGTGAGCCAGCAGCACAAGCCGGTGGTCACTGTCCAGCTGACGGACACCGACGGGCAGAACCGCTCCTTGGGTGAGCCACGCGTGGGCCGTGACACCAGCAGGGACACCCGGGGCCACCACCACTGCTGTGACATCCCACTGCTGTCCCCTTGCCCCCTCCCAGGATCTCCTGCCCTCCAGGCTGTTGGCATGTGGCAGGGGGGACAGACATAAACCAAAAGCAAATCCCTGTTGGAATGTGAGCCCCTCTGGGTCTCAGCTCTGCAGGCCCAGAAACAAGGCAGAACATGGGGGTTGAATTAAAATCACTGCAGAAACTGAATCACACAAACATGGAATAGAAGTATAAACTTTAGTTTTCTGTAGAAATATATTTCAGGTGCCTTAAATACTGAGAAACTGTGTTAGTCGAGTTAAAAAGCCCTTAGACCTTGTTTTTTAGTATAGCAGTGCCACCTTTCACAGAGTACCCTTAGACAAAATACAAACATTGTTACAATACTGGCATTTTTTAGATAGATTGTACATATAAACAATAAAAACAGAGGCCACATGTGTAAATTTTACGTAGGATTTGTGTAAGAGTTACGGCTGCTTTTCGTAAAACAGAATTAAGTTTCGATAGGTTTAGAGAAGCAGAATTAGAATCTTGTTTTGTACTGATTGGTTCATTTATGAATATAATGTATATGAATATAATGTATATGAATATAATGTATATCCCGTGTGTAAGTTTGTTAGAATAGGAATATTTCTGCTCTGGAACTTATGCTGCTAAGGCCACTTTGCTGTTGCTTTTGCTTGGACTTTTAGCCCTCAGGCTCTCATCCTCAGATGAGATAAACAACTTAAAAGAGCACAGCATCCTCCTCCCTCTCTCTTTCTCTATCAGTGGTAGAAATCCCCATCACCTTCACGACAGAATGGTGCCCTGTGTGAGGATGGCACTTACGACCTTCAGGCTGGGCCGCTCACTTCTCTCTCTGCCCTGCTCACAGGCACATACGAGCTGTCGTGTCACCACAACCCGCTGGCCATCGATGTCCCCCACGGCCAGGAGGATCCACCCCTGCAGGTGGCTTCGGTGCTTCTCAACTTCTCCTCTCCTCTCGTGGCCGTCGCAGCTGTGGCCTTGCGGAGCTCGGCTCAGCCCGGCTCCTCTGAGCCCCTCAGCCCCTGCCTCCTGCAGCACGAGGAGGGATGCAGCCACCAGTGCTACAGGTATGGTCCCCTCAGGGCCGCGTCCCAGTGGCCAACACTCTCCCCTGGGAATTTGTGTTTGGATTCTGGAGTTTTTTTACCTTCCCATCGGGTGCTTTGTGACTGTCCTCCAGTGGCTTTTGAGGTGTTGTTGGGAGATCTGATGTAATGAGTTGTCTGCATGTTGTTTGCATTTTGCAAACAGGACAGAGGCGCAGGCAGACGTTCCAGGAGGTGTTTGTTATTTCATTCAGGTGTCAGCCTCAGTTACACCAGAGATGGTACACAACTCAGAGCTGGACCAGCAACCCAGCATCTCTTTGTTACAGAACATTCTTAGAGGTTTTTTAGCCAGTAGCATGCTTCTAAAGTTTACAGACAGCTTCTTTAACTAACCAGTGAAAAGCACACATACACCTGTTACAAACAATGCTGGCTTGTATGCCTTACAACAACAATGCACAATATTTCATTATTAAGCTTAAAACTTAACTATCTTGCTAAGAACATTTTCTGCAGCTTCGAGACTTCTCTGAGCCAAACCAAGAAACACTAACCCTTGTTTTAATGTCCTTGCTGTCTAGATAATTGTATCTTCTTCTACCTTCTGTCTTTCACAGCTGCGGCTGAACCTAAAATCTTTGCTTTATTTCCTAAACCTGTTTTTCTCACTCAATCTGAAAGCCTTCTCACCTTTTTCGTTCCGCACAATGAGTCTCGATTTGCTTATCTCGCTGGAGGGGATGGGAAGGCAGAAAACCAGATTTTGTGCATGGCCTCTGCACCTGTCAAAAGCTGCACCCACCGAAGGAGAGTTTCCTGGTGGGAGGACCAGGAGAGGTTTTAAAACGGCTGAGACGTTCTCACGGGGGGAAGGAGGTTTTGCTGAAGCCTCACAGAGCAGCGAGCAGGGTGTGGTGGCAAAGGGACAGGCAGGGATTGGTGTCCCAAACAGACAGAATCACCCCAGCAGGAGCAGTGCACTGAGCAGAGGTGTAGAGCCAAGGAGGGGTGAAGGGATGGTTCTCAGCCTGGGCTGCTGGAAGGCAACTGGGGCCAACGACAGCCAGATCAGCCAGGTCTGACTTCGTTTTCAGGTCCCAGGTGTTGCCTTTCCCTGGTCTTAAAATTAAAACCAAAACTCAGTTTATGGGGAAAAGGGGTTTTTACCTTGGTATTTATTTAAGGATCCTTGGGTGCAGCACTTGGTCCAGATGGAATGCCCCGAAAATGCATGTACCTGTCACACTGAAATACAATTATAGGCTTTGCAAAATTAGCATATTTATCAAAGATTCTCCAGTGAGAGTCTCGAGTGAACCTCCCATTCTGAGGAACCTTCCCCCTGGCTGGGCCTGTCTGAGGTTCCAAAATGTGTTCTGGAGAGGCCCTTGGTGTCTGGGGCTCCCAGGATGTTTGCTCTCCTGGTTTAACGGTGCCATGGGGCTGAGCTGAGTTATCAGCCTTGGGAAGTCACAGTGTGTGGGCTAAAAGCACTGAGAATACATAAAACTATATAAAAAGAGTATGTAAGAGGGGTATAAAAGAAAAGGCAAAAAATCATTCTGGCATCACAGGCTCCCTGAAGTAACACTCGTGTGCTGATCCAGGGCCTCCAGTTCAGCTGGTTACTCAAACCACACCGCTGGGAATACTGATTTTTGAGTTTAGCATTTGGGGATGTTAAGCACTGAAAGACTTTGTCCAGGGTTTTCTTGGCATGTTCCTTCTGCTGACGGCCCTGGATGGGTGAGCATCCCTGGTAACAAATGAGTGTGTGCGTGTGTTTGTCTTAAAGCCTGTGGTGTTGTGGTACAGTTGATTTATGCAGAGTTCTGGAAGCCATGAATATCCTGAAGTTGCTTTTTACTTTTTTTTTTTTTTTAAGTGCATGTGTGATTTATGCCGAAACATAAATCTTAGTGAGTCAGAATATAAATATTATTCTCAGCCTTACATTAAAAGATCAGTGTTCACCTGAAATGCGGCGTGTTTCCTCCTAGTAGCTGTTACAGCAATGTACCCACATGCTTCTAAGACCCTGGCCAACTGATGTGGTTTTTCAATTACATTTTCTCATCCCTTAAAATAATTTTGCATTCTTGTTGCTTGAGAGCTTCCCCCTTCCCCTGAGAAGTGACTGCAAGGAGGAAAAGACTCACTGGTCGCAGCTGAGCAGTGACTGGGGATGAGGAGATGCCCATATAGGGGCAAATAGAAAGGAAAATAGATGTTTTCCTCATAAAAGTCTCATTATAGCTGAAGCACAAGCCAGTTCCCATATTGCCAAGGCACACCAAGCTGTGTCCCTTTTCCAGGGGCACAGCAGGATACTCGTGTCTCCTCTTCCTCTCATTGCCATCCCATGGGCTCCCCATGGCCTTGACTTCCCAGCAACATGCTGAATTGCAGGGATATGCCTGTGCCCTTAGCAAATACTCAAAGTAATCAGATTCCCAGAGTTTTCAGAGTAGAAAATTCTGTTTGGAGTATTGATTTTCTGAATTAAAATCTTGAATGTTCGCGAGGGAGGAGGAGTTAGGCTCACAGCCTCGAGTAGCCACACTAATAATAAAGGATCTTCAGGAAACATTAAGTCGGGAAACATTCAGGTATCCTCCCTTTACTATAATTTTTAAAATCTGTTCTATCTCCAAAAGCAATGTGTTGCAGTGTTTTTAAAGGCTAACAATTCATTTTCTGTAAGGTAGGCAGACTCTGGGGGGGGGGCGAGGTGGGGACAGAGGGGGANTTAAAGGCTAACAATTCATTTTCTATAAGGTAGGCAAAGGTAGTAAAAGGTAGTTAAACAGGAGGGGGACTCTGGGGAGGGTGGTGGGGTGGGGGCAGAGGGGGGGAAATCCTTATAAAAATTCAGGAATAGAAAACCTGCAGAGGCTGAGAGACATTTGACAGTGAAAGATCACAGAACCCGCCCATGTTCTTCCTGAGCAGAGTGGAACTGACTGACTGCACGCGCCCAGCCTCGCGTACGCGGCACGTGCACGGGAGGGCTTCCCTAAAATAACCCCAGGAACAAAAGCAGCAAAGAGATGAGGTTTCCTGCCTTCAGCCTAGAAATGGTCACTGCCGGAATGATAAATAGGTGACAGGTCGGTGTTCCTGTAGCACCTTCAATTTTGAAGGACCTGGTAGGCTGGGAAAGGCATGAACGACAGCCAGATTTGCTTTTTACTACGGGGGTCATGTTTGTGCTGAGGAAATGCAGCTTTCTCCAGGTCGGGGTGAACTCTAGGAAAGTACGTGCTTGTTTTGAAGAAAGTGTCACCTTCTGCTTTGGGACTCACTCGAGGTGCTGAAGGTGGGCAGAGCTCTTGCAGACCAAAGCGGTGTGGTGTCCTCACTGCCATCACCGAGAACTCCTCTCTGCTGTCTCTGCCAGCAGCTCAGGGGTTCTCTGTGCCTTCTGCTCCCAGTCATAACCTTATGAGGTCAAGCAGACTGAAGCAGAAGTCAGACTTTTAGCAAGTTTCTACCCAGGAGACACGAAGTCTCCCAGCTTTCATCCTTTTGCATTTTTAAATGGAGCCAGAGTCCCCCTCCTGTTTAACTTGGTACAGGCTATATGCTGAACCAGGGGAACATTTTTCATTTCCTCTGTTATGCTTATTTTTAGCTTGCTTTTATTTTTAGTGTGTTTTTATTTTATGTTCACATGTGCTGGGAAATGCCTGGGTGAATTTGCAGGAAGGTGCTACAAAAGGCGATCTGCTTTGTGTTTGTATTTCCTGTGTCAGTGCCCTCCTCTGCTGCCCCAAAAGTGGGCATAAGGCATCGAGGGGAGACTGGTTTGGATTCCTTTAGTACGGAAAATGGATGTGAGGGGGAGAGCATCATATGGAGGAGGGAGTCGTTTGCATATTTTCAGCTGATAAACTTTATTCAGCAAAGGGGAGACTGTTTCCCAAACAGGTTTTATTTGATTTGCTCTCTTTCTTCCAGGCACCAAATTTATGCAGGGTCAGTTTATGAGCTGCGTGTGTGATGGTATGAAGATTTATGGGCACCCTGGGTGGACATGCTGGTGTCTTATTTCACAGAAATGGAGAATAGTTTGGGTTGGAAGGGACCTTAAAATCCTGATTCTTTGCCTCTGGCTTAGGGTCCCCTGTGGATGGAGTCCCCACCTCTGGAAGGATTTAAAACACATGTAAACGTGGTGGTTGGGGACATGGTTTAGTACTGGCCTTGGCACTGCTGGGTTAATGTTTAGACTCAGTTTCAGAGGGCTTCTCCAGCCTAAACCATTCCATGTTTCCAGGGTCCCGATGACCTCATTTCCCAGGTAATGGGCTCACCTCTGCCTTTGAGACCTCTGGAGGAGCTTCTCCTCCAGCATCAAAGCCTGTTGAGCTCTGGTACTTCTCTTGCAGGTCCCCGGCTGGCTGATGGGCAGCGGTGGCCAGGACTGTGCTGCTGTGTTACTCATTTCAACTGGTGGCTGCCCTGTGCAGCTGGAAGGTGTGGCAGGTCACCCTTGGAGGGCCAGGCACCATTCCATGGACTGCCCCACCCCATGTGCTCTCTGCAGCCTAACCAGCTTCTCGAGATCAATAATCTGCGTATGGGCTTTTTGGGGGATGCTCAAGGCATCTTCTGCCTTTCCCTCAGACTAGCCAGCCTTGCCTAGGGAAAAATATCTCCCAGCACAAGTTTTTCACCAATTTGATCTTGAGTCAAGCACAGTAACTGAACGGCTTTGAGACAGGGTGCTTGGTGTCACCTCCTGGAAAGAGCCCCCCAGTCTGACGCACTTGTTCCAAGCAGAGCTGACCCCTGAGCTGATCCGTCCTGATTAGACAGGAATAAAGGAGGGATTTATTTGAAAGGCCTTCAGAGGTACACTCTGGGCTCCAGAGGCTCTGTCCAAAATCGGCAATGGCAGGTCCCGAGTTCTTCCCACTTTGATATCAGCATCAATTCCCCAAGCAGAACCTAGCCAAGGATGGAATTTGCCCAAGCTTGCCCCCCTCTCCCCAAGATGAAGGTTTGCAGTTGTTGGGCCCAGGAGGGGCTGGGTGTCCTTGGAGAGCGAGCTGGAGAGGCTTTGTTATGTCAGTGTGAGCATGAGAGAACAGCACTGAACGAGCTCCAGGGACCTGCAGAGTTACACTGGGCACTGCAGGGCTGGGAACATAGAAAAGTTAAAACCTAAGGCATCAGAGAGAACGTGAGTTACAGAGCATTTGTGTGAGGTGCAAGGCACCTCTCCTGTCTGACCCTGACACAGGTGTCACCTCCAGTGGGAGCCTGGAGCTTGACCTCGATTCCTTGTTCTCTCACCAACGCGGACTCAGGCAGATCACGCAAAGCCTCATGTCCTTCCTGCCTGCAGTGAAGGGGAGTGAGCGCTGGGAGTGCAGTGAAGAAGGGAGCAAGCACTGGGAGACCCCAGGTTTGCCAGCAGAGCCCTCAGTGTTCCCCCACAGCCAGTCTCCTCCCTCCTGCTCAGCCTTTCCCCATGCCGTACACGGGCACAGGGGTTCTCCACAGGAATCGGATGGAATGCATCCTTCAGGAGGTTCTCTTACCTCCTGTCACAAGCTGCAGGGGGTGATGAGTCCACCATCTCCCCTGCTGAGCTGTTCTCATATCCAGTATCCATATCCCTCTCTGCTGAGAAGGTGCCTCTGATTTCAAGATGAAAGTTGCTGCTTTCGCTCCATCCTTGTCAGAAAGGTCTTGAATGCCTCCTGCCAGCAGATGACTTTTCTGTGTCTATGTGTCTGTACAGAGCTGTCAGATCCTCTCGCTATCTCCTCTCTGTTATGATAAATAAATGCTTAAATCTTACAGCATAAGTCTTGCAGCCCAGCTACGGCTTCTGTTTGCAGCTCCTTTTTGAAATCCCTCTGCTGTTTTTATGTCTTTCATGGTGACGGATGTGGCTCAGAAATGAATTCCTCTGGACAAGATGAGAAAATGGGGCAGAGTGTATTCCTGTGGAGATCTGATATGGATAAAGATGTTCTTTGGGTGCGGTCTGTCCTGGCTTGGGTTGGGAAGGTGACTAGACCAAACCTGACATCCCATTTGACCTCATTTTCTGGGCCTCTATGCACTTATTTTGGGGTTAGCAAACAACAACAACAAGACACGGAAAGGAACTGTCTGGAAACGCGTTAAGATTTATCTGCTCTTGCTTCTTTTTTCCCCTTCGCCACTATGGCTGTGGAGGGACCAACATTTGATGCCATTTGATGTCTCACTGGTGCCTTTTCTCTGTCTCTGAGGCAGATGACAGCGGATGACTCACGGGGATGTTATTTCTTGCAAAGTTTCCTTTGGAGTCACAGTACAGAAGCAAACACCTTTCCTTGAGATGGCAACCTCAGTGCAGATCGTAATCAAGGAGCATCACCACCGCTGGGTCTGTACACGCAGCCTGCTCCCACCAGGACGGTTGCCATCAGATTTACTGGAAAAGCGAGACCTTTCACCTCCACGGGGAAACACGCCCGAAGGGAGACATTCCCAAACTATTTCCAAAACACCTTTTCTCATTTCCTAGCTATTCTCTTTTGCTAGACCGCACCGGGGTAAACACCTTTTTATCTCACTGATGTTGAGTGCTACAATCCAGGCTCCACCAGAGTACGTGCGGCGACGACTTTTAACTTCGGGAGATTTGGCTGGAGCCTTTGCTTTTCTGTCAACATCTCCCATAACCCCCTCTCCCAAAAAATTCACACCATGAGAAGAACTTGTAAGTCTCCGCCGTTAAGAGTTGGAGCTTGATGATAAGGGATGTTTCAGCAGCAGTCTTGGGGTTGAAAGCTTGACTAGGCACTGCAGCAATGTGCAGATGATTTATTATATTTCAGGCAGCTGCACTGCATTTGACTTGGCTTAATTTGACGTGGGTAAATCCATCAGTGTTTTCTGTGTTGCATTAAGCAATTGCTGTAAAACATGAAATTTCGGCTTTTCGGAATTTGGGATTTGTCACAACGGAGCAGTGTTGCCATACTAGCTTTGCCACCTCTGGCTCAACACACTCTATTGCTGGTAGTGGTCGCCTGCTTTTATTCCAGAAGGATGAAGGATTCCAAAGGAAAAGCTTTGCTCTAGTTTATAGAACTGTTCCCATTTCAGAACAAAGCCCTTACCGTTGTGGAGCAGTTAGGGCCATCGCTAGGCAGAATTTCACAGATTTCCAGACCTGAAACTTTCTTTGATGTATAAGTTATGGGACTTGGTAAGCCCAGAGCATTGTGCAGGCTTGTGCTGACATGAAATAAGTAAGGAGAAAAAACTTGGTATTTTGTAAAAATGTTGTTGACAAATCATTAGTTTGAGCTTCAAAAGATGCTGGGATAGAAGTGGAAATTTTTTTTGATGTTTCAGGCAGGAAAAAAGTAAAAAAACATTGGCTTGTCCCACATCTTATATGGCCTGAATCAGAAATGGGCAGAAGTCAGGAGTTTGCAGCTGTGATACAGGAATTTCATTTATCATCAAAAGCAGAAAGAGCTCCTTCATGCTGAGATCAGAACTGGGCTAACTGCACCATTTCCTTGTCCAGCCTTTGTTAGGGTGTTCCAGGGTCTGGGAGCCATGATTTATTCCATCGCTTTACCCGAGCCCTGGCACAGCAAGTGGATCATGATGGGGCCAGGTCACAGGGCCTTTTCTTCTCTTTTGACCTGCACACAGGCTCAAAAGTGGCCCCAAGCACAGCAGTGATAGCAGTGATGATGCTGATAAAGGAAGCAATCGAGGCAATGTCTGTAGGTAGGGTTGATACATATTTTTTAAGTTTATTGATATATTTGAGACAATCAGACAGGTTTCAGTGACGTGAGCTCCTCTTCAGGTCTGGAATAGCAGCACCAGCCTTCAAAGCTAGGTGCGGGGTGAGCACAGCTTCTCAGAATTTGAGCTGATAGGGCTTGGATCATTTCCAAAATAAAATCTAGTGGGTATTTGGAGGATTAGGGGTGTTGCTAATCACAGAGAAAACAGTGCTAAGTTAGTCATCTTTGGGGACAAAGAGAAAGGTAACTATTCTAACCCAAACCTTTCTGTTTTTTCTAAAATACATCTACGTGCACATACAGAACATGTGCGTGAGTATACATATATATGAGATGTATATGAAGAGAAATACTTTGTTATGACCTGTAATTATCAATCTCTTATGCATAACTACCCTAGATAACTTTTTGTGTTTATGATACATCAGAAAATTGCTGATATCTCCATCTACTTTCTACCGCACTGCTGGTTACATAGCCCTCAAAAGGATTAGTGCTTCGTTTAATTGTTATTTAATAACAGCATTGTCCCGACTGCCAAGGCTGCCCCAGACAACGTGGTGTCTCTCCAGCAGCACGAGCAGAGCTGCTCCTGATGCCTTAGGTTTTAACTTTTATACTTTTTTAAATCCTGCAGTGCCCAGTGTAACTCTGCAGTTCCCTGGAGCTCGTTCAGTGCTGTTCTCTCATGCTCACACTGACATAACAAAGCCTCTCCAGCTCGCTCTCCAAGGACACCCAGACCCTCCTGGGCCCAACAACTGCAAACCTTCATCTTGGGGAGAGGGGGGCAAGCTTGGGCAAATTCCATCCTTGCCTGGCTTCTGCTTGGGGAATTGATGCTGATATCAAAGTGGGAAGAACTCGGGAGCTGGCATTGTCCATTTTGGGATGCACTGAGGCAGGAGCCTCTGGAGCCCAGAGTGTGACCTCTGAAGGCCTTTCAAATAAATCCCTCCTTTATTCCTTTATTCCTGTCTAGTCTCTGTTTCTAGGGAGCCATTTAAGGCATGGCTCCAGCTGTGCACTTGGCACACCCTTGAACCAGTGCCACAATGGGTGCATGCTCTGTAACTCAGCATCCTGACCATCAGCTGCAAGGGTGGGCAGGCCCTGGCACAGGGTGCCCAGAGAAGCTGTGGCTGCCCCTGGATCCCTGGAAGTGTTCCAGGCTAATTTGGAGGGGGCTTGGAGCAACCTGGCCGAGTGAGAAAGTGCATCTTGCGTGTACCCATGACTGGTGAGGAAGGGGGTGGAATGGAGAGGCAAGGCTGGAAAGGGGACGTGCGTGTCCAGAGACAAGCACACGAGGAAGTTTAGGACTGTGGCTCCATCACTGGGCGGTGGAACTGGGGACGGGAGCAAGTATGAGCCAGGGGCACAGGCAGGGAGCAGAGCAACTGCCCAGAGAAGGTGGCTGCGGGAGGGGAGGGGAGAGGGCTACAATTGGTACCAGATGCCCTCAGAAGCTAATGACCTGACAAACGCTGCACTCATAAAACAAATTCTTTAAAAAGGAAGCAAATGGAAATATAAGCTAGTGAAAGAATTTGCAGCAGCTGCCCTGAAACCATTTCTCACTTCATAAACAGGTCTGCATTGAAAAAACAGTCCCTTTGTTCTTGTTCTCCTTTGTGGTCCCCTCCTGTGCCCACCGGCTCTTTCAGGGCTGTGGCCTGCAGGTTTCCACCATGTCTTTGGCTGGGTGGACTTGTCCAGAGTCAACAGCACATTGCGTTCCCTTAACGTCTGCGTCGGCACCGATTTGGTTTTTTTGGGGTTTGTTGGGTTTTTTTTTTCTGTGTGTCTTTTGTGGTATTTCTAGCTCTGTGCATCCTTGGCTGGAAACGTTGAGTAAAGGCAAGAGGCTGAGGCCTCTGCCTCGCTGGGAGAAAGGCAGTGCCTGGAAAGAGCTGGCAGTGCCGAGCAGGGAGCAGAGGAGAGCAAGGCGTTCAGGTGCAGCTCCCTCTCTTCTCTCCCCAGTCACTGCCTGAACCCCCAGCACCTCTGCCCCTGACTGAGGAGGGCTGAGGTCAGGTGTATCACCTGGTAACAGATAAAGCCAGACCCATGGATAACCAGGGCGTGGGAGCTGTTGTGTTGCCCTTTGGCTTGTCCAAATTCAGTCCCAGGTAATTAATCAACTGGCTGCATTTCACTGATGGAGACTGTGACAGAGACCCTTTGACCAACACTGGTTCTCATCATGGAATTGTGATGCTTAAATGATCAGTGCTTAGTGGCTGCCCCTTGGTGGGAAGCTGCTGCAGTGAGGAGGAAGAGGAGGTGTGGGTGATGCCTTGCAAACTCTCCTGGGACCTCTTGTAGCTTGCAGTGGTGCCGAGGGAAAGCTTATTCCTCCCTTTAGCTACATCTCACCTTGGTGGCCACAGCTGAGGCTGGAGGGATGGACAGGTGTGTGTTGAGATGGTCCTGGTCCCAAAGAACCTGGCGTCAGCATGAGCAGGCTTGGGGTGCTGTGTTGGCCTGTGGGAAGAGCAGAGGTGCTGGAGATGAACAGAGCAGACAGGGAAGATGACAGGAGTGGGGTTGAGGAGCCAATTGTATGTCCAGCTTCTCCCTTCCACCATAGTGTAGCTGCACGGATATGAAGGGGGACTGCAGAGGATCTGAAGAACATCTCAAAGATGATTCCCTAATATTTGCAGAAGTTTCCTCTTGGCTAAACCTTTCCTTGCAGTTGGATTCTCCTGTGACCTGTGCAGAATTNCATTGTCCATTTTGGGATGCACTGAGGCAGGAGCCTCTGGAGCCCAGAGTGTGACCTCTGAAGGCCTTTCAAATAAATCCCTCCTTTATTCCTTTATTCCTGTCTAGTCTCTGTTTCTAGGGAGCCATTTAAGGCATGGCTCCAGCTGTGCACTTGGCACACCCTTGAACCAGTGCCACAATGGGTGCATGCTCTGTAACTCAGCATCCTGACCATCAGCTGCAAGGGTGGGCAGGCCCTGGCACAGGGTGCCCAGAGAAGCTGTGGCTGCCCCTGGATCCCTGGAAGTGTTCCAGGCTAATTTGGAGGGGGCTTGGAGCAACCTGGCCGAGTGAGAAAGTGCATCTTGCGTGTACCCATGACTGGTGAGGAAGGGGGTGGAATGGAGAGGCAAGGCTGGAAAGGGGACGTGCGTGTCCAGAGACAAGCACACGAGGAAGTTTAGGACTGTGGCTCCATCACTGGGTGGTGGAACTGGGGACGGGAGCAAGTATGAGCCAGGGGCACAGGCAGGGAGCAGAGCAACTGCCCAGAGAAGGTGGCTGCGGGAGGGGAGGGGAGAGGGCTACAATTGGTACCAGATGCCCTCAGAAGCTAATGACCTGACAAACGCTGCACTCATAAAACAAATTCTTTAAAAAGGAAGCAAATGGAAATATAAGCTAGTGAAAGAATTTGCAGCAGCTGCCCTGAAACCATTTCTCACTTCATAAACAGGTCTGCATTGAAAAAACAGTCCCTTTGTTCTTGTTCTCCTTTGTGGTCCCCTCCTGTGCCCACCGGCTCTTTCAGGGCTGTGGCCTGCAGGTTTCCACCATGTCTTTGGCTGGGTGGACTTGTCCAGAGTCAACAGCACATTGCGTTCCCTTAACGTCTGCGTCGGCACCGATTTGGTTTTTTTGGGGTTTGTTGGGTTTTTTTTTTCTGTGTGTCTTTTGTGGTATTTCTAGCTCTGTGCATCCTTGGCTGGAAACGTTGAGTAAAGGCAAGAGGCTGAGGCCTCTGCCTCGCTGGGAGAAAGGCAGTGCCTGGAAAGAGCTGGCAGTGCCGAGCAGGGAGCAGAGGAGAGCAAGGCGTTCAGGTGCAGCTCCCTCTCTTCTCTCCCCAGTCACTGCCTGAACCCCCAGCACCTCTGCCCCTGACTGAGGAGGGCTGAGGTCAGGTGTATCACCTGGTAACAGATAAAGCCAGACCCATGGATAACCAGGGCGTGGGAGCTGTTGTGTTGCCCTTTGGCTTGTCCAAATTCAGTCCCAGGTAATTAATCAACTGGCTGCATTTCACTGATGGAGACTGTGACAGAGACCCTTTGACCAACACTGGTTCTCATCATGGAATTGTGATGCTTAAATGATCAGTGCTTAGTGGCTGCCCCTTGGTGGGAAGCTGCTGCAGTGAGGAGGAAGAGGAGGTGTGGGTGATGCCTTGCAAACTCTCCTGGGACCTCTTGTAGCTTGCAGTGGTGCCGAGGGAAAGCTTATTCCTCCCTTTAGCTACATCTCACCTTGGTGGCCGCAGCTGAGGCTGAGGGATGGACAGGTGTGTGTTGAGATGGTCCTGGTCCCAAAGAACCTGGCGTCAGCATGAGCAGGCTTGGGGTGCTGTGTTGGCCTGTGGGAAGAGCAGAGGTGCTGGAGATGAACAGAGCAGACAGGGAAGATGACAGGAGTGGGGTTGAGGAGCCAGTTGTATATCCAGCTTCTCCCTTCCACCATGGTGTAGCTGCACAGATATGAAGGGAGGCTGCAGAGGATCTGAAGAACATCTCAAAGATGATTCCCTAATATTTGCACAAGTTTCCTCTTGGCTAAACCTTTCCTTGCAGTTGGATTCTCCTGTGACCTGTGCAGAATTTGACATACCTGACTCAAAAAAGTTATGCAGGAGTACACCTTCTGCCTCCCCCCTCCTTGTCACCTCCCTCCTTTTGTTCTCTTGGTCTACCTGCAGTGAGCCCCTTTGGTGCCAGCCTCTGTGCACACTCCGTGCCTGTGTGCAGGCAGCACAAATTTTGGAATATTTCTGAGCTGCGCCTCCTTCCATCAGCTTGGAAGAATAGGGTGGTGGTCGGTGGGAAGGGATGGGCTGGGATGAGGTCCAGCTAAGATGCCGCTGCGATAAAGGATTCTCCTGGCATCATTGTCAGGAGACTTCAGGCCTGGAAGAAGCTGGAGCTGTGAGGGATAGGTGTGCATCCCTAGGCATCCATGACCCGCTGAGCAAGGGCCGCCTGGAGTGTTGGAGACCAGCAAAGCTGCACAGCTTTGCCTGTTCTCCTGGGGAACAAATTTACCCCCAGAGCTCCACAAGAAGGCTTTGCCATCAAAATGAGCCCTTGGGAGAGACTGCCCCCACTTCTGGGTGAGCAGCAAACACCAAAGAAATGAAAAGCTGGATGTTTGATGTGTTATAAAAAAATGAGTTTGTAGTTTTAAGAATTGCCTCATATATTACTATGGAACCCAAATAGAAATTTTAAGATGTCAGTCCCTTGTCCTTCTCCTTATTCCCTCTTCTCCTTCTTCTTCCCTTTTCTGTGAGCTCAGTTCTTATCATGTAGTAATTAGTAAAGAGAATTTAGTTTAAAAAAGACCTGTTGATAATAGTTATTAGATTTAAAAGCAAAATAATGTAGATAGAATATTTCTATTTGATGATAAAACCTATATAAACTCCCTGCTCTGTGTGTCTGCAGCCATTTTCGGCACCTAGACGCAGTAGAAACACTGTGTTCCTAAACCCTTGATAACCTAGAATAAACAACCTGAAGCAGCAACAAAGTCTTTTTTTTATTTTTCCCTGAAATGAAAAATTGAAAAAA
Source organism: Vireo altiloquus (assembly GCA_013396875.1). NCBI lineage: Eukaryota > Metazoa > Chordata > Aves > Passeriformes > Vireonidae > Vireo > Vireo altiloquus. The sequence continues at coordinate 1,472 of VZRF01010219.1, read as the reverse complement.
AAAAAAGGCATCCCAAGCACAAACCCCCTCGGTGGACCCAGGGGCTGATCCCTTCTCTGCTCTCCTCCACAGCTGTGCCCAGGGTGCCTGCAGGGGATCGGGAAGCTGCACTCGGCCGCTGCTCTCTCACGCTGCCACCCTCAACTGCAGCTCCGAGGGCCCAGAGCACATGGTGTGTGCTGTGTCCTGTGAAAAGGGCTTCATCCTCCGCTCCAGTGCTGGGAAGAGGCTGGCATCCACGCAGGTGAGTGCACCTCAGGGTGCCCCACGGGACCAAGACCGAGATGGAAATTGTTTAAGCCACCCCTGAGGTAGTCGGAGAGAGCACAGATCGCTTTGTTCCTCCAGCCCCAACCTTGATGCCTTTCCCCAGGTCTTAAAATTAAAACCAAAACACGGTTTATGGGGAAAAAGGGGTTTTTACTTCGGTGTTTATTTCAGGATCCTGGGGTGCAGCACTTGGTCCAGGTGGAATGCCCTGAAAATGCACACACCCATCCCACACACTAACATGCACACAATTATAGGCCTTGCAAAATTAACATATTTATCAAAGATTCCCCAATGAGAGGCTGGAGTGAAGCCCTCGTTGTGAGGAACCTTCCCCCTGGCTGGGCCTGTCTGAGGTTCCAAAATGTGTTCTGGAGAGGCCCTTGGTGTCTGGGGCTCCCAGGATGTTTGCTCTCCTGGTTTAACGGTGCCGTGGGGCTGAGCTGAGTTATCAGCCTTGGGAAGTTACAGTGTGTGGGCTAAAAGCACTGAGAATACATCAAACTATATAAAAAAACATGTAAGAGGAGTATAAAAGAAAAAGCAAAAAAATCATTCTGGCATCACCTTCTTGCTGCTTTCCCAGCACATCCCAGCTCAGTGAAGCTCCAGTGCTGGACCCCTGTGCTCATGGCTGGTGTTTCTGCTCAGGAGATCCCTCACTTCCCTTGCTGCAGTCCTAGTCCTCCCAGTCCAGTTCTGCCTGGCTGAAAGCTGCTGCAGGGAATGTCCCAGGTCAGGGTGATGCACTCCAGCAGGGGGAGAGGTAGATATTTCTGCTCTCCAGATGGGCATTGCTTGGAGGGTTAAACATCCCTGGGACGTTTTCTCCCTTAAAGCAGAAGTTAGTGGCTCAGGAAGAAATGAAGTCATTGCAGAGCAACTATATTTGGAGGCAGCTGAGAGCATGGAGAGCTTTTCTTCCTTTGTGTTGTGTCGCACTAATGGCACAGAGGTCACTGTGAAAGAGTTTGTCCCACTTTCTGGAGGGTTGGGGGTTGCCTCATAAGAGCCACGAGCCAGCACAGCTCTTAGCTCTTGACTGAGGAGAGCTGGGATGATGTGTCCTCGGCAACTGAGCTGCCTTGGTGCAGGCAGTCACCTTGGCAGGGGTGTAGGCACAGAGTGTCCTGTCCTTAGGCTGTTCCTGGAGGGGGGAGCAGGAATCTCTGGGGCTGGGCTGGCCTACACGCCAGCCTGAG
>VZRF01010217.1:77870-101747 GCA_013396875.1 Vireo altiloquus | reverse complement strand
GCACTGCCCGCTGGTCCCCTCCAGGCACTGCTGGCAGAAGTCAACGGGCTACAGCTTGCCCTTGGCACAGGGTGCACTGGGCAAGGCACTGAACCTCTCCTGATCCCTGGTCCTGCCCCAAATGCCCTGGCAGAGGGGCTGGGAAGCTCAGTGCTTGGGTGGCCACAGAGACCTGAGGCTCAGCCACACTCCAGCATCGCTTCGGGGAGGGATGTGGGTGTTCAGCACCCGTGTGGCTCAGGCTCTCTCTGACCACAGCTCTGAGGAGCCTGGAGAGGAGCCCTGAGGGCTCTGCTGCAGCCAGGGGCACAGGGACCACAGCTGATGCCAGCTGGGTGCTTTTGGGATGTGCTCTTATCTTCCACAGTGACACAGCTGGAGATCTCCAGTGCCTGTGGCCAGCTGGGTCCAGGGGCAGCTTCTCCATCCTGTGCATATCTCCCCAGCAAAACCAGCGTTTGAGGGATGTCCATCCCCTTGTCCCTTGGGATGTACCCTGAGAGTAACTCAGCCCGGAGGGGTCCTGTCCTAGGGCCTTGGCATCCTCAACACGTGTGCTTGACCCATCCTGGAGGGAAGCAGTGCCCTTTCTGCAGGCCTGGCATCAGGGAGCTGATGGCCAATGGCCACCAGGGGTGGGCAGCACTGCCAGGCTGGCACTGGAGGTGCTGACGTGGACAGGCCCACATGAGTCCTGGAGCAGACATAAGCAGCAGCACAGAACTGCTGAGGATCTTCTCCGAGCACAAACCACTCGGCCTGGCTTGTGGGAGCCCTGGGGAATTCATCCTGGCCACTCAGCTTTGGTGCTTTGCCTGTAAGGCACATTTCCAGCCCCTGCCCACGTGCCAGGGCCGGGTTGTGGGCAGCTGTGGGCAGCTGTGACAGTGCACTGACCCTGGTCTCAGGTGCACTGACCCTCACAGGTCACCAGAGGAGAACAGCCCAGGCTGATGCCCTCCTCCAGCACCACCTGGCTCCTCACTCCCCCATTCCATGGCTGGCACTGCTCTCCAGCCCCCACAGGCCCTGCAGACCCACAGATGGATTTGGCCAGAGGAGAAAGGTCAGTGGCTGGTGCTGGGGAGAGCAGCTGGTGAGCTGTGCTGAGGCAAGGACTGTGCTTTGCCGTGCTGCAAGCGATGGTGCAGGCTGGAAAACTCTCCTTATTGCTGGAAAATGTATCTGTGAGCAGCGAGCTCAGCCCAGGACAGGCATGGTGACACCCCTGCAGCTCACACTGCCCACAGCTGCCCTGCACAAGGACCCAGGGATCAGGCCTAGCCTGGAATGCATGGCCCACCTAGAGCTGACACCCCAGAAGGGACATTTTCTGGCAAAAGCTCTTTGCAGGCATCCTTAGAAATACCACTGGGAGTGTTAGACCTCGGAGAGCAGCCCCTGCTGGCACTGGAGCAGAGCCAGGCCCTGGCACCTGCTCCTGCGGGCACCAAATGCAGATGGGCCAGAGGCACTGGCAAGTCAGGCACCCTTCAGGGAGATGTGGCACAGCCTGTCCTGGGAGAGCTCAGAGTCCCTCCCAGTGCCTGAAGAAAGCTGGAGAGGGACTTGGGACAAGGCATGGAGGGACAGGACACAGGGAATGGCTTCCCAGTGCCAGAGGGCAGGGATGGATGGGATATTGGGAAGGAATTGTTCCCTGGGAGGGTGGGCAGGCCCTGGCACAGGGTGCCCAGAGCAGCTGTGGCTGCCCCTGGATCCCTGGCAGTGCCCAAGGCCAGGCTGGACAGGGCTTGGAGCAGCCTGGGACAGTGGAAGGTGTCCCTGCCCATGGCAGGGGAGTGGCACTGGATGAGCTTTATGATCCCTTCCAACCCAAACCATTCCATGACTCTGTGATTCCACAGGAGAACAGGGCCCAATTTCTGGCAGCTCAATGCTGGTTTATCCTCCAAAGGCAGAATTTCCTTCACAAAGCCCTGTTGGGATTAGCTGCCATGATCCATGGAATCCTCAGCTGCAGAAGGTGGATGTTCCCTACCTGCGTGAGCTCTTTGTGGCTGTAATTGCTGGGATAAATACGAGCACTTCATTTCTATTAAGGAAAGATTTTAGGACCAAAATTAGCATTATCATCTCTTATCAAATGCTGATAACACCCTTTCCCAGCCCAGCCTTTTTCCATGACAAGGCTCTGAGCAGCAAAGCAGCAGCTCCCCGCTGTCACATTTGCAGCCCAGGCCCTGCAGCCCAGGAGCAGCTCAAAGGAACTGAAATCAGCTGGAAAATGACTCTCAACCAGCCTTGCTAAATTGCCATGAAAATTTAACAACCCGAGCGCAAAACTCCTTTGCCTGTTTGCTTTTTCCATCGTGGCACAGAGGATGGGAATTAAGTGATATTTTTACACTCCAGCCAAGCCCGAAGGGACACAGGTGTGGGCCCTGCTGCTGTCACCCAAGGGCAACACCACCCCTCTGCTCACGGGTCCCAGGCTCACCACAGAATCACAGAATTATGGAATGATTTGGGTGGGAAGGGTCATTAAAGACCCTCTAGTTCTAGCCCCCTGACCTGGGCCACCAATGGCCACCTGTGAAACACACCCAAGGCCGCAAAGTGTCCTTCCCTTTGGCTCTGCTCCCAGCAGGACCTGACCCTCTTTCAAACATCTGAGCTCCTGGGCATCAGCTCTGCCTCTGGAGACTGTGCCCCCTCAGCCCAGCATCCCCTCACCAGCTGTCTGCACACTGACACTGAATTTGAATCCATGGAAAAGGCTTTGGGGCTCCCTGAGTATATCAGGGTGCCAGCCCTGTTCCCATTCCCTCTGCCCCTGGAGAAGGAGGCAGCTGGAATTCTGCTTTCCAGCCCAATGGGATCCTTTTCCTGAGGACAAACAGCGAGGTGCCTGCAGGACCCCCCATCCTCAGCTACACCTGAACTCCATCCACCCAAGCTTCTCCATCGTGGTTGCTAGAGCTTGAGAGGCTTCATTGAAAGCCCAGAGTTTTGGAAATGCACTCCCATAGATGCTGAAAGGAGCACTTTACAAGGGAATTGTGGATATACTGTTTGATTGGATGCTACTGAAAATTCATTTGTGGGTTTGAGATGCTGTGTAAGGGATGGGCAGCCTGGGCAGGAGTGGAATGAGAAGGTTTTCAAGGTCCTTTCCAACACAAGTCATTCTGTTATTCCATAATTTTGTCCCCTAAGTGAACCTGGCCACTCTTCCACCCTGTGCCACAGCTGTGCCTGGAGCTGCTCCTGCGCTGGTTGGGCATCTGCAAAGTGGGCGCTGGTTCCACCTGGCACAGAGGGAAGTTCCCTGGATACCAACTGGCCCTCTTGGTTTTTCTTTAACCAGGAGGTGGCAGAGAATGTTGAAGGGCTCCCTGTCTGCCAGGAGGAAAACTCCTGGAGGTTAAGCATTAACTGGCACCTGGTAGAGGAGGAAAGGAACAGCCTGGGAGGCTGGAAGCTCTTGGCCTGTGTGTAAATCCCGTTTAGCCTGGTTGGACTGTAATGCTGGAAGGGAGACAGGCAGATCTTGTGAGGCTGAGCACCCGAGGAAGCCTCCAGAGAAGACAGGAGGAGGTGGGGAGGGTGAGCAGCCATGTGCTCACAGGTCTCCACCCCAACCCTGCCTCCCAAGGGACCTCAGGGAACACACACCAGGGAATAGTTCTGGCCTTGGAGACTTTCACTGCAGGACCTCCCATATCCGTGGATGTCACAGGATGGGATTTCCTGGCTCTCCCTTCTCTGGGAAACCTCAACTGCAGCCCCAGTAGGGCCAGGCCAGGAGAAGAGCTGTCACAGCTGTGGCCAACTCAGTGGTCCTGGTCTGGTCCCTGATGGATGTTCACATGTGCTGCTGTGCAAGAAGGGAACTCAGGGATGTGGAAGAGGGCATTTGGGGTACACACAAGCTCTCAGACCAAGAGCCTGGCTCTGGGAGGCCTGGGGCCAGGGCTGGGGCATGGCTGGCCTCTGCTTGGGCAAGGTCCTGGTGAGACTGAGCACGGTGTTGGAGAGGAAGAGGAACCCCAACCTGTGTGGTTGCCACAGCCTGTGCATTATGAAAATGGGTAAAGATGGCAGAATCTGGTCAAAACCTTGTCCACTGCACAGTTCAAATGTTCAGGTTGAAACAGGGTAAAACTTCCTAAAAGGTCATGGCCAAGGGCTCAGTGCTCCAGCAGGGATGGTTCCACCAAAGCCTTGGTGCCCAGCTGGTGCCTCTGGTGGAAAAACAGTGGCTGTGGTGGTGCCTGAAGGGCAGAGCATGGCTCTGAAGGGCATGGTGAGGTGCTCCATGGGGATCACACAACCCCTCTGCTTCAGCCTGGGCAAGCCAACAGCAGGAACAGCCAGGAGAGACTCTGGCACTGCACACACCAGGGCACTCTGCTCACAGGGCCTTGGGGAACTGCAGGAAAGAGCCAGTTTGCCCCAAAACACCACCCTCAGCACCCAGATGAGCAGGAATGTGTGGAGATGGTCCTGGGGAAGGAGCAGACTTTGCCAGCCCCCAGTGGCTGATCTGAGGGTCTGTGTGGAGCTAGGGAGGCCTCTGCACTGGGAGAGCTTCAGAGCCAGCCCCCAGGGATCCCCTGGGCTAACAGTGCCCTGGTGAGAGCAGAGCTTTGCCCCAGAACACACTGCCTGCTGGAAAACCCTCTGGATGCTCCCACAGCCAGCAGCCCTTAGGGATACTCATCCTCACCAGAGCTCCCTCCTCACCACACTCATCCTGTGCCTTTGCCATGGGGTCCCTGGTTTGCCAGGGGGGATCCTGGGCTGGCCCACGAGGATGGATGGGCAGAGGTGGCACAAAATCGTGTGCCTGGTAGCCTGCAGACCCAGCAGATCCCCTGGGAATGGGGGTTAGTCCCACGGGGATGTCCATGGGGAGCACTCAGCCCCTCTCTGGGCGATGCTCCCTGTCACTGCCTCTCCGGGAGGGATCCGTGGCCAGCGCTGCTGTCCCAGCGCTGCAGAGGGCCTGGGGACACACTGCCATGCCCAGGGGATGGGGATGGGCTGGGGACAGCTGGCACCGTCCCCGGGACACCCCTGAGCGTGGGGCTCGGACAGGATGCCTCAGGCTCCGCTCCTGTCCTGGATGGAGGCAGGAAAGCAATTCAAATGGAAATGCCGTGCTGCTGAATGAAAGAGCTGGTGTGAGACAGAATGAGAATAAAGAGGGAGAGACTAGAAAGGAGGAGGAGCACAGCTGGAGGGATGGGGAAGATGAAAGATGCAGGAGGGGTGCAGCAGAAAAGGGATGACGCAGGAGATGCAAAACAGGCGCGGAGAGACAGGAGAGGAGAGGCTGGAGCGGCAGAGGGAAGGATCACAAAGGGGAGAACTGGAGCTCGTGGAGCTGATTTTCCATTCAGCAACACAGCTCACCAGAACAGCTTCCACCCTCTGGCACAGGGAAAAGACCTCCCTGTCCCAGGGCAGGGAGGCAGCAGGTCCTGGGGGGTGGGACAGGTGCCCCCACTGCCTCCCCTTTTCCCTGCTCCCACCGCCCGTGGATGGGTGCTCAGGGGGGCTCTGCCCAGCCCTTCCCTGCCTGGCCCTGGTGCACCAGGGTCCCTCCAGGGTGCCTGGCAGCCCCAGAGCAGCCAGGACTGCAAGGAGCTTTGGAACACCCAGTTCCCAGCCAGCCTTTGATGCATCGTCATGTGGCACAAGGAAAATCTCCTTGCAGTATCAAAATCCACCCTAAATCTCTCTAGATGCAAATTAAGCCAATTACTGCAAAAAATACCCTTGGTAGACCTGAGAATCAGTGATCACTAATCTCTTTCTAGGGATGTTTTGCATTTTAGAAGGCTGTTCTCATATCCCTGCCCAGGCTTCACCCTGCCAGACCCAGATTTGATTTCTTCTTCCCCTTCTTGCAGCTCATGTTTTCCAAACTTCTAACCATGCTTGTCAGCATCTCTTCTGGACTTTCTCCTGTTTGCTCCCTTCTCCTTGAGATGATCAGCACAAATCTCTGGCTGAAATTCCCCCCAGGCCAAGCAGAGCAGTCCTGTGGCTGTCCTTTGTTGTGGCTGCCCCATCCCTGGCAGTGTCCAAGGTCAGGCTGGACAGGGCTTGGAGCACCCCAGGACAGAGGAAGGTGTCCTTGCCCGTGGCAGGTGGTGGAATGAGATGAGCTTTATGGTTCCTCCCAACCCAAACCATCCCATTGTTCTATCCCTGCCTTACAAGGGCCACCTCACTGGCCATGCCCAGCCTGTGCTGACCTTGCCCTGGCAGCAGAAGGTGCCCAGCCAGACCAGGCACCACCAGAGTGCCCAGCAGTGGCACTGCTCTCCCACCTGCACCAGGGTGGTGCATTGCAGGTCGCCTGCTTTGCATTTGTCTTTATTGAACTGCAAGCTACCAATTCCGAGTCATTTCTCAGCAATTCAGTTTTATTTTACATTCTGCTCATGTCCTTTGAAGCAGTTTCAGCCCTTTGTGATCTGTTTTTAATTCAGCATTTTATAAGCAGGGTCACTGTTTCATCAGCCTGGTGTTTAATGAAAATATTGACCAGGACCTGCCCCAGGACAGAGCTGGCAGCACCTGAGCAGTGCCCCCTCAGTGCTTTAACCAGCTGGGATTGTGCTCCTGTGTTTCCTGAGGAGCATTCCCACTCCAAAACCCCATGGAAGCCAAGACACACCATATCTACCACATCTATGCTTCCTGATTCCAGCTGGGCTAAATCCCCAGCAGTGATGGACATTTGTACTAGTTTGAAAGCAAACCAGTGAGAGACTTGAAATCAGAACTACAATTTAATAGGAAAATTAAAAGAAATGCAGCAGTGCAGGAGCACTGGCAGAGCAGGACACAGCCTGACACCCTGTCGGGCAGGGTGCTGCTCACAGTCCCATTCAATGGTGGCTGCAGCCCTGCTGGAGTGATGGATGTGCTTCTGTTGGAGCTGTGATCCTGGAGAAGGCTCTGGTGCCCCTCAGGAGATCCAGTGGTGGTTATGGAGCTCTTGTCCTCTGGGAATGCAGTAGGTCAGGGCTGCCTGTGGTGTTCCAAAGCTCAGCTTCTATCCAGGGGGGAATGCTGGGTTCCTCCCCCTGGGCAGAGCATCTCCCAGTGGGATGATGGAATTTTATCAGCCACGCAGTGAGGCTTGGTGGGCCATGCACAGAAAGATCTCCTCTGGGAGGGAGTTATCAGGGATGTGCCATGGAAGAGATAAAGAGCCCTGCCCCACCTGGTTTAACAGCTGGGGGTAGAACACAGACTTTTGGCTACATCTTCCATTGTGACCTGAGACAGCACTGGGTTGGTTCCATGTGTTGTATGATTGGCAAATCCCTGTTGCCTGTTCCTTATCTCGTGTGATCCTTGAGAGGTTTAACATAACAGTGCAATAATTCTGCTCTCTATCTCTGCAGGCATCAGTGTCAGGCTGCCTGGTGGATTTCCCTGCTCCCTTCCAATGCCACAGGCTGTGCTTCCTCCTGCTCCACTCCACGAGGACCTCACCTGTGCCCCTGTGTTTTCTGAGGTTAGAGATGAGACGGTGACTGGTTCCTCATGTATGCAAAGGTAAACTTTATTAGATTTTGACAATTTGAATATTCACATGCTCTAGTCTTCTCCATTATTCTGTTCTTGCTCCAAGCCTCTTGTTGCCAACTGTAATCTGGTCAGAGTGAACCCTTCTGTAAATATTTAAAGCACAAAGGTGCTGAACAGTTCAGCCATCTCATGTATCACCTGGCATTCCCTTCTCCATCCCACTGCCTTAATCGAGACTTTCCTGGACAGATAGACTTATATTTTCCTAGGCGTATCCATCTAGGCAAAACTCATTTTTTCCTTGACCTGTTTGGTTTTTCTCTCCATATTTGTGCTTTGCTCTATGTTCATCTTTACACATCCATCCTTGATGTATAGAAATTCTGCACTATTCCCCTTTTCCAGGCTGTGCCTTTTTTCCTGACATACCATCCCCTGTGGTGTTCTGCTCCCAGGGGTTGTTCCCAGCTCTCCCTGTTGTCCCCATTGCTGCTGGCATTGCTCTGTGCCCTGCTCAGGTGTCAGGAGTCTTCACCACGCTCCCTCCTTCAGCCCTGTTCAGGCTCCGCTGCACCCTCCCACTCTTCCTGAAGGCTTTTATTAAAATTTCTTATTCCTCCCCCTTGGTGTTTTGTCATCAGTCCTTTCTTATGGGACATAAACCTCTCCTCCCTGGGCAGGGGCACCAGGGTCCTTGGATTCTCCTTCACTCTTCATCAAGGAATCCTGTTCTGCCCTGTTGTGCTGGGAAAGGAACTGAGCCTGAGCCTCCCTCCTGCACCTCTTCCACACCTGGGTGAATTTACAGAATCCCAGACTGGCTTGGGTTGGAAGAGACCTTAAATCCCATCCAGTGCCACCCCTGCCATGGGCAGGGACTCCTCCCACTGTCCCAGGGTGCTTCAAACCCTATCCAGCCTGGCCTTGGGCACTGCCAGGGATCCAGGGGCAGCCACAGCTGCTCTGGGCACCCTGTGCCAGGGCCTCACCTCCCTCCCAGGGAAAAATTCCTTCCCAATACACCATCTAACTCTGCTCTCTGGCAGTGGAAAGCCATTCCCTGTGTCCTGTCCCTCCATCCCTTGTCCCCAGTCCCTCTCCAGCTCTCCTGGAGCCCCTTTAGGCACTGGGAGGGGCTTTGAGGCCTCTCTGGAGCCTTCTCTTCCCCAGGTGAACACTCCCAGCTCTCCCAACCTTTCATTTGCCCCAGCAGGGCTGTGCCTGGAGCTCAGGGAATGGCCACACACAGGTGCACAAAACCTTTTGGAGCACAGAATTGCCACTGTGCATGGGGCAGGGTGGGGTGTCCAGGAGCAGAGAAGGCTTGAGCTGAGCAGAGGCACACTCTCCTTCCTGCACACAATTCATCCACGTTCCAAAAAGGGAAACACCAGATCTTTTCATTAAGTGGAACACTGCAAGGAGCAAAACAGAAGTGTCACACCTGGAAAAGGAGAGCAGGAGGGAGGTTTTGATGTGCAGTCAGCAAGTGTTGCCAGGATGGGAAGAGTTGCTGTAGCTTGACAAGCAGATCCCAAGTGTTTAATATGGGTCAGTTCACAGTGACACTTGTGTGTCTCTGGTGCTGCCTCACCAGTGCCAGGAATCCTCAGCTCACTCCTGAAGGCACCTCCTGGGTCCCTGGATGTGCTGAGGGGAGTGTCAGGAGTGCCAGGCTGAGCTGTGGCTGTCAGGAACGTGGCAGCTTGGCTGTGCCAGGGCAGAGAGAGCAGCACCAAGGCTCTGCGGGAGCTCAGCAGCCCTGGGCAGGTAACAGCAAGGTCAGGGATGCCGGGAAGCACCAGGGCAAATCCTCTCTGGGGAGATAAGCAGTTTGGCAGGAGTTGCTCCTGCAGGCCATGCCAGCTGTCGCTCATCCTCAGGGATTGTTATCCCTTTGGATTTGTGCATGAGCACATATTGCTCCCGTGGCTGCCAGGCCAGGTTTGAAGTGCTGTTGTACAGGAGGTTTGAAATCTATCTGGCACAGGGGAAGGGAAGTGTCCCGGTGTGCTCCCCAGGAGCCCCTGGCTGCTGGCACCTGCTGCTGGCACACCCTCCCCACCTGGCAGTGACCCTGGGCAGTGCCTGAGCAGTCACTCACACTGGTGGGCAGCGCAGGATGAGGAAGGAGCGCTGATGATGGTTCAAGGAACTCATCCATCCTGGAGCCTCCACGCGCCAACGGCGCAGAACTGGGGGAAAAGGCAGTGCCAGGGAGCAGCTTTGCCTTCCCCTGGGCCTTCCCGGCAAGACCCCCTTGGCTCAGGGCTGGGAGTGCTCAGTGTTGTCCTTCACCTTGCAGAGGCACCAGCGGGAGCTGGCAGGGAGCAGCAGGCAGGGAAGGCACCCAGCAATGACTGATGCTCTTCAGACACAGCTGGCACGTACAGAACACTGCCCCGGGGCTGCAGCCTTGGTCTCCCACGGCTTTGAAGGCACAATGAGGGCTCACGGGACAGGACTCGACCCTGGGTCAGCACCTGGTCCCAGGGAGCACAGCTGATGGAGCAGGAGGCCTCTCTTCTCCCTGGCTCTGGGGTCCTGCTGGGCTGGGGGGCTGCCAGGGGCTCTGGGCTGGGGGGTCCTGGGGGCCCTGAGGGGGCACACACCCATCACCTGCAGGGCCCCACCAGCCCTAGGGCTCAGCCTGGGTGGTGCTGAGCACAGGGAGCCATGGCAGGAGCTGTGTGCCCATCTTTCAGAGGGCTGGAGCCGTGGGTGGGAGCTCCGGGGCTGTCACAGCCAGCGCCTGCTCTTTTGCAGGTGGCGATGCCTTTTTGTGTTTCTGACATGATTGCACCGGCGTAACAACACCGACAAGGCTTTTTTTGACAGTGCTTCCTGCTTGTGCTGATGGCTCTCCACCCCCTCACTGCAGATGGATTTAGGCTGCACGGATCTGGGCATGATGCTTGGGAGGAATCCCTGGAAGTGCTGCACTCTACCAGCACCACCCAGCCCAACCCTGCCCTTGCTGGGCCACGTGGGCTCCCTGCTCCCAGCACAAGGGAGAGATTTCCACAGGTCCTTGTGTCCCTGACACCCAGAGAATGACCATATTGTTGCTCCAGCACTTTCTGGTCCTTCTCTCTCCTTGCTGCCCCAGTCCTGGTGCTGGTCAGCACTGCCATCTCCACATGCTGAGCTGTGCATGTGCTGGAATCCATGTGCCTGCTTGTGCTGGAGTAACTCAGCACAAAGGTTTCCCCAGTGGAGTTAAAATTCCTCTCAGGATTCCAGGACGTTGCCTGTTCCATCGAGGCACCCTGGTGCACCCAAATGCACACCGAGGTCTGGCAGCTGGGGGAAAAGGGGCTGTGAGCAAAGTCTGCTCATGGCACCAGCCCAGTGATGCAGCACTGAGGACTGGTCTCCCACAGGCAGAACCTCTGGCACCTGGGCTCAGCGTGGGAAGCTGCCCAAACTGAGTGGCATGTATTTTCTGCTCCCCAGTAAATGGCTGGGGGGATACAGGGCAGTGGCAAACCCATTCCCACTGCATCACTCCTCAGCTGGGCTCCTGCAGGCTGCAAAATGCAGCTCCCATCCCTGGCTGATCCCTGGAAGACTCAGCTTTGCCATGTCCCACGGATGGCTCATGGAGCCACCAACAGAGGGGCAGAGGGAAGATCTCCCCTGGGGAGCGGGGCAGGGGGAAGGTGCTGCTCCCTCAGGGCTTCGGGAAGGCAATGCCAAGTGATGCCAGAGAGCTGCTCACTGCTCCAGCCTGGGCTGTGCATTCAGGTCTTGGACCTTTGGGGACACCCAAGGCTGGGGCTGCAGCTCCAGCCTGCTTTGAGGTGAGCAAGGCAGGAGGTGGGATGTCTGAGGAGTCACTCCTTCTGTAGGCTCCTCTCCAGAGCCATCCCTGGCAGCTGTGACATCCAGGGTGCCGGGAGCAGGGACAGACATCAACACTGCTGAGCCATCTGGAGAGAGGTGATGAGCATGGGCAGGATGACAGAAGGCTTGTCAGCCCTCCCCAGCTCATCCCTGTGCTGCCATCCCTCATCCTACCCTTCCCCACTCTGCCAGCAGCTCCCAGCAGGCACAGGCTGGGTCCCCACGCTGACACTGCAGCCACTCCCCACCCAGAGAGCTCCTGGGAGGATGTGACAGCCTGGGATGGATGTGCCATGGTCAGGCCAGAGACACAACATCTGCTGCACAGCACATCTGGCTCAGCAGGACCTGCAACAGGGGATGTGCCCCAGCAGAGCCTTGCCAAGGAGCTGTGCCAGCTACCAGGCTGGGCAGGGGTATGAAAATGGGTAAAGATCTGGGTTATGAAAGTGGGTAAAGCAGAATGTAGCCAAAAGCTTGTCTGCTACAGAGTTCAAAAGCTCAGCCTAAAATCATAGAATCGAAGAGTATCCTGAGTTGGAACAGACCCACAGGAATCACTGAATCCACCTCCTGGTCCTGCACAGAGCATCCCACCAATCCCACCCTATGCCTGGGAGTGTTGTTCCTCATCTCACGAGGAGATGAAGAGCTTGGGGGGAGTGGAGCAGCAAATACTGGAGGTTCCACTTAGCATCCAGCAAACGACAAGGCTCTGAACTTTTGACCCTGGAAGAAGCAGAAAGCTATTCCCAGATCCAAGTGAAAGCTGTAAATGGGATGCAGAGTCAGAATTGAGGTTGTGTGAGTGCTGGCACCTCCACATGTCTCTGGGGATGTAGGGCTCTGCTTCCAGGAACCTGCACCTGCTTTTCTCCAGAGTCCTGCACCCACACAATGCTCTCCTTCCTGTCTCTCTCCCAGCTTTACCAGGTTCCCCTTGGTTCCTGCTGCTTCCTCTCTCACTGCTACCTCCAATCCTGCCTGGAGCTCATGGGGTTAACATAGAAATAACAAACGCACCATTTGCTTGTGATTTCTGTGGGTTTAATGTTTAAGCATTTCTTCTATGTGGTGTCTCTTAGTTTGGGTTGCACTTAGCAGTCTTGGTGATAAGATAAAAAAATCTTTATGTGGGATTTTCTAAGTTTAGAGAAACCCAAACACTACGAGACATGAAAGACAGGCTGAGAGAAGCGCTGGGTGGCTTGGCTGGAGGCCTCCCTACTCTGATCCTCTTCTGCTTTCTTTCCTCACCATCCTCCAGCATCTCCCTCCTCTCTGCCTCTTCTCCTGTTCCCACTTCAGTTTCCCATTCATCTCTTTCCTCCCTGGTTCTCTGGTTTTCCTGTCCCAAGTCTGGCCTGAGCTGACAGCTGAGGGCAGAGAAGGAAAGGCAAATATCAGCCTTGTTCTTGAATCAAAGTGGGGTTTCCTAAAGCTCCGAAGGCAAACAAAGGCAGCTTCCTCCAAAATCTGGATCCTCCCTCCTGGCTGCAATATCTCCAAGAAATTCTGGTTCCTGGTGTCCTTCCCGAGGCACAGCCAGCGAGGTCCCCCTGCCCCCTGGCTCCTGCTCCCACTGCTGCTCCCCACAGACCCCCTGTGAGACCCAGCAGCCCTTCCTGGAGCAACAGTGGTTGGGAGCCGCAGGTATGCAGAAATCACAGCATCCTGAGGGCCCTTAGTGTCTCTCTCTCTGTCCCCCATTCCCTCCCTCAGGTCCCTTCCCACAGCCAAGAACTGGGTCTCCTCTCCATGGTTTCTCCTGTGGAAGAAGGAACCTCCTCCTCCTCCTCACTTTCACCTTCTCTCCCCACCCTAGAGAGCTCAGTGGTGCATCAGTGGTGGAGCCAACTTGTAGGGAATCAAAGTTTTCCTGAGTCACTGAGGTTGTGGAATGGAATGGTAGAGACATGCAGGAGCCTTTGGTGAAGTCCAGCAAAAGCTGGGATCAATTCCTCCTGAGCTGAGGAGCCAGGCAGGTTCTGCAGGGTGTGGTTGCTCTGTCGTGCTCAAGAACTTGTTTGAGATAGCCTGACCTGTAAGGAAGAGCAGGAAAAGTTGCTCTGCTGTGCTTTGCTGCACCCTCAGCACCAGGCTGAGACAGGACAAAGACAGTGGAACTCCTCCACGGGGCTGAGGAACACCACAGAGCATGTGGGAAGCCCAGGGTTTATACCCCACCAGGGTTAGGAGAGGGAAGGGCTGAGGAGGGCCCATCCAAGGAAGCCCAGGCAGTGTCCCCTGGCCCTGGAGCTGGGAGCACCCCCCAGCCTCAGAGGTTTGGTGGTGCCCAGCCTGGGTCTGCAGCCCCACACGCAGAGCAGGTGCCACCCAGGCACTGTGAAGCACCTCATTAACCCTCATTAAGGTGTTACCCATCTCCTGTGAGCCAGGGTATTGCCCTGAACACCCCCTGCTCTCCCAGCCTGTCTCCATAGCAGGGGTGCCCCAGCCCTTGGAGCATCTCTGTGGTCCTTCCTTCTTCTTTCCCAGTGCCAGGAGCCTCCCAGAGCCTGCCTGGCCAGCCCTCATCCATCAGCCTGTGCCACCCTCTGAGTGCAGGAGGAAAGGCAGCGCAGATGGCACCAGGAAAACAGCAACACACACAGTCTGGCCAGGGAAAGCTGGTGGGAAGCAGAACCCTCAGGAGAGCAGAGCAGGATGGGAAGTGCAGGTCTCTGCACCAGGGGGGTGGCAGAGGATGGTCCCCAGCTCGGAGCAGCTGTGCCCAGGACACATTTCTGCCATGGGTTCTCATCTCCCAGCCCCTCAAAGGGCCTGGCTCTGTGAAGGTTGTTGTGCTCCAGCCAAGAGAATTTGTGCTGCAGCATCTACTGATTGTAAAACTGAGGCTGAGCCCCTGACTCACTTCCCCATCTGTGCTTTGGGGTCCCCACCAGGAAAACAGGACAGGAGACACAATTCTGTCTCCCTTTAAACTCCCATCTAAGCTGTGCAAACCCTGCATGTTCACAGCCCATATCCTAAAGGGAGAAACACTGGGACATTCCTCTCCCCAGGGCTGTGCCCCACAGCAGGTGCTGAGTGTGCCTGGGGAGGTGGCCTGGGCAGTGCTCACACTCCCAGCTGGAATACTGGGAACAGGGCAGTGCAGGGGTCACATTCCCAGCTGGAATACTGGGAACGGGGCAGTGCAGAGGTCACATTCCCAGCTGGGATACTGGGAATGGGGCAGTGCAGTGATCACATTCCCAGCTGGAATACTGGGAACGGGGCAGTGCAGCATCCTCGGCACAGAGCTGCAGCCTACTCAGGGAAGGCAAAGTCTGGCAGGAAATTAGAGGCATTCCGGGAGCAGACACGCCGTTTGGAGCATGGCCATGTTTGAGCAGCTATCAAAGCTGTCAGAAAACAGGGAAGAGTTAAATATGAGACATGAATGAGAGTCCAGAGGGAGAGGGAAAACAGAGGGAGATGGGATTGATGCTGAGCGCCAGACGTTGGCTGTCAGAGGAGTTCCTGTGCATGGGAAGTGCAGTGACACAGCCAAACAGAGATGGGAGCGGGGTGGGAAGGTCCAGCTGGGAGCCAGGAGGTGCCAGGCCGAGGGCTGGCCGGTCCCTTTGTTCCCTTGGCACTTAGCCATGGTTTCAGTGACACTTGCTAGTTTTTTCCTATGGATCCCTGCGTCATTCCACGGATGGGGAGGATGCCCTTGGTGGGAAACCAAGGAGAGGAAGCTGTCCTTAGTGTGAGGGGGCAGCAGGAATGTGTGGAGCTCTGCCCTGGGATGGATAATGAACCAGGGAAGTGAATCTGGGTTGGGAGGCAAAGTGATGTGGGGGACAGAGTCCTGCGTGTCCCCTGCAGAGCCCTGGATTGGGAAGCAGGATACGAAGCTTTCTTCAGGCAGCTGAAGAAGGATCCTGTTTGCAGCCATGGTCTTCCCAGGAGACCTTAACCCCTGTGGTAGCAGCTGGAGGGCAGCACAGCAGGGCACAGGCAATCCTGGAGGCTTCTGGAACACTCTGGAAATAATATCTTAGCACAGGTGGTCAAGAAGATAAAGAGGGAAAACCCTCTGATGGATCTGATACCTAAAAACTTGGAAGAAGTGGTGAGGGGTGTGAAGGATGAGGGGCAGACTTGGCTGGAGAGACCATGGCATGGTGGAGTTGAGAGTCCTGAGAGAAGAGAGCAGAGCAAAAAGCAGGATCACAAACCTGGACTCAGGAGAGCAGACTTCAGCCTCTTGAGGGATCTGCTTGGGAGAGTCCCACAGGATGCAGTGCTGGAGAGAAAAGGTGTCCAGGAGACACGATTCATTCTCAAGGATCAACTCCTCCACTCCACCCTGACAAGCAGGGAATCAAGCAAAGGCAGCAGGGAGCAGAATGAGGAATACAAGGACACTGTGTGAATACAAATCCAGCTGTGCTGGGATGGGGTCAGGACAGCCAAAGTCCACGCAGAGCTGAGTCTGGCAGGGAACAGGAAAGGCAGCAAGAAAGGCTTCTCCAGCTACACCTGTGGCCATGAAGGAGATGGAGGCACTGGAGCCCTTCTCCTCTGGGGAAAGGCTGAGAGAGCTGGGGCTGCTCAGCCTGGAGCAGAGCAGGCTTGTGAGGGATCCTATTAATGGATAGAAATAACTGAGGCTGGGTGCAAAGGGGACAGAGCCAGGCTCTTTCCAGTGGTGCCCAGCAGGGGGACAAAAGGCAACAGACACAAACTGAAATACAGAAAATCCTGCCCAAACATCAGAAAGAGCCATTTCACTGTGAGGTGAACACAGCAGTGGGTTGCTCAGAAGGGCTGCAGAATCTCCACCACTGGAGCTGCTAAAAGCCCAGCTACAGATGGCCCTGACCAACCTGCTCCCCCTGGCTGTGCTTTGGGCAGGAGTTTGAATCATGGAATTATGCAGGTTGGAAAAGCCCTTTAAGATCATTGAGCCCAACCAGTACCACAGCACTGCCAAGATTACCACTGACCCGTGTCCCCAAGTGCCACATCCACAGGGTTGTTAAATCCCTCTGGGAATGGGGACTTCACCCCTGTCCTGGGCAGCTCTGCCAGTCCCT
The DNA here is from genome assembly GCA_013396875.1 of Vireo altiloquus. Classification (NCBI taxonomy): domain Eukaryota; kingdom Metazoa; phylum Chordata; class Aves; order Passeriformes; family Vireonidae; genus Vireo; species Vireo altiloquus. The sequence continues at coordinate 85,332 of VZRF01010217.1, read as the reverse complement.
GACCACTCATTCTGGGAAGAAAGGTTTTGTACTGAAGAGTTCCAGCATTGCCTTCCAACCTCAGCAGTTCTGTGGATCTCTGCTGAATCAAGTGATTGTTTAATGCCACCACATACATCAGGGAAGGGCTGTGGATCCTCTGTGGAAGAGGCCACACTGCTGGAGGTGTTCCCAGCTGCAGCTTCCATCCCTTCAGCTCTGCTGATCCATGGCTGTGGTGTGCAGGATCCCAACACCAGCCTCCCCTGGAGAGATGGATCTGTGTCCTGCTGCCAGCACAGACCCAGCCCAGCCGTGCTGAGAGCTCCAGGCTGTGCCATTCCAGCCATCCTGAGAACTCCAGGCTGTGCCATTCCAGCCAGGGCCCTCCTGGCAGCTCCAGGCTGTGCCATTCCAGCCAGGGCCCTCCTGGTAGCTCCAGGCTGTGCCATTCCAGCCGTGCTGAGAGCTCCAGGCTGTGCCATTCCAGCCATGCTGTGAGCTCCAGGCTGTGCCATTCCAGCCGTGCTGAGAGCTCCAGGCTGTGCCATTCCAGCCAGGGCCCTCCTGCCAGCTCCAGGCTGTGCCATTCCAGCCATGCTGTGAGCTCCAGGCTGTGCCATTCCAGCCAGGACACAGCCCTGCTGAGGAGCCTCCCTGTCACACGTGCTGTGGCAGCAGTGTTTCCAAAAGCTCGTGGTGAGGTTTTAGGCTGCTGTCATCTGAGCAACTCGGGAATTGTTTTCCCTTCCTCTTCCTGCTCCAGGGCCTCTTTTCCAGGATTGAAAACGCCCCCAGAGCCACCCCCAGTGAGGTTCAAGGGGTGTGGAGGGAGCCCAGCTCAGATCTATCCTACAAGTGACTCGTGTTGGATTAAAACAGTGGAAGTGTTGACCTGAGCCATGCTCAGAGCAGGGGTGTGGAAGGGCCACGGGTGTTCTCAGAAAGGCAGGACAGCTGAGCACAGTGCCAGCAAGGAGGGAAAGGGGCTCTGATGCCTCCATGTGCAATCCCAGCTGGAGAGATCAGTCCTGGGCAGCTGCTCTGGGGCTTGGGAGTGACCCTGGCCTGGGCTGGGAGATGGGCTAATGCTGCACTGACACAGCAAAGACACCGTGGATGGAAGTGAAAAAAACCCACAATCAAGCCTGGCCTGATGTGCCAGAGCTCTGGGCCAGGAGAAGAGGAAATGTAGAGGTAATTAAGGCCCATAAAAGAACATGGAAAAAGCCAGATCCATCTTAAATGAGGGCAAAGAAGGTTAACTGTAGTCATTAAGGGGAACGCTGATGAGAAAAACAGGGCACTTTGTCCTGTTTTGATCTCATTTCTGCTCATACCAGAGTTTAAACCAGCAGGTGTCAATGGGATCTGCTGCCCCATTGTCCCCTCATGTCCCACCATGGGGAAAACTGAGGCACAGCAAGGTGCAAACATTGCTCTCCGCCTCTTGTGAACAAGGCTGCCCACAAGGCCAGGGCGCTCAGGGGTCAGCAGGAGCAGCTCTCTCACATTTGCTCTCCTCCTCTCTCACAACAAGGAGGGTGACACGGGCTGGAGCAGCCTTCAGGGAAGGATGGCGGGGACTGCTCATCTCCTCCCACCTCTTTGGGATGATTTAGGATGATCCTAAATCCCTGGAGAGCTCTGCACCTGCCAAGGTGCCTCCCGTGTGGGTAAAGGAGCTTCTCCCAGCCCAGGAGGGGGAACATCCCATTCTCCTGCTGCCTTGGGCATGGTGGTTGGGAGACAGGAGTAAAACCAACATCCGGCTGTGACCAGAACATCCTGATACCCAAGAACTTGGAAGAACTGTTAAATCCATGATTTTTGGGCTGCTGGTTTTCCAGCTGCCTCTCCAAAGGCACAGCCTCTGGCCCCAGGCATGCGTGCAGCAGGGTTGCAATCGTGGTGCTTCCAGCTTGCAGGAGCTCCCAAGTCAGAGCCCACTCTCAAAACCAGGAGTTATATTGGACAGAGAAGGCTGAGGACCCTTTTTAATTCCTCTCCTCATTTCTAAGACTGCAATTTTCAATCATCTCAGAAGCTCAAGAGCACAAGCTTGGAGACTTGTGCTAAGGAAAAGCCCTCAAGATGAAGTTGAGTTCTCTGTTTCTGTGGAGAAGCACAGACATCATCAGCTGGAGATGTGGCTCTTGCTCCTCCTTGCCTGGCGTTTCACCTGTGCTGACAGCTGACCCAGCCCTGGGTTTGAGAGGTGACGTGGTGACAAATCCCCTCTCCTGTGCAAGGCCAACAGGAGCTGAGCTGGTGCCACCAAGATCCCTGCTCAGCTGCATTCCATGAGCTGACCAAAGCAGTCCAGCAGGTCAGGTTGTGTTGGAACCCAGGGAAGCTAAAAAACTTTCCCTGATCTTTTAGGGACGAATTTCATCCCTAAAGCTCCCCAAGAAGGCTTAGCCTATGAACTAAGCCCATGGGAAAAACTGTCCTCACTGCTGGGTGAGCTGAGAGCACCAAAGAAATGAAGAGAAAGTTGTTTAGTGCACCGCAGAAAATGGGTTTGTGGTTTTAGGTTTTGCCTCATATACTAATATGGGGACAACATGGAGAATTTTTTTTGCTCTTTTTTTTTTTAATACTTTCCTAAATCAGAAGTTGGGTAAAACAGTAGAAGACTGGAACATTCATTTTGCAGTGAAATGGGGTAAATTTTGCCATGTTGAAGGCAGTGCCCAAAATCACAGTGACAGGAAGTGCTCAATGAGAGGGTCAGGTTCAGGAGGTGCTGTGCATTAAAGGGTTTGGGAGGATGAGCTGCTCTGAAGAGCCAAGAGTTGCTTCCACTCCCTCTCCTTCCCTGGGCAGCAGGGTTGTCATCTGGAGCTGTTTGTGCTCATCCTCTGGTGACCAACTCCTGTGCTGCTCACAGCTCCAGGGCTGGATGCAGATTTTCCCCAGCAGCTCATGTGGAGCAGCCACAGCTTCCCCTGCAGCAGCTGGGGATGGCCAATGCCAACCTCCTGTCCCTGGGCCCTCCAGGTCGGGAACCAAACCTGTGCTGGGGCTCTGGGGAGCTCCATCAGTGCTCCTGTGCCAGTAGAACCTGCTGCTCCTGGGGGCAGAGGAGCCTGGGCAGCAGCTGGCAGCTCCCTCCCCTCCTGCCCTGTCAGGGGAAGGTGTTCTTCTTTGGACCCTGACTCCTGGCCCGGCTGTGTTCCTTATTTCAGTGTCCCATGTCCCGAAAAGATGAAATGAAGCTTCTTTCTGCTGTTTCAAAGCTTGTTTTATTTTCTTTCTTATCAAAGTTTGGGAGGCACAGACTGTGCTGTGACCTCCAGGAACACGAGGGCAGAANCACTAAACAAACATCTCCTCATTTCTTTGGTGCTCTCAGCTCACCCAGAATTGGGGGTAAATGCTCCCACAAGCTTGGTTCACAGGCCGAGCCTTTCTTTCAGGAGCTCTGAGGGTAAAACAAACACCCAGAGGAGCAGGAAAAGTTCCCAAGCTTTTCCTAGACTCCAACACTGCCCCAGGGGTGCCAGCACCCCCTCACCACCCTGGGCACATTGGAGTTGGCATTCCTGTTGGAAAAGGGCATCTGCAAGGAGAGCAGGGTTAAAGCACAGCTCCGCTTCCCTGTGCCCAGTGTTATAAGTGCATATTTTATTGTTGGTTTTTCACTAATATTAAAATAAATGTCATACGTGTAATGTAAAAAAACAAAGTAACATAAATATAGTTTCTTTAAAAAATAGTGTAATTTTTTAAAATTATATCATAATATGTAAAATGCTTTTTTTAATGTAGTTAACTCAAAATAACAAAAATAAACAAAAAAGTTCCCCACATTCCTAAACCATCTAGTTTAAAATAACAACAACAAGCCTAAAGCCCTAAAAAAAAAAAATCTATCAATCAAGAGTAAAAAACAAAATAACCAAAAAAATATAGTCAGCAAAACTAAACTATGATAAATTATCAAATTTTAAACAAACCTAAAAAAACCGGAAACCAAATAAAAAAAACTTAAANCTCCTATTGCCCCTTTTATTAAACCCCTTATTAAACCTTTTAAAATTTTACCAAAAATAAACCTCACACCAGGCTCCTCTCCAGAGCTTCTCTGTGCCCCTGCCTGGGTGCCTGGCAGGCAATTTGCAGATGCTTGAGCAGGCAGAGAGCTGTCAGCACCACAGCCCTGCTGGCTCTGCCAGGGAAAAATGCCTGTGGAAGAACCAGGGTAGCTCCAGGCTGCCCCCGGGCCCAGGAGGGCTGGGCAGAGGTGTTCAGCTCCAGACCCATCACCCTGGCATGGCTCACTCCTGGGCAGCACTGCCAGCTGTGCCAGAGCCCTGAGCCCCTGGAAAACACCTGCTGAAAGCTCATCCAGATGGGATGCTGAGGCAAGAGTGAAGTGACTTTGCCAAGGGATGCCCTGAACCTCGTATCAATGTCCAAAAATATGGATTGTGGCTCTTGGGGACAGGGTTAGTGGTGGACCTGGCAGTGCTGGGTTAATGGCTGGACTAGATCATCTTAAAGGGCTTTTCCAACTGTAGTGATTCCGCGATTTGATGGGGTTTGAGTTCCTTTCCGGCCCAGCTCTCCCAAAACACAACCCCTGGCACTCAGCACTGGGCACACACTGCAGCAGAGCCCCCTCAGCCTGGCCTCAGTGCTCTCCTTCCCCACAGGTGAGAGGAAAGGGAGCCCTGGGAGCCCTGGATAAGCGAGCAGGATAAGCAAGTCCTGGTTGTTAAGATGTGGGGTTTACACGTTTTCCTTCTCTCTCAGTGTGGAGGGATTGGCACCAGCCAGATGAGAGACCTGCCAAGGCACTTCCAGCCCAGCCTCGGGCTCACCTCCAGCCGGGATGATTTCAGACAGACCAGCACCTGTCTGCAGCACCCTCCAAGAAAATAACAAAGAAGGAGGGGCGGGAAGAAGCTTCTGTTGAAGCGTTTCTTGCACAAAGAGAGGCTCTCCACTGACACTGCCAGACCCCCACAGCCGTGTCCCCATGTCACCCGGGCGTGCTGCCAGCGGGATGGCATTCCCACAGCTCCTCACAGCCTGCCAGGCACGCACAGAGCAGGACCCCGCATGGCCCCTGCACCCCGGAGGGACACGTGCCACAGGGCAGGATGGCTCAGGACACAGCAAAACACAACCTGGAGCTCTGGGAATGAGCTGTTTGGAGCCTCTGAACAGCATGTTTTGTTCTCAGCTGGTACAGGGGCTCTTTCCCAGGGATGCTGCTCCTGTCTCCCAGGGCTCCCTTTCCAACCTGCCTCTGCCACAGCAAGGTGTGGGGGAGATATTTTGGGTGAAATCCAAGCTCTTCAGCAGAGCTTGGAATGGACCAGAATCCGGGAATGGTTTGGGTGAGAGGGGATCTTACAGATCATCTCATTCCATGCGCATCCCATCTCTTGCCACAGGCAGGGACACCTCCCACCATCCCAGGCTGCTCCAAGCCCCATCCAGCCTGGCCTTGGACACTGCCAGGGATCCAGGGGCAGCCACAGCTGCTCTGGGCACCCTGTGCCAGGGCCTGCCCACCCTCACAGGGAAGAATTTCTCTCCAGAGCCCAATCTAAGTCTACACTCTTTGAGATTAAAGCCACTGCCCCCATCCCACGGAGCAGCTCCAGCGGGGATCAGGAGCCCTGCAGGGAGCAGTGCAGGAGGGCAGAGCTGTCACCCGTGGACCACAGACCCTCACCATGGTGGGACAAGCTCCAGGCAGGGCCAGGGCTGGGATTCCTGCAGGGATCAGGGAGATCAGCCACAGCAGGAATTGCTCCAGGTGTACAGGGGCAGCAGGAGCTGGGGCAATGCCCCTTCCCACCCTGGCTCCTCTCAGAGCTGACTGGCACTGTCCCAGCACCAGATTGGGAGGCCACAGTCCTGCAGGTGCTATGTCCCCACACACACAGCACCCAGGGCTGCTGGGCTCTTCTGTGCAAGCTGAATTTGTCAGGGTGGGACACCAAAGGCTCCTTTCCTGTTTCTGATCCTTGCAGCTGCTGCTGTGAAGAGCAGGAGCACCACTTGGTGTGTGGGGCTGCACCAGGACAGGGAGAGGCAGCCCCAGCTGTGCCAGGGCAGGTGGCAGGGAGGTGACACCAGGGCCATGGGCAGGGACAGAGGCAAGGGCTCTAAGGGGGAGCAGGGGTAGAGGTGGATGCCAGCCCTGCCCATGGCTGTGCTAGCCCAGCTGCAGGATGCCAGGGTGACACCCAGGCCAACAGCAGAGCAAGGCCAGTGGTCCTGGCTGCCAGCTGTGGAGTTATCCAGAGCCCTGCTGGGAAATGAGTGGCAGTCCAAGAGCTCAGAGCCTCCGAGCCCTTTTTGGGCTGTTTCTGCCCATTCTCAGTGCTGCAGTCTGCCAGGAGCAAAGGCAGCCCTGTGAATGCTGTGGCACAGGTTAATCCTGTCCTTTCCCCTCTCCTTTTCTTTCTCCTTTCCCTTCCTTCTGCATCCACCATGTCCCTAAGCAGCTGTAAGGTTTCCAGTGCAGACAATACTGCTCCAAACCCCAGCTGGCTCCCTGGGAGCAGCCCATGCACGGCACTCAGGGCAGGCTCTGGGATTCTCCAGAGGCTCCCAGGGATTTCCCTGCTCTCACTGACATTGCAGCCCCTTGGCTGCAAACAAAGACAAGACTCATTGTCCCGGTTTTACAGGGAAGGAGCCTCATCTGGGTCCCCAGACTGAACCTGGCTGCAGTCTCCCACTCTATTTGTCAGTGTCAGAAAAACCTGGCACACCCCAGCTGGAATTGTACCTGGCCAAAGCAAAGCAGTGACTGCAGCTGCTCAGATCCATCATCCAGAGCCCATCCCTGCAGGGACCAGGCCCTCTGAGGGCCACACTAAATGCTGAGGGCTAAGCAGAGAGTTCAGGCAGGAAAGAAATCAATAAATTGTCATTTTAGAAGCAAGTCACAGTGGGAGAAGCTTCCTCATTTGGGCCCTGCAGGACAAGAAAGACATTGAGGGGCTGGAACATGTCCAGGGAAGGGAACAGGAAAGGAAGGGGGCTGGAGCCCCAGGAGCAGCTGAGGGAGCTGGGAAAGGAGCTCACCCTGGAGAGAAGGAGGCTCAGGGGGGACCTTGTGGCTCTGCACAACTCCCTGACAGGAGGGGACAGCCGGGGGGGGTCAGGCTCTGCTCCCAGGGAACAGGGACAGGAGGAGAGGGAACAGCCTCAGGCTGGGCCAGGGGAGGTTTAGATTGGATATTAGGGAAAATTTCTCCATGGAAAGGGTGGTCAGGCACTGGCACAGCTGCCCAGGGCAGTGGTGGAGTCACATCCCTGGAAGTGTTCAAAAGCTGTGTGTCTGTGGCACTTGGGCACAGGGGTTAGTGGTGGGCTTGGCAGTGCTGGGGGAGTGGTTGGATTCAATGATCTTAGAGAGATTTTCCAACCAAAATGATCCTGTGAGTTACTCAGGACTTGAGTAACCTTCCCTTCCCTTCCCTTCCCTTCCCTTCCCTTCCCTTCCCTTCCC
>VZRF01010217.1:49661-67978 GCA_013396875.1 Vireo altiloquus | reverse complement strand
ATCCCATCCCATCCCATATCCCATCCCATCCCATCCCCATCCCATATCCCATCCCATCCCATCCCATCCCATCCCCATCCCATTCCATGCCTTTCTGTGTTTCTCCCATTCCATAGCTCCAGCCCTATAGCTCCCAGCTATCCCAGACACAGCTGCGGTGCTAACAGGGAGCCCTTAGCTCCAGGCAGGTCTTTTCCCAACAGTAACAATCCTACCTTTTGCAGACAAATCCCCACAGGTTTCTAAAAGAAAGGAATTGCTTGAATACATCCCAGTCCCAAAACTAAAGAGAGGGAATTTGCCAGCCTGTGATGAAACATTGTTCAGTGCTAACAGCAGCATCCCGAGGGCTGGGATGATGGCATTATCCTGCCATGAAATCCCTGTTTTGCAATGTGCTGGCAAACACCAGCTGCCCCAGGGGATGCCCTTCCAAGGGCTGTGTCCATCAGGTGGCCGGGGAGGTCCCTGTGCCCGGTGGCACAGCCCAGCCCCAGGGGGTCACTCCAGTGCCACCAGTGGAGGGCCCAGCATCCAGCCTGTCCCACCAGCAGCTGTGTTCCACTCCTGGAGGAATGTTCTGACCACTAACTGCCCAGCCGGCCAGTCCAATAGAGTACAAACTCCTTTGTGCACAGAATCACATTAAGGCTGGAAAGGACCTTTAAGACAGTCAAGTCCAACCCTTGACCCAGCACTGCCAAGGCCACCACTAACCCCTGTCCCCAGGTGCCACCTTTGGAACACTTGCAGGGCTGGTGACTCCACCACTGCCCTGGGCAGCTGTGCCAGTGCCACCCTTTCAGTCAGTGGCAGCTTTTGGAAATCCTGACCTACCTGGCTATGCCCAGATACCTCTGTGGTGGCCAAAAATAAGAAAGATTTGAGGGCAATCATGTCTGAACCATCTGCCTTCCCCAAATCTCCTGCAGTGCTGTGTTTGCCTTCAGTCCTCAGCAGGAGGCAGATGCTCAGCACAAATGACCTGGAGAAGGATGACCCATGCATGAAGCCTCCTCTCCCCATGTCCCCAGGCTTGATGTGGCTCTGGACACAGGAGAAGCACATCTGGGATTGTCTCAAGGGAAAGATGCTGGAATGCAGGAGGGGTGCCCAGGACAAGAAATGCACATTTTTCTCTCGAAGAGGTTTTTTCTACAGAGGAAAGCAAAAATAAAAGTGGGGATAACAGCACCCAGCAGCCAGGCTGTGGGCAACCCCCTGAGTCCCTCTGACACGCCAGGTACAACTCACACCTCTGCTGGAGGATCACTGCTGGCTGCAGTTCTCTCAGCTGGGAGATGGACATGGAAAAGCCTTGTCTCCCTTGCTGCTGGGGCACAGCATCCTGTGGAGATGTGGCAGCTCCAGCCCTGGCTCTGGCAGAGAGGCTGGGACCTGGGAGAGCTGGAATTGCCAAAGTCAGAAAGGGAAGTTGGGAGTGGGACTGTGGGGAGCCTGGGGGGCCAGAGGAGCCGGCAGGGCTGGGAAAGGGAGCATGGGTACAGCTCAGGGCTCTGGCAGTGGGTCACCACTAAGACTCATCCATCCTAATCTGTTTCTTCCTGCTGCCCCAAACGCCAGGATTTGGGTTTACCTTGGGCAGCAGTGATGCTATTTCTCATATTCCTTGGAAATGTTCTTCTGCCTCAGCAAACCAGCCCTGGCTTACGTAAGCGAGCTGAGGGATATGTGCAGGAGGCAGAGGCACTCGAGCAGGCAGGAGGTGTGTTTTGTAACGCTGCACGCTCTGCGGGGAGCTGGGGATGCAGCGAGGGAGCAGCTGCCAAGCCTGAGCCAGAGCTTCGGTCCCGCTGCTGCCGTGGCACTTCCAGGGCCTTTTCTTCAGAGGGAAGACCAAGGAACAAGGGATGGAATCCTCCTTGCCAGCTTGTAGCTATGCAGGATGGCTCTGACAGGGGAGAGCCTGGCAGCAAGAGCACAGAGGCTGTCACAACCCTGAAACCTCAGGGTCTGTCTGACACCTGGCAGGAGGATTTATCCACAGCTTGTGGAGCTCAGGAGCCAGAGCCAGAAGGGAATTGCCAGTACCAACCCTCCTTGTTCAAGCACTTTTATTCAGCACAGTATCTCCTTCCTCAGCCCTTCCTGCTGCCAAACTTCCCACGTGCTCCAGGCAGCACTGTGGCTGCTGGGTTGGAGGCACCTTCCAAGAAGAATCATAGAAGATTCATAGAAGAATCACAGAATCTCAGAATGGTTTGGGTTGGAAGCAACCTTACAGGTGATTCCACCCCCTGCCATGGGCAGGGACACCTCCCACTGTCCCAGGCTGCTCCAATCCAGCCTGGCCTTGGGCACTGCCAGGGATGCAGGGGCAGCCACAGCTGCTCTGGGCACCCTGTGCCAGGGGTTCACCACCCTCATGGGGAATTCCTTCCCAATATCCCATCCATCCCTGCCCTTGTCCTGTCCCTCCGTCTCTTGTCCCCAGCCCCTCTCCAGCTCTCTTGAAGCTCCTGTAGGCCCTTGGAAGGGGCTCTGAGGCCTCCTCTGAGCATCTTGTTCAGGCTGAACAGTCCCAATTCTCTCAGTGCTCACCATGCACACACCTGCAGCTGTGACTGGGGACCTCAGGGGAGCAGATCGGATCTGTCTGGTTTATTAAACAACTCATATAAAATCTTTGCCATGTTTCATTTGACCCTGATGCAGAAAGCCTGGAAGAAGCTCTGGGTTCCAAAGGCTTCAGACCCAGCAGTGGTAGAGCTGGAGTATTTTGTGGTTCTGGGGTTACATTGGTCATGGGATGCTGATGGATTCCAGCACTCATGGGGTCAGCCTCAGATAATGTGTGTAGGCCTCTTCTCTGACCTTATTCCAGCCAAACCATCAGGAACCAAATCATCCCCATCCCTGGAAGTGTCCAAGACCAGGCTGGATGGGATTTGGAGCAACCTGATCTAGTGAAAGGTGTCCCTGCCCACAGCAGGGGATGGAATGAGATGAGCTTTAAGGTCCCTCCAACCCAAACCATTCTGTGATTCTGCGATTCCAGGAACTCTGGACATTGGCATCAAGCCAGCCCAGGACTCTTACCAGGGAGATGCTGGGCAGTGCTGGGGGTTTGGGAAACTGGACCTGTGATATGCTGGGCCTGGTGCAGCATTTGTACCAGAGAGTTACAGACACTGGCCCAGCTCTGATGCTCCATGGTGACACACTGGGACCAAGCCATGGAGCAAACCAGGCTCCTGCTGAGCTGGGAACCTGGGCCTGTGCTGGACCATTGCATTGGTAAATCCTGTCCCACACCACATTTACTCTGCTCTCAAAGATAAAGAGAGAAATGCAGTGGAGGAAGCAAGGACTTCTCGAGCAGTGACTGTAAAATAGGCTGTTGCAGGGTTATGGACACCTTAGAGGTCAAAGCACCCTCCTCCTGCACTGACAGAGGATAAATCTAGCCAGGCCAGCCCCTGTGGCTGCTCACCCAACCTGTTCCCCAGCCCCTGGGGTTAATGGGCTCCAGAAGGCTGGAATGGGAAATGTTTGGGGCAGGCAGCTCTGCCCAGGGGCTGTGAGCTGGGTGTGGTGGGCTGCAGCCAGGCTGCTCCAGGCACATTCCTCTGCAGTCCCTGTAATTCAGGAGTCAATCCAGCACAGGTGCTGGCAGGTGGAGGCAGTTTGCTCTTGTGTATGGGATCACTGAAAGGGAGGGCTATAAAAACAGGACTGGCAGCCAGGATCCAGTGGTGGATCACTCACCTGGATGAAGTTGTGTGATCCCACAGCAGAGGTGAAGAGAAGATTCAGTTCCTGCATATCTTCCAAACACTGCTCTTCCTGCACATCCTGGGCTAGCTGGAAAATCTCTGTGCTTTTAAGAAGGCCTGTGGCAGTTGCTAAGCAAGAAATTCTGCAGCAGCAACCACCTGAACTCCCTGGAAGAGATGCTTGCACCAAGCCCTGCAGCCCCTCATGCTCTCCAAGTCCCTTCCACCCTCTCCTGCTCCTGGGATCCCCCTCACAGCATCCCACTGCAGCCTGGGGTTTATTGTGTTTGCATCTGCCTTTTTGCATTATAGATTTGGCCTTTGTCTTCACTATTTGTGCCTCCAATTCTTCCCCTACCAAGTACATCAGTCGCTATGGAAACGATTATTTCCTCGGGATGAGTAATCTTCATGACAGCCCTGAAAACAGCAAAAAGTCAGTACATATGCTGCACCTTCTACTTAATTCAGCGAGTTGTTAATTAGCTCTTCCCTTCAAAGGGATCAAAATCTCTGCCACCAATGATCTGCAGGGAGAAAGAAGGAGTTTTGACTGGCTGCTTTGATCATTTTGTGCTAACTTGGCATGAATCGGAGAAACCCAACAGGCAGTTGCTGGAGCTGTAATCACCATCCAGTCCCTCCGTGTAGGAGGACCAGAGGACGTCAGCTGGATGTAGGAAGCTCCCAGTAACTCACAGCATCAGTGCCTGAACCACTGAGCAAAGCAGAAATCCCAGAGGAGTCCCAGCACTACAGACCTGACAGAGCCCCTGTGCCATGGCTGGGGGTGCAGGATGCCCCCACCAGTGTCCCCAGGTGGGCAAGAGGCCAGTGGCACCTGGCTTGTACCAGCCATGGTGTGGCCAGCAGGGCCAGGGCAGTGCCTACTCCCTGTGCTGGGCACTGCTGAGGTCACACCTCAAATCCTCTGTCCAGTTCTGGGACCTTCACAAGAGAGACCTTGAGGGGCTGGAGCATGTCCAGGGAAGGGAATGGAGCTGGGGAAGGGGTTGGAGCACCAGGAGCAGCTGAGGGAGCTGGGAAAGGAGCTCAGCCTGGAGAAAAGGAGGCTCAGGGGGGACCTTGTGGCTCTGCACAACTCCCTGACAGGAGGGGGCAGCCGGGGGGGGTCAGGCTCTGCTCCCAGGGAACAGGGACAGGAGGAGAATAAATGACCTTAACTTGTGCCAGAGGAAGGCTTAGATTGGATATTAGGGAAAATTTCCTCACAGAAAGTGTGGTCAGGCACTGGTGACATCAAAAGCTGTGTGGCTGTGGCACTTGGGGACAGGGGTTAGTGGTGAGCTTGGCAGTGCTGGGGGAGTGGTTGGACTCGACAATCTGAGAGGGCTTTTCTGACCTTTACAATTCCATGAGATGAAGAGAAACTCTGTGGCAGGGCCCCATGAACATCTCCACGGGGCACCAGAGGCAGCAGGGACAGCGCTGGCTCTGCTGGCTCTGTTTGCAATATCCCAAAGCTTATCCAAGGCTTGACATTAATGAGAGATGAGTGAAGAGCCCAGGCTCTCCCAGGGTGTCTGATGGCACAGCTGGCGCTGGCCCCCTGCTCCAGAATGCCCAGACCCCTGAGGCACCCGAGTGCTGCTGCTGCTCCTCACACTGCAGGGCTGAGGGGTGAGCTGCTACTGCAAGCTCAGTGAGAATTGTACTTTAAGTTCTAGAAGGATCCAGGGATGAGAGGCAAAGAGGAGCCTGAGCATCTCCTCCTACCTTCCAGGGGAAGAGGCACAGGTAAGGATGTCCCAGAGGAGAGCCTGGCTGGCTCCTCAAGGGCTGCTGGATGAGAGATGCAGGTGAGCCAGGTCTCTGCTAAGAGCTGATGGCACAGGGCCAGGCTCACATCAGCAACCACAAAAGCTCTTTGGTGTGGAAATAAACAGGCAAAAAGAAGACTGGGAAAACTACTGCAATCCCAAACCACTCCAAAAGAAGTCGATGTCTCCAGTGATCCATCCATAGGAATAAACCCAGGGAAATCCCCTGATGGTGATCAGCCTGACTCTGCAGGCTACACCACCGAGGACCAAATGTGTCAATGGGATGGGACAGACTGAGCTGTTGCTTTATTCCTCTTTGTTCCACCCAAGGAAAATGTACTGCAGCTCAAATAATGGCCCAGCAATGAATCCTTCCTGCTCTCCCCATTTGGCCTCATCCCAGCAGTGACTGGTACTGACATTTCTGAGGGTTGGGAGCAGCATTGCGCTCCCTGCCACCTTCCCCAGGAGCACCTCCTGCCCATCACCCTACCTCCTGGTCCATGCACTGCTCCCAGAACCTGCAGGACCCTGGGCTGCCACCTCCCAGATCTTCCTTCCCACCCCGTGGAGAGCCCATGGGATGGTGGGGAGCTGCCTGCAGCTTGGGCACCACCAGGTCCCAGGGGTGGCAGCTTGTGAGGTGTCAGCTGGGTGCTCATCCCTGAGCAAAGAGCTTCCCTGAGTCACTGCACTCAGACAGGGGCAGGCCAAACAATCTATTTTCCATCCCCCGCGGGCACTGCAGCATTATTAGAAGGTGCTGATGTCTCCAGATCGATCACCAGGAGCAGGGAAGGTCACGTGCAGACAGGTTGATTGCTCCTTCACGCTGCTGAGCCAGGCATCCTGCATGTCAAGTGTCACCTCTGGGCTGCACTTCACCCCTGTGCTCACCTCAGGGATCTCTTATCCTGGAGAGGACACATGGCACAGGCACACGGGGGCCAGGCCAGGCTCTGACTTGCCTTCCCAGAGCTCTCCCTGTGCTGGACAGCAGGGAGGAGATGCAGAGACCCTGCTCCAGGATTGCCTAAACAAACTCAGCTCTCCTCCCCCACCATCCCCACAGGCAGCCTGATGTGTTTTCATATTCACCACTTCTCACCCTGCACATTCTGCTTTTCTCCCTACATCCCTGTATCCCCTGCCTGCCTCTGCCTGCACTGTGGATTTCCTGCAGGGACTGTAAGCCAGGCCTGCATTAAGGTCTGGCCTAGGGCATCCTTAGGTGCATCCTGGGAGGCTGGGATTGCTGTAAGGCTTGCATTCAGCTGGCCAAGTTGCTCCTAAATCTCAAGGAGGAAAACAAGCCACTGGAGCAGCTTTTGGAGGTGGCTGGTGGGGCAATTCCCTGGCACAGACACCAGCTCCGTTATAAGGAGCCTGCCCCTGGTAATCAGGCCTTCCCTGGGGCTCTCGAGGTCATCACCATGGCACTGCCCCTGCTGACAGGGCTGGGGGATGTCCTGCTGCAGGCTCAGCCCAGCTCCCTGTCGGAGCAGCATGGGATGCAGGAGGCAATCCCTGCACATCACCCCCAGCACCACATGTGTAACAGAGGGTGAGGTCACCGTGCTGACAGCAGGAGCCTTTCAAAGTCCTCTGTGCCATCTCATGGAAAATCTCAGATGCACACCCCATCCCAGTGAACACCACTGATCTGCTGCCCGTGGGCATCCCTCTGCACTGCTGTGCCACCACCCAGGTGCCAGCAATCAGCCAGATCCTACATCCTCACACCATGTGGCAAATGCCACAGCCACAGGTTTTATTTTTCTATGGATGCATTTCAGGTTTTACCACAAAAAGAAAAAATATTTAGCTTATTAAATGACATCCAGACAATCTTCTTATTAAGGCACCCAAACATTCTTCCATCTGTGTTTGTACTAAGTGAAAACTAAACCATTCTTATCGACAGGCTTGTCAGCAACTCATGGGAAAAGGGTAAAATTAAGCCATGAGTGCAAACCTCTTCTTAATATGAGCATCTGTAATGCCCTCAAAATAGAAGGAAACTAAAAATCAACTTGGTAAGATCAGGGGAGAAGCAAATTAACAAACTACTCTTACAGTACAGTAGAAAAAATCCACAAACAGGTTGATCTCCTGCTCTGTGTCATTTAAAAGGTGCAAAACTGTTCTCCTTTCAGCACCTTTCACCCCAGGCCCTGCAAGCTCAGCCCAAAAGATAGCCCAGGTGTACCAGCAGTTAGCTGCACTGGGGTCTCTCTGCCATTCACACAGTTATGTGTGCTGCTAAATCTCCCTTTCTTACTCCTGGCACAGCCCAGAGATGTTCTGCTGGATTTACCTGGTCTATTCTGAAGTCTGGTCACATAAAGCTGTGGCAGAGAAAAATAAACTCAGCACATCTTAATTCAAAGCCCGAAGACACAACCTTCATGGAAAGCAGTTGGCACTGCTGAGAATAAATCTCTATCTCTGCTCATGTATAAAGATCTAAGAATAAATTATTTCATAATGTTTATCCTTGTGTGGAAGTCTTAGATCATTCATTACATGCTCAGGATAAGCAGCTGAGCTCTGAGCTGCTCTCCTGACTGGACAGGAACGCTCTGAGGTCCTGCCAGGGTGAATGAATTACTCTTCCCCTCCCTGGGCAGTGAAGAGTCATTGCCAAGCCCAGCCCCACTCCTGTGTGCCAGATCCCTCCACGTGTGCCCCAGCACTGTTCCAGAGGGACATCACCTCTGCACCTCTGTCACAGCTCCTGACAGCTTCTCCTCACACCTCTGCTCTGCTCACCAGGTCTCCCAGGGATCACCAGGGTTCCACCCTCCTGCTTGGCTTCATCGTGGTGCTCCAGCTGAAATCCTTGCTGGCATTCCAAGGAGAGCCTCCCACCCACCAGGCCAGCACAGCCCAGCAGAGCCAATGGCCTGGGCACAGCCTCCACAGCCTCCACATCCCAGCAGCTCCCTGACCTGGCAGGGTTGGGTTGATGGGTGGGCACCAGCAGGTCAGGAGTTCTGCTGCCAAGCCTTAAACCTCCACTTCATCCCAGAAAGATTTTTATTCCAGCTCTCAGTGCTTCAAACTCTGCCCCTTCCCCATGGCTGGGAAGGAACACTGACAGGCTGCTTCAGAGAGGAGATCAACTCTTTGATCTCCTCCCAGGGAGGAGAACAGCTCTTTGGATTTCCACCCATAAGGGTTTAAGTGTTATTAATACTGTTGGGAATGGCATTTTTAATGCTAAATCAGTTTCAGCTTGAGCCGAGGAGGACAAGTATCGTGGGCAGCACAGAGAAGGACTCACAGGAAGGATTCACAGAAATTAAGGAGGTTTTCTTAAAGAAATCTGTGATTAATATCCTTAATGCAAAGAGCATTTTCTGGGATGTCAGTTTAATGAGTCAACATTTCTGCTGCAATGTCACAAAGTCCCTCCACTCATCCAGCTCCTGGAGTCCAGGGAATTTCTGGCTTTTATTCAGAGTCAAAAGTGCTGAAGCCCAGTGGAAGGCAAATAGCTGGAGAAGGGAATAGAAGTCCCCCGGGAAGGCAGGCAAAGGCACTCAGCAAATCACCATCCCCAGGCCAGACAGAGGTTTCAGAATGCCATCCCATCTACACCAGGCTCTCCCCTTCCCGAGATCCCCTAACACTGGCACGGGAGGGCTGGGAGAGTGGAGCACCCAGGGACAGGGACAGGGACAGGGACAGGGACAGGGACAGGGACAGGCAGGGCTGGGTGTGGGCAGACCCCACGAGTGCCAGGCCCTCATGGTCATCCTGGCCAAGGGTCTGGCAGACGTCAGGGCTGGGCAGTGAGTGCTGCTCAGGGCGTCCCAGGGGCTGCTGCACTGCCCAAAAGCCACCCCACGGTGACAAATGTCAGCCAGGCCTGAGAGAGCAGATGGACAGAGGCTGGGAAGCAGATGGAGAGAAGGGAATTTGGAGCTGATTTGAAAGGCCCCTGGTTAGGAAAACACACATGCAGGCACAGGCAGAGCAGCCTGCAATGGTGGGGAGGACAGGATGTGAGAGGAGCTACCATGCACAGCCTGCTCCTGTCACCCGTGGGGTCAAAGGACAGCCAGAGCTCCCAAGGGACACCACACACCTTCATTCACATGGGATGCAGACCCAGGTGGCAGCTTTCTCAACCAGCCACACGCTCCAGCAAATCAATCCAGGAGAGGCTGGGAGCCCCCACAACAACCCAGAGCACTCCTGGGGGTTCCCTCACCTCAGGATCGCAGCCACCATCCCAGGTGAGGGCAATGCCAGGCTGGCATCGTGTCCGTGCCCGGAGCGATGGCCAAGGCACAGCCCTGTGTGTGCTCAGACCGGGGCTGTGCCCTAGGCCGTGGCTGGGTGGCTTGGCTGGCTCCTCCTCACCCCCTCCATCACCTCCCTGCCCACCTCCCTCCTGTCCCACCCCCGTGCAGAGAGAGGGATGGGATCGGGGGGGGGGGGGGGGGGGGGGCAGCGGGATGAGGGACTGGGAGCAATGGGAGCGGGTTTGGTGCTTGTGCTGGTTTCTACACCCCTCTGCTGGCAGCCAGCACAACCGCTAAGGAATGTGGCAGGAACCGCAGGAAGGGGAATAAACC
Organism: Vireo altiloquus; assembly: GCA_013396875.1. Taxonomy (NCBI): domain Eukaryota; kingdom Metazoa; phylum Chordata; class Aves; order Passeriformes; family Vireonidae; genus Vireo; species Vireo altiloquus. The sequence continues at coordinate 57,871 of VZRF01010217.1, read as the reverse complement.
AACAAAACGGTTTTTAAATGAAAATGCCAGGGTAAAAAAACAACTTCTTTAAAATCCCCAGTGTGGAAGATGACCACCAGCACTGTGGCCAGACGAACAGAAGTCGGTGTGAACATCCCTTGGCCAATCTCTTCCTGAGGGGACAGGACTGATCCAAGATTTTCATGTGGAGAATCCCTGAAAGGAAAATAAGCTGGGAATCCTTACCTTGCTGTTCCAGATATTGGATATCTAGAAGACCTGCATAGGATTCATATAAAAAAATATCACTCACCTTTTATATTCCTGTAAGGAAGCAGAGGCTGGGGATTTGGGCTTGGACACATCAGTTTTCAGTCTAAGCTCAGGCAGAGGTTTCTCACGTGTTCTGTGACATTTCTGTCGTGGCTTAGTCCCAGCTGGCAGCTCAGCCCTGCACAGCCACTTGCTCACCCTGGTGGGACAGGGGAGAGAATCAAAAGCAAGAAAAAAACCTCATGGGTTAGAGAAGGACAGTTTAATAGGGAAAGTAAAATCCAGACACACAAGTAAAACAAACCAAGGAATTCATTCCCCACTTCCCCAGGGCAGGCTCAGCCACCCCCAGGACAGCCAGGCTCCCTCATGGTAACATCACTGGTGGGGTGAGGAGCAGAACAACCCCTGGCTGTCCCAGCCCTGCTCAACAACAACTAAAACATCCCTGTGTTATCAGGATTGTTTTCAGCACAAATCCAAAACACAGCCCCATACCAGCTACTGGAAAGAAAAATCACTCCAACCCAGTCAAAACAAGCACATTCCACCCTTTATTCCACATCATTTATGTCATACTCAGGTCCCACAATATCCACATAACCTTGTTAACCACCAGTACCATTCCCAGCTTTTGATATAATACACAGATATCATTCCCCTCATCTTTGGACCACTGTGCAAAATGTCTATAAAATGTCCACAAATGTCCACAAAGCAACCATTCAGTTTATTTAGTCCATGCCTTTGGGCTCCATGGCATGGTGGTCACTCAGGGCTGGAGAAGTGGTGTCTGTGGGCAGTTCCTGGGCACCAAAGGCAGCCCAGGTCAGGTCACTGCTGCCCTGCAACTGCTTCTTGTGTAGCTCCTCCTCTGGTTCAGGTGGTTCCTGCTGTAGTAATTCCTATAACCCCAAATCAAATCCTGGATTACAACAATCTAAAGATATTTCTATGACAATCTCCACCCCTTTGGACCTGATTATCAGGTTTAACATTGCAGTGAACTCTTCCCTCCTTCCCTGTCCCTGCTCCAGCTTGGATTCAGTCACAGACTGCAGTCCCTGAGGGGTGTCCTTGCTCCAAGTGGAGCCTTATCCATGAGCCACAGCCTCCACAGGGATCTACCTGCTGTGGCACAGATTTATCCAGAGCCACAGAGCTCTGAGCTGCATCTGCTCCAGCGTGGCCTCATCCAGGAGCCACAACACCTTCAGAGACACACCTGCTCCAGCATGGCATTATCCACAGCCACACTCCCTTTGGGAGAGGCCCTGCTCCAACACAGCCCTACCCCTGCCTGCATCCCTCTGTGTGTGCTCATCCATGGCCACACAGTTTCAGGTGCTCCAGCCTCAGTGGATATCCAAGGTGTTCCTGCTGCAGCATGGACTTATCCCACAGCACCAGATTCCCTGAGAGGTCCCTTCTCCAGAGTGGATTCATCCCTGGGCCACAATCCCTTTGGAGGTACAGCTTTTGCAGGATGGACATGACCACAGCCAGACACTTGCAGAAGTACTGCCCTGGTGTGGAGTTGTCAGACACTTCAGGGTGTCCTGCTCCCACATAGACTCACCCCCAGGTCCCAGTCCCTTTAGGAGAGGACCTGCTCCTGCACAGGCTCATCCCAGGTCCCAGTCCCTTTGACTGGAGCTCACCTGGAGTCCCAGCCTGCCCAGACAGCACAGCCCAGACACAGCAGTGGTGCCACATCTCCCTGGCTGTTATCCAGGCGCTCCCAGGCACAGCACAGCGACGTGATCGGCACCACAGCCAGCAGGGAACACCAAAAGCTGCCACTAACGAGCACAAGACTGCAATGTGACAGTGAGCCAAGCCCCCAGCGAGCACAGGAGCTGTCAATTAACAGCTCACAGCACTCATACCTATAGATTCCACCCAGCACGTTCCAATCAAACCTGTCACTATCATGAACACTTGGAGCCCCACAGCAGGCACCAAAATAGACTCTTGTGGGCTGCTGCACACACAGGCAAAGCAAGCCAAGGGATGAATTCCCCACTTTCGATGGGCAGGGAGGTGCCCAGCCATGCCCAGGACAGCCAAGCTCCATCTTGGTAACAGGGACTTGGACACACAGTTGTCATCACTCCAAACATCTCCCACTTCCTCCTTCTTCCCTGGCTTTACATTACGGTCTGGAATGTCCCTTGGGTCAGCTGTGCTCAGTTGTGTCCCCCCCAGCTCCTTGTGAACTCCTCTTGCTGGCAGAGTGAGGAGTAGAACAGCCCTGGCAGTGCTGGCCTCGCTCAGTAACTAAAACACCCCTGAGTTATCAGCACTGCTCCCAGCACAGATCCCGAGCACAGCCTACACCAGCTCCTGCGAGGTGAATTAACCCCAGCCCAGCCCAAAGCAGCACAATGTTATTAACCCAGCGGTGTGCCAGCTGGATCTAGACACTCCATGTGGAGAGATCAGCTGATTTTATGTAAGTACACATCGGAAAAGTCGAGACGACAGCGCTTTTGTACAGTTCCCTAACTGAATAAAATGAGAAATTTGGGTTCAGAGTGCAATTAGTGCTTTTTGTGGGCACAGAATTGATGGCATTCCTCCTATGGCTTTCTCAGGGGCAGGCAGGACCTCCTGCCTCCTCCACCTGGAGCAAAGAGAGAATTTTGGCTGGAGTCTGTGACCATGGTTGGAGATGCAGTAAGCCCACATAACATCAGCTGGTGTCACTGGGCAGAAGAACAAACACTTTCAGAGCCTAAGGATACTCATTTCTCTCAGCATGTGTGAGCTGTTGCTGGACCAACACCCACTCTGAGCCATGCTGGGAGCCCCTGCTCACATGGAGGGACCATGGGGGAATGGATCCATTGGCAGAAGAGAGAGCAGGAGTCTGAGGAGAGCCAGTACAGCCCACGTGCATCTGTGCTTGGCTGCTGTCCTGCACCGGACACTTCAAAGACCAAGCCCAGAGGGGACCCTGGAGGCATATGAGGACATTCCCTCACATTTTACAAAGGAAAGAGTGGGGAAAAGACCCACCCCAGCACATTCTGATGCACAGAAGCAGTCACAGTGAGTTCAGCAGTTCTCCACATATGTGTCAAGGGGTCCCATTTTGATCCAAATCCGGGAGTCAGTGGTTGGGATGGCTCTGAAGGAGGGGCTAAGGCACAGCGGATGGATGAGCTTGATCAGCTCCTGGGAGCTGGTAACATCACCTGTACCCTACCTGACTGAGAGGCACTTTTAGTTTGTGTCATGACTGGATGCCAATAGCTTTTGGAGCTTTCATGTTTTAACAGGGCAGAGGATGCAAAATCCTTAGGAGTTGCAGCTGGATGACAAAAAATCCATAGGAAATCACGCATTTGAAGCTCACTGATTTGCTCACTGAGCAAATCACTCCTTTGTCCCTTCATTTTCTTCCCCCCATCCCATGGAAGAGAACATTATCCCCTGCAATGCTCCCTGATCCTGAATTTTGGAGAGAAGAACCCATGTGCAAGAAGAAGGGCCACACTTTCAGGTGCCACAGGGACACCTCCTGCCTTCTGCTCTCCCTCCACTCCCCAGAAACACAAGGAAGGTATAGGTGAGACACCCAGGGATGCCAGGAATGCCCCCAGCAGTGAAGCACCCAGTTCCCAGGAACACCTGGACTGAGTTGGGCCATTTTGCACGTGAATCCCTCTGGTGTCAGTGCCTGTGGGATTCCCACAGAGGAGCTCAGGGAAATGGGAGAAAACCTGCCCATTTTGCCTCTGGAGCAGCCCCCAGGTTCAGAACTAGGTTCCCAGTCAGAGAAGTGTGATGAGATCAGGGCGATGGGAGAGGGAAGTGCAACAAAAACAGTCAGACACTTGGCAGAAGCGTCCTGAGACACTAGTCTTGCAACACATGGCTGGTGGATAATAAATTCATAATATGCATACTTTAGACTGTTTTCATGACCACTCATATATGGCCATACCTGCTGCTGGCATGGCTGGAGAAAGAACATGAATTTCACACCGAGGGCTCCTCAGACAGCAGAGTACAGGAAATAATCACAAGCCAAATATTTGCCCTCAACAAGACAGACAAATTACATTGATATTTGTATTGGACTAACAATAAAAGGCCTGTAGAAGGTTACCAGAGCTCTGCTTCGTATGCTGCAGATTATGATTAATTACAGATTCAAACCTTTGTACTGAGAGATCAGAGCCTTTCACCCTTAGGAGGGAAAAAGATTAATGTAATTTCTTCTTCTGACACTCCTCCCTCCTTCCACTGTGGCACAGGAACACCACGATACTCGTCTGTCTTCATTTCTCTTAAGTGCCCAGGGGAAAGGAACAAAGGTTTGAACTACAGAGTTGCAAGTTCCAGTTGTGCAGCTCCAGCTGATTTGGTGGATCAAAGCATAAAACTCACAGGTTTGGGGAGTTATCCAGAGGCACACATCCCTCTGGGTGTGAGGAAAGCTGTGGATTCAGGGCTGAGCCTGCTGTGTGCTCATGTGTGTCAGGAACAGGACTGCCAAGCCAAGGGTGTAAAAATGACAGGGCACAACAGAGAGAGGTCAGGCACTGATCCGGAAGGATGGAGAGGATAATTGGATCTTATCTGCATCTGCTTTGAGCAACCTCTACCAGCCTGCCTGGACTCTGGGAGAGATGAGGTTCACCTCTGGTCACTGTGTCACTGTTTTACAGCCAGTAAAGACAGTTCTTGTCTTCCAGGATTTCCAACAGACCATAAGAGAAGGAGTAGGGCAGCACAAGGCTGAGGCCATCCTAATTACAGCCAAATCTGGTTGGAGAGGTCCCTAAATGACCTTGGAATAAGGGGAGGTTTTGCCATTCCCCTTCTGGGCCCCAGGCTGGTCCTAATCCAGATCACAGTGGGAGAAGGCTAGAGGAAGAACAAATAATGTGAAAAACACATCACTGATTTTGGGGGACAAACAGTGAAAAAAGGGCAGGGGATGTGAGAAGGAAAGATTTGCAAATGGCTTGAGGCTCTGGAAGGGGACATGGCACCAAGTGAGGAGACACCTTGAAGACTCTTGGGTCTGTCTCAAAGACAGAAATGGAAAAACAAACCAAAAAGGCGAGATCCTAACGTGAATCCTCCCTCCCTTTCCTTGTGGCCTCAGCAAATCTCACTCAGCTGCCACCTGAAAAGGGCCTTGAGATGTTCCACCAGAGACAGCCCTCACATTATCAGGGCCCTTGAAGCCTGCAAGACACAACAGCCAGTGCTGGCATATCAGCATCCCGTGGGACACAGGACTCTTCATCCCATGTGGTCACACCCTCTGTCTATTCCAAAGAGCACACGGGGCCCAGGAACTGATGCTTTGGAGAAAGGGGCTCTGGCTGTGGAGGCCCTGGCCCGGCTGTGGAGCTGCTTGGGGGGCTGTGCTGGCCCAGCCCCAGGGAGGTGCCTGTGCTGAGATCTGCTCACACATGAGCAGGGACCAGAACTGTGTCTCCTTTTCCCATCTACACATGCCCTGACCCAGTAAATGCATTCCTAGTGCCATTTGTCCCTTTCCTGATCTGTCTCTTGCTTTGCTGCCGACTGGTTTGGGGATTTTTCCAACCTGACTTTGCTTTTGGGACTGGGTTTGTCAGGGTTGCCTCATTACAGGAGAACCAATTCCCTCACGTACTTTTGTCTGCTATCACCTGTTATCCCAGGGTGGGCAGGGCCGAAGCTCAGCTCTCTGTGTGCACAAGAACCACAGGAAGCACAGGGCCTGTGATCATTCCTGCTCTGTACAGCCTGGAGCTGAGCAGGCTGCATTTCATCCACTGCCAGGGCACGGCACAGGGATGTTCTCCCCAGAAGATGTGCAGATGTGAACACCAGCCAAGGGCTCAGAGGTTGCATGGATAGCACTTTGCCATCAAGAGTTTATTTTTCCCTGTTGGAACAGGGAAAGAAATTCCTTATACTGAGAGGCAGAAATGAGCATCATTACCAAAGAGAGAGCAGCTTTTATGGGCAGTGAAAAAAGCACTGAAGGAGGAAATGGAGAAAAGCAATTCCTCAGGGCTCTGGTCCTGAAGGGAATCCACCTGCAGGGAAGCCCTTAAAAACAGGCTGAGTTTTCCTCCTTATCCTTGAACTTTAGTCCAGGCTTTCACACTGCCTTCACTGGGCATGGGATGGTTTAGCTGCACCTGTTTAATGGGGTTGTTTCCAGTGGGTCTTACAGGCAGCACCACAGGTGCCAGCACAGACAGTTCCAGGTGAATGCCCCTATCAAGGGTTTTTAAATTTGTGCCAGAGAGGAGTGGAAAATATCAGAATCCAGCTATAGTGGGGAGAGGAGCTTTGGGATGAGACACTACAACTTGGGATGAGGCAGCAATACCAAAGGAGACACAACTGACTTAAATAATGGATTTTAAGTCTTTGGCAGAATTCATCCTTTAGTTCTGTGTATGCCCTGCTCAGTGCAATGGTGTTGCTGCCCACAGGAGAGGTTCAGAGACACTGTGACAGTTTTCCCACTTACCAGTTTTTGAAAAAGCTCTCATGCTTCAGAGCTTGTTCTCCAACAGAACAGCTAAATGTGAAAAATCCTGAGTGTGAGTTACATCCCAACACTTCCAGGAGAGCTTTTATTTCAGTAGACTTCAGGGCAAGGTACAACATCTCTCATACTGTTCCTCTCTGTGTTGGGCTATTCAGGACTTTAAAAAAGCCTTTTGAATTCTCTACACAGAGATGTGTAATGGCTAAATTTATCTACGAGTCAAAATATCTGTACATCATAGGAAAAAAATAATACAGCAACTTGTAAATTACTGACCGAACTGCGTGAGTCTTTTTAAAGCACACAGAAAATACCCCATGAATTTGTGAAATCATCCAAGCCCTGTCCACTGCAACAGGTCACTCAGTGTCTGTTGCACTACATGAATCCAGCTTTCATTAAATGAGAAAAAAACTGAGACTTGAGAGATTCTCCCAGTCTGTAACTCAAACTCAGCAGTTGCTTTGTTACAGATTCACTCAGGGTAACACCCCGGAAAGGGAAGGCAGTGGTGGTGCCCTGGGCTGACACAGACAGGGATTTTCCAGCATGGAAGCGTGAGGTGAACGCAAGCTGCTTTTAAAGCAGCTGGGAAAAATCCTGGAGTAGGACTGTGTAGATGTAGATGTGGCCTTTTTACTATTTAGACTACGTAGTATGCAACATAAAAATGCTATCTGCATGAGAATAGAAATGCTCATATAAAAGATAAATATTTAATGTAACACAATCTAAGTATAATAATTAGATATATAGACTACAGAAGTTTGGCTCAAATATACAAATCATCGTGTACACTATGAATACTTTGATTGTAAGCCCAGCAGACTGTAACAATATGTATCGACATATTGAGAGGATGTTTATCAACAGATTGGGAGAATTTTCCTAACTCAGAACATTAACGGGAGGTCAGGACACACTGTTGGTGACTCCCAGCTGGTGTTTGGGATTCTCCTGCGCAGTCCTGTGGAAAGGACTCCACATATGGAGGAGCCCTCGGGGCAGCTCGGGCTGCCAGGAGGCCGTGACAGGGCTTGAAGGGACTGACCCAGGGGCTCTGGGACTGACCCTGGGCACTCCGGGACTGACCCTAGGCACTCTGGGACTGACCCGGGGGCTCTGAGACTGACCCTGGGCACTCCGGGACTGACCCAAGGGCTCTGGGACTGACCCTGGGCACTCCAGGACTGACTATGGGCACTGCGAGGCTGACCCTGGGTACTCCGGGGCTGACCCTGGGCACTCCGGGGCTGACCCTGGGTACTGCGAGGCTGACCCTGGGCACTCCGGGGCTGACCCTGGGCACTGCGAGGCTGACCCTGGGCACTCCGGGACTGGCCCTGGGCACTCCGGGGCTGACCCTGGGCACTGCGAGGCTGACCCTGGGCACTCCGGGACTGACCCTGGGCACTCCGGGGCTGACCCTGGGCACTGCGAGGCTGACCCTGGGCACTCCGGG
>VZRF01010217.1:36958-48449 GCA_013396875.1 Vireo altiloquus | reverse complement strand
TTCTTCAGCGGCTACGGCCGCCTGCTCGAGGTCGATCTCAAAAACGGGTGAGCGCCGTCCGTCCGTCCGTCAGTCCGTCCGTCCCTCCCGAGGGCCCCGGGCCAGGCCAGGCCCGTCCATGTCGCGGCCGCTGCCGCGTGGCGCCGGCGCAAGATGGCGGCCGGGGGGGAGCGGAGCGGGGGGGCCGCGGCATCGTCCNTGATACGGACAGGGGGGCCGTGACCGGGACCAGGGGCCGCGACAGGGACCGGGGGGACTGTGACAGGGACGGAGGGCTGCGACACGGACCGGGGGCCGCGACAGGGGCAGGGGGACCGCGACAGGGACGGGGGGCCGCGATGGGGACCTGCGGCCGTGATATTGTGCCCCCACCGCCGCCCCCTGACCAGGCCTTTCTCCTCTGCCCAGCTACGGCTTCGTGGAGTTCGAGGACTCCCGCGACGCCGACGATGCCGTGTACGAGCTGAACGGGAAGGACCTGTGCGGGGAGCGGGTTATCGTGGAGCACGCCCGCGGCCCTCGCCGCGACAGGGACGGCTACAGCTACAGCAGCCGCAGTGAGTCCGGGCCCGTCCCTCCCCGCGGGGCTCGGGGCGGCGGCGGGCAGGGCCGGGGTCGGGCAGGGCTCGGCTGGCACCGAGCCCCGGGGCTGTTGCGGGGGTCGCTAGCGGGGGGATCGTTATCGGGGGGGGTACCCGGTGCACCGCTGGGGCTCTGCAGCGTTTTCCCGGGCACCAGCGGCGCCCTCGGGTATCCCGGAGCAGTTCTGGCTGCCAGATCGTGGCCTTCTAGAAAGGGTTTACTCTGCTAATTAACGGCTCCAGTATTCCTGGGAGCGTTTAGATGTGACAGCGATGTTGCATCAGTAATGTTAGTGTATAAATATCGTTGTGTAACTGGGGGACAATCGCTCGGCTGTGAACTTTGATGAGATTGATTCAGTTGGGTCTATGGGAGGGGCGGGGGGAGGTTTTGGAGCAGGAATCTGTTGTGCTAAAGGGGGGGTGTTGTAAATATTTCTATGCTCGGCTCGCTCGTGTAGCTTCTTGAGCTGAGCTGTGTAGAGCTTGAACGGCCTGGTACTGTAATTAAAAGTACTAAGGTTGTTTTTTCGGTTGTGTCTGGAAGCGTGGTGTTGGGGAGGGTGGGTTTCTGTCTTTTTAAAAAAAATCAAATGTATGTTGTTTTAAAATTGTTGCATGTTCAATTCAAACTTTTTAACAAGTCCTTGATGTTTCAATTTAAAAGTGACCAGTGGGGCTGAGGCTGTGTCCACTGAGGCTAAGATGACTGCCTTTCCTGGCCATGGCTTTTCCATACATTGTGTGACCCTTGCCCTATGACCCTTTGGCTGACCTTACCGGAAGCCATGACGACAGCAGCCTTTTGCCATTAGACGCAGGGTGATGGTGAGGATTCCAAGGGTTAGACAAAACTGGTTAAACTGAACTAGGTGACTGTTACCTTGCGTGTTTTGTGGCCAAACCACCACCAAAAACCTCATACTGTGATGTAAGTACTTAGTGTAACTAGTAAACGTTTTTGTAAAATGTAGAAATGCATGTAATCAGTTAAGTTTTATATTTTACAATGTTCTGTAAAATAAAACTTAGCAAGGTGAATCTAATAAGGAGCAGTCACTCTCTAACAGATCTTAGGAGCACAGACTTGTAGGATGTTAGTCTGTTTGATTTGCCATTAATATAGATCATGGCAAAATTGCAAAGTTTATTGGAGGCTTAGCGAAATAAAGTCCTACTCCAGTAAATATGACTGTTAAACTAACTTTTTCAGAACATTGAGCTTCCTTCATGCTAGGAGACGACCTAACTTTGTTTCTTTGTACAATCAAGGTGGGGGTGGTGGCGGATATAGCAGTCGGAGACAATCGGGACGAGATAAATACGGACCGCCCGTTCGTACAGAGTTCAGGCTGATTGTTGAGAACCTTTCCAGTCGCTGTAGTTGGCAGGATTTAAAAGTAAGTATTGATGTTCTGCGTGAAGTCTGTTGTGAATATGAGGAAGCAATAGCTTCCTTTAATAGCAATGTTGATTTTGATGCAGTATAATAATTAAAAAGCGTTTATGTGCATTGAGCGCTGCTTGCAGAGCCCCACGTTCTGTAAGTGCCCTGTGCTTCCCGCAGGATTTCATGAGGCAGGCTGGGGAGGTGACCTATGCAGATGCCCACAAAGAACGTACAAATGAAGGAGTGATCGAGTTCCGGTCATACTCGGACATGAAGCGTGCCCTGGACAAGCTGGATGGCACAGAGATAAACGGCAGGAAGATCAGGCTGGTGGAGGACAAGCCACGCTCCAGCCACAGGCGATCCTACTCTGGCAGCAGGTCCAGGTAATTTCAGTGGAGCAAAAATCGTGACAACTCAGCATGGGGATGGGTATCCTACCTGCAGCAGTTACCTTCAGCTGATGGTTTAGGAATAGGAGGAGGCCTCAGGGCATAGAAGGGAATATTTTACATCGTACAGCAAAGCCAGGTTTGAGCAGTTTTTCACATGTGAAACCTCAGATGGGATTCATTGACTGTACATTGAACCCACCCTGCTGGGACCACCCTTGCTTGCTCTTGAGAAGTTCTGTAGCAGCTGTTCTCTGTTAGATGATGCTACTAGGTAGCTTAATGTATTAGATGCATTCAGGAAGATTCTTCCCTGTGAGGATGGATTTCCCAGAAAAGCTGTGGCTCCCCCAACCCTGGAAGTGTCCAGGGCCAGGATGGATGTGGCTGGAGCAACCTGGGTTAGTGGAAGGTGTCCCTGCCCGTGGCAGGGGGTGGAGCAAGGTGATCTTTATGATCCCTTCCATCATATACCTGATGGTGGAGGGGATGCCAGGAAAAGGGAATGACATTTGAAATGTGTGCAGGTCACGATCCAGGAGACGGTCGAGAAGCAGAAGTCGCAGAAGTCGGAGCAGCCGCAGCAGATCTCGTAGTGTCTCCAAAAGCCGTTCCCGGTAAGTGCCCCGGAGTTAATGCTGCCAGTGCAGGAACTCCCTCACTGTCACGTTTACAGCTGCTGGAAGTGCACTGCAGGCCATGCAGAATAAACTCTCTCTCTTCTCAAGATCTAAATCCAGGTCACGAAGCAAAGACCGCTCCCGTTCCAGATCCAAAAGCAGGAAGTCCAGATCAAAGAGCAAATCCAAACCCAAGTCTGACAGGGGTTCACGCTCACACAGCAGATCCAAGGAGAAATCTGAGAAATCCCGGTCCAGATCCAGGTCCAGGTCTCGATCTCCCAAAGAAAATGGTAAAGGGGATGCTAAGTCTAAGTCCAGGTCCAGGAGCAGGTCTCGCTCCAACTCTCCTCAGCAGCAGCCATCTGCCAAGGCTCGCTCCGAGTCACCGCCCAAGAGAGCCACGTCCAGGTCCCGCTCCAGGTCCCGCTCAAAGTCCCGCTCGCGATCGAGATCCAGCTCGAGAGATTAGAACTCTCCTCTCACCTTGCACACTATTATGGAACATTTTCCTACCTGTCAGGCCATTAGTGTTATGTTAGTACTTCAGAAGTTGGTTTTTTCTCTTGCAGGAGTGAATGGCCTAAGAACTAAGGCATAAGGCATAAAGATTTAATTTGTATCCCAAATTTGACAATGCGAGATGGAATGGTGGTACAAAGCAGGAAAAGTCCCCCTTTTGTAGAAATTGAGCTGGAAGTTTGATTTTATAGCATTTCTGCAGGAGTAACTTAACTACTCTTAAATGCAAAGTGGTTTTTATATTAAAAATGAACTGAATATAAACAGGCTTAAATATGGGCTTTTTGAAAGTATCCTTTTTTTTCCTATTTTTTTCATGGCATTAGAACTATGGGTGTCATTAGCTTCATAGGTTTCAGCTTGCTGCCAAAGGCAGGATTGCCTTGCTGGGCAGGTCACACAGTTTATCTTAATTCTGGAAGCAGGCTGCAAACTGTATAAACCAGTAACAGTACTAGGAAGGTTTTAGACCAGCAATAAACTCAAGTTGCAGGACTTAACGTTGTACCTTAACTTGCCAAAAGAACATTCCCCCCACACACTGAGACTGTATTAAAGGTAACAAAGGTACTCTGGAACCTGTGTCCTACAGTATTGCTGAAATTCTTCGTTCCAGACTTGAAAGAATAAAAGCATTCTGACGTTTCTTGCTTGACTCTCAAGTGTCACTGTTGTCAGACACGGAGGTGTCCCTTGGCTGTGGTCCAAGTCACCAGTATGTTGTATGGTTTGTCAGCCTCTGAGTCCCCATTGGATATGAAACCCAGGTAAAGAAATCTGTCTTCCCTCCCCTTTGACTCACTTATGTTAACGTTTTGCTTCAGACTAGGAGAACTATAATCTCTTGTGTGTAGGTCCGAACTTTATTGGAAATGTAATCTCTTGGAGCTAGAGTTCTAGTTTTAACAAAGGCTTTGCTAAACCACAGTTGCCAATTCACTTTAAATTGTGGAATAGGACTCGTCCCAAAAATACCCCTTTATAGTTAAATTGATTTTTGTAACATGCAGTAGCAAACATTAGAACTGCCTTGTACTCTTTATACAACGTGTAGTTTGACTTGTATAAAATTAAATTGGTGACTCAAACTCTTGTGTTCATTGCAGTGGAATGGGATTCTTGCTGTGCCTTGTGCTGGGGAAATCACAACTACATTGTTTTTATGGAGAAACTTCTTTGGTTTAGGGAAAGACTTGGTAGCTGTTGAAAAGCTCTTGGTGGTGTGCTTGAGACCAGCACAAGCTCTTTGTCCCAGTTTGTGTCTTTTCTGCAGGTGTGGCTGAGTGTGACAGCTGCACCTCTGGCCCCAAGTTACACACCTGCCCACAGGAATTGGCTCAGCACGGGGCACATGTGAAATGTTACTTGATGCCAACCCATCTTTCCAGGAATTTCTTTATGCTAGAAACAATTCTCTTAAAATGCAATTTCTAACCATTTCCTGATGATCTCTAGAAAGTTGCACTTTGCCTGTTGCAGGTGAGTATCCATGCTGGTGGCAGAGGGCATCTTAGGGAGGGTGGTCAGTTGTGAGCTCATGTTCCTGGAACCTGAACTGGAGTGGTGCCATGCCTGCTGTTGCCATAAGATCAGGTTATCAGCCTGGGTGCTGCAGTGTTATCTGCACCCAGCCCTGGTGGTGACTTGTGATAAGGAGCTTTTGGGTTAAATTGGAGCTGTTAAGTGAGGGTGGTGTATTTTAGCATAATGAGTAGAAAAAAAGTGTTGCAGTGTTGGTTACTGCAGGATCTCAGATGGGAGGGGAATACTGGCAGCTTCCCTACAGAATTCAGACTGGGCAAGAACAGTTCAGGTTTACAACCTGAGGTACACTTGAGGACACACTTATTTAAACTTGAGTTAAGCTGCCTTGGTTACACTTCTGATCATGGAGTAGGTCAGACTTCAGGGAGAGCTGCTCCTCTTTGTAAATCAGAACTTCACAGAGAACTCCTGTGGTAAAATACACATCACAGTCCTCAAAAGAAGGATTGAGCTCGGAGCTCAGCAGGTTAAAAGGTACATGTGCCTATTTCCCATATGTGTCTGTGTGATAAGAAGATGTTGATCATTCTTTGTAGATACAATCCCTTCTCTCTAAAACTTACTGCAGTGCCAGCCTGAGGATATCTCAGCCACTCTGAGGCCGTGGGCATGCCAGCCTTGGTCAGCAATGCAGGATGATGGCTCTTAACTGAGCTTTCTGAAACGACATTGCTGTGACAGTGGTTATGTTTTGAGTCCTCTTTATTCATGAATTACATGGAATGGCCAGATTGCATTTAACCAATTTACCTGAAACTCCTTTAAACTTAAAGATTTCTGCCTGTGTCACTGGAGCCACGTTGGTTGTTGGTTGCCTGTCTCCTTTGGCTGCTGCCCTTCACTGTGCAAATGAAGCAGAGACTCCTTGGCATCACTCATCCTTCTGGATGGGTTTCCTTTGGAAAGCCAGGAGGACTTGGGTGGTGCCAGAGCCTGTGCCAGGCAGTGAAGTGCACAGTTTGTGATAATGGTGTAAGGAACCAGCAAAATCCAAATCCTCAGCGTTCCAGCTCTGTCAGCAGCACTTTTTGCGGGAGTAGGACACTCTGAGGCTGGTGTGTGTTGGTGATCGCAAGTGTGATTGTTCCTGAGATCCCTTCTGGGCGTGATGAAAAGGGTTGGGATAAATTTCCATACAAGAGTAAAAGGCTACAGGACCTGCATGTGCTTTGCTTTGCCTGCAGTAGCAGCAATAGTTTGATGGCAAAACCACCTGGCATTCTCAAAACTCAGTTTTTAACCTGACCCTGGAAACAACTTTTTGGGGATGTGCTTCAGAATTGGGCTACCTGATTTTTTTTTTTTTTTTGTCTGGTTTTGGTTGGGGTTTGTTTTGGTTTGTTTTTTTGTTTTTCATTTGGTATAATCAATATAAATTTGTCTTTAAAAAGGCAAAAGAGAAACCTGCCTTCTCATCAAATGTGGGCTGCAGGATTGACAAAATCAAAATCCAAGTGTCCTGTAGCAAATTGTGAAGGAGAAATGAGGTAGAACATTACCATTGAAACTGAAGTTCAAAATCTGGGCCTGTATTTGCAGTCTGGTCCTGGCCTTTTCCTATATTTGAATAAAGCATCCCTCCATGTATTTCAGTTTTTGACATAAATGCAAGTTTCATCCTTTAATCAGAGAATCCCTGACTGGTTTGGGGTGGAGGGACCTTAAAGCCCTCCAGTGCCACCCCCAGCCACGAGCAGGGACATCTGCCACCAGACCAGGTTGCTCCAAGCCTCCTCCAGCCTGGCCTTGGACACTTCCAAGGACCCAGGGGCAGCCACAACCTCTATTTGATTCACTTTTTTTTTGATTTTTCATCGGGAAGAGTTGTGTTCCTGTAAGGAAGGGCACAACTTCTGTGTGTGATGTATGCTAAAATAAGTCTCTCACCTTGCAATATCACTGCTTGCAGCAGAGCTGAGGTACTTGAGTAAGTGAGGCTCCTTTTTCCTACTTTTTCTACCTCTAAATTCCATGGTTTCAGACTGTTTACAATTGGGAGATGACTCTGCCCCAGTTCTGACTGTAACCACCTTTAGATGAGCAATGGCAAGGGGCATTTTAAACAATTCTTGGATTTCTTCTTCACATATGGAATAACTTGAACTCTTTCCAATTCCTACTCAAGTCTAGTTTAGGTTGGCACTATAACATCCACAGAGCAATTTCATACATCAAAGAGCAGAAGCTGTGAAAGCAGGAATTTGGCTGAGGAGCCTGGAAATCCCAACAAATAGCTGAGGTGCTGGGAATGTCCTTTAGAGGTGATGCAAACCCTGGGATGGTTTGAAAGATGCATCATTTGGATGTGGTTGGTGGTAAAGTTCCTGCAACACCCTCAGGAGCTCTTGGCTGTATCCTGGCTTTGTCAGGGCTGTTTAAAGCAAACAGGAACATGTTACTTAAAAAGGTGAGAAGCACAACTAACACAAATATCACTCTGTGTAGCGGCAGCAGTTCAGGAATTTTATCTATGTGTACTTGGAATCATAATGGTTGCCTTTACACTGTGATCAACCCTTTCCCCCCTTTTTTTGTGGTTAGGTGAAAAGGATGAAATAGCAGAATATGGGCTCAACTCTCAGAGCTCCCTCATATGTTATTAGTTTGCTAAATGTGTGTAGGTGTCAGAGGGGAAGTTTCAACTGTTTCATAATCCAGTAAAAATTTACAATAAACAAACTGCTCTGAAGTGGCTCATAAACTTCCACCCTTTTAGCAACATCTGTCATTACCAGGCTGGGTTGGAAGCACATAGATGTGTTGTTGTGGGAGAAGGAATGGCACAGCAGTTGGTGTGGTCCACACCATGGAAAAAGTGCTGACCACAGGAAGTGTCTGCAGCTAATGCATTACTCAGGGTGTAGTTCACACCAAGGACTGGTTTTGGGTGATTCTCTGACTCAAGGGCAACATTTTCCTGTTCCCAGAAAGTGGCTTTTTCAGCCTTGTCTAATTTGGACTCTCCTAAAGTCTTTTTATTCCGTTTTGAAGGAGAAGCTTAAGTCTTGCTCTAGTGTTTTTCCTTTGGGTAAGAACTGAGGACAGTGATTTCAGCCCAAAATACCAAAAACAGTGGAAGGAAAGCTGCAGGTGACACCAGGGTTGGAGGTAACAGCCTGTGCTGGAATGTGGATGGAGTCGGGGTGGGGGGTAGATTTATTACTGGTGTATGCAGCTCCTGGAACAGGATTATCCTGTAAATAGGAGTAAGAAATTAGTGCTGTTAAAAGCCAGCAGGTGGTAACTGGACCACAGCTCATGGGCCTGGTGTGAACACAGTGCACAACTGCACTCAGGTGAGCTGCTGGGAGCAATGTGCCCCCCAGAATGGGGTAAAGTGCAAAATGCTTTCCCCTGCACAGCTCTTGTGCTCCTTGTTCTGCTCAGCATCAGCACGAGAGGAAAGTAACACAGTGCAGTCTCTTGTGATCACAGTGGTGACAGGGATGCTGTACAATTCACCTGGGGGGTGCCAGAGCAGCTCCTGTTCTGCTCAGCTCTGGTGCAACCACAAAGTGCTGACAGTAACAGGAGACACAAGAAAAGTATTTCTGAAAGAGCCTGTCCAATTACCCTGTCTGGCTCTGTTTGCTGACAATTAAAACCAGTTGCTCTGTGACACTGGAAGTGTAATCCTGGCATCATTCATGTGTCACCTGTGTACCTGTGGCAGCCCAGACCAAAATTGGTTTGTAGATCTCCACACACGACATCCCCCTGGAAAGCATGAAATGATACACAGCATTGCAGTGACCTTCCCAGTGGGAATAAAAGCTGCGGATGGCAGCAGCTTCCTGTTGCTTCCTGTTTTATGAGGTCTCTGTCAGGCCTTTGGGATGTGACTGTGGGTAAGGACAGGAGTGACAGGTGCTGCCACGTGTGGATGCTGCCATCCTGCAAATAGGATGCTGCAGGGATGAATCCCAGCCAAACTAGTCCCAGAGCAGCACAGCCCTGCACACGTTGGGTCTCGTGGGACTAATGGCATAGCTGAGTTGAAGAATCCATGTCAGAATAAATGAAATCATAAAAGCATTACAAAGAGCTAAGTTTAAGTAAACAAAAGTTCATAGAAGAACTGAAGCTGGAAGGGATCCATAAGGATCATCAAGTCCAAAACCCTGCTCCTGGCACGGCCACCTAAAATTGAACCCTAGGGTCTGAGTGTTGTCCAGACACTCCCTGAACTTGGTGCTGTGACCACTTCCCTGGGGAGCCTCTTCCAGGCACTGAGCAGCCTCTGGGTGAGGAACCTTTTCTTAATGTCCCACCTGAGCTTCCCCTGAGGCAGCTTTGTTCCATCTCCTCGGGGCCTGTCCCCCGGGAGGAAGGTGCAGACAGCAATGGGGTCACCCCTCAGCCTTCTCTCCTCCCAGCTGAACAGGCCAAGTGGCCTCAGCCGCTCCTCTCAAGTGCTGCCCTCGGGACCTTTCACCATCCTGGTCCCCTCCTCTGGACACCCCCCAGGCCTCAGATGTCCTTTGTGTGCTCGGGGCCCACACTGTCCCCAGGACTCAAGGTGAGGCTGCCCCAGAGCAGAGCAGAGCAGGACAGTCACACCCCTGATGTTCCCTTGGGGCTGCCAGGGCACTGCTGGCTCCTGTTCCACTTGCCCAAAGCCCCTTTCCCAGGACAGCTCTCCAGCCCCCGAGGTGTAAGTTCAGATCCTTTCCAACAGAGGTCACAGAAATGGAAGCTGAGGCACAGAGAGGGAAATGATTTGATATTACATCATTCAGAGGGCTTGCTGGGAAGCCAGGGCTGTTTCTTCTTTTTTGTGTAACATGGCTGTTTCTCAGGAATTCATCATTCTGAATTCATGATTGTTTTTTTACAGCAAGCACAGCCAGGAACAGGGAACTGATGGGAGAAGGGGAATGCTGGGTTGCTTTTCAAGTGACTGAGTTTCACTCTGCTCCCAATTCAAATCTGTTTGACCTTCCCTCTGCAGCATAAAAGGATTGATATGGGAAAATCTTTTTGTACACTGTGCCAGATTTATTTGAAAATGGGGAAGAATGCACTAACAGCAAAGGAAATATATTGTTACTTCCCTCCTGATTTGCAACATCTATTGCTTCACCAGAGTCTGTGACTTAGTATTTTTAATGTATTAAAAAATTTGGAGTACAAAACTCAAGGTGGTAAGGAACTTGCAGATACACTAAAACTGTGAGATTGTTCCTGCAGTCTCCAAGGTGAGCAGGAACACTCTGTGCCCCAGGTTTAGAGCAGCCAGAGATGGCTGTCAGGGTGAGCAGGCAGCCACCTCTCCCCAGCCCACCCAAAACACATTGACGCCTCTCCTCAGAAGCTTTTTGTACATTTGGCCCTTGTGCTTCCAGCCTTGGTTCCTTCCACTGCCAACTTCTGCAGGTAAGTGCGCAAGACTTTGTGTAAGTGTCCGAAGACACTTCTTGTGTGTCCACAGAATACTGAAGGGTGGGCAGGCGAGCAGCCCTGGGTTTGACCAGAGCCCTTTGGAAGCACTACTGCAGTGTGTCCATCCTGCATTTCCACTACAGGACCAGCTGGAGTGATCCTTTCCCTTCCCAGGGATCTTGGGGATGTCGCATTAACATTCTCTGGTCCCTCTTTGGGCCTGTGGTTGGGGTGCTGGAGAGGGGAGTCTGCCCTCGTCTGATGCCAGACAAGGCTGCAGAGCCTCTTGGCTGCTGTGGAGGACACATCCCCATTGGGGTTGTCTGATTCCTCTCAGAGGGGTGTTTGGTTAATCACACAATCTTAGAGTGAGTTGGACTGGGAGAGACCTTAAAGGCTCATATCATTCCACCCCCTACCATGGGTAGGGACACCTTCCACTGTCCCAGGCTGCTCCAAGCCCTGTCCAACCTGGCCTTGGGCACTGCCAGGGATCCAGGGGCAGCCACATCTGCTCTGGGCACCCTGTGCCAGGGGCTCACCACCCTCACGGGGAACAATTCCCTTCTAATATCCCATCCAGCCCTGCCCTCTGGCACTGGGAAGCCATTCCCTGTGTCCTGTCCCTCCAGGCTCTTGTCCCCAGTCCCTCTCCAGCTCTCCTGGAGCCTCTTTAGGCCCTGGAAGGGGCTCTGAGCTCTCCCTGGAGCCTTCTCCAGGTGAGCACCCCCTGGCTCAGAGCAGAGGGGCTCCAGCCCATCCCCAACACCCATGCCTTAGCCAAGCAGCGCCCTGGCTGCCCTGTCCCGTCTAACCCTGGCCCCGCGGCCCGAGGATGCCGGGCCGGTCCGGGGGGCTCCCGGCGTTGCCATGACGACGCTCCCCTCTCCCGCATCCCCCCGAAAAGCTGCGGCAGGGCTGAGCGCGGCCCTGCGGATGCGGCCCCGCGCGTTTCCACGGCGACGGCGCGGCTGAGCCGCCCCCTCCCCGCGCTCCCCGCGCACACTCGGACCGGCCCCGCGCCCCTCCCGCTCCGCGCCCCCCGCACCCCGGGCCGGG
>VZRF01010217.1:15774-36581 GCA_013396875.1 Vireo altiloquus | reverse complement strand
CCGTGCCCCGCACATCACCGTGCCCCGCACACCGCCGTGCCCCGCACATCACCGTGCCCCGCACACCGCCGTGCCCCGCACATCGCCCTGCCCGCACATCGCCCTGCCCGCACATCGCCCTGCCCCGCACATCGCCCTGCCCGCACACCGCCGCGCCGATCGCCCGGGCCGGGCTCGGTCCCGCCGGCGCTGCCCAGCCCTGTCCGCAGGACTGTGCTTCCCTGGCTGCCCCGAGGGAGCTCTCTGGGACGCGCGGAGCTTGGCAGCGCCTTGCACGGGGAACTCTTGGCCGTGTTTCCTCAGGTGTTTCCTCAGGTGTTTCCTCAGGTGTTTCTCCAACAGCGGGTGAGCAGGTGCTGTCCCGGAGCCTGCAGTGACACCGCTGCAGCCCCGGACAGGGCCCTGTAGCGTGGAGGGCTTTGGTCCAGCCTAGCAGTGCACAAACAGCCCAGGCTGTGGACAGGGTGCTCCACATAGTCCAGGACAGGTCCTGGATTGATTTCTTTACTAGTTATAAAAGAAAATAAAACACTGGACAGTTAGAAATATTTTGGGGCCAGATATCCATCCTTTTTAGATGTTTCTCTCTGTTTATAAGTGTGGGAAAATATCTGGACTGTGCAGGTGCAGCAGGGCTGGTGCTCTCAGGGGCAGTGGGAGGTGGGTGTGGTGGTCCCCACTGTGCCCCTCAGAAGTGCCCAGGCTTTAGGCTGCCTGCTGGCCTCAGCATCCAGCTTGGATGGTATCATCTTGACCCTTTGAGGTGGCACATGGGATCGCTGGCAACTGCTCATTCTCCCCACCAGTGGGTCTGAGGGTATCCACGGGCCTAAAAGCTGGTCCTGGTGACAGTGACACTTCTGGGGACAGCAGGTGACACCCAGCCTGAGTGTCTCTGCTTTGTCAGCTGTGTCTGAACCTAAAGCTGAAGGTGGCTTGCTGCTTTATTGCCCTTCTCCCTCTGATCTCCATTTTCACATAATCTATTTGCTCTTTTGAAATGTGCAACAGCCTCTTACTGCACAGAAGGACATTTCATCTGGTTTTGAGGTGTTGATAAATACTGTGGCCTACTCCAAACTTCACCACGCTGCAAAAGAAACCAGGAACAGAACTTTGGGGCCCCTGGTTTGTTCCAGAGGAGGCATTTGCTCCTGGATTTGGAGCAGCAGTCAGATTTGGAAGGGAAGAAGTGTGTGATTGTCTTTCTCCACCAGGCCACCTGCCTGTGCCAAGGGTGTCCCTGAGTGCTCCTGTGTGTATACAAAGCAAATATTTCCTACAGTGCTGTTAGTCTCCTAAACACCTGCCCTGGGCAATGCCAGAAGACAGGGGAAGATCCAAGGGAGCAGTTCTCAGCCCAGCAGGTCTCTGTAGTGCTCTGGTGTGCCACTTGCAGTTTTAGCATGATCCCAGCTGGTGCTCTTTCTTAAAGGCTCAATTTTGCCACTGGAGGTGATTAAAAATCCATTCCTCAGCTGACGGGAGGGATGGAGAAGTTCTCTGTTACGGCTGAGGAAATTCCTGAAAAAAAATATTTACAGAATCTCAGGCTGGGTGAGGCTGGAGGCACCTCTGGAGGTCACCTTGCCCAGCCCTCTGCTCCATCAGGGCCACCCAGAGCCAGCTGCCCAGGATGTGTCCAGGTGGCTTTTGGGTCTCTCCAGGGATGGAGACTCCACCACCTCCCTGGGCACCTGCACCAGTGCTCGGCCACCCTCCCAGTGCACAAGTGTGTCCTGAGCTGGGAGGGCCCCTCCTATGTGTCAGTTTGTGCCCGTGGCCCCTGGGGCTGTCCCTGGCCCTGTCCCCTCGGCAGCCTCCCCCCGGGTATTGATCCACAGGGAGGAGATGCCCTGAGCCTGCTCTGCTCCAGGCTGGGCAGTCCCAGCTCTCGCAGCCTCTGCTCCTGGCAGAGATGCTCCAGTCCCTCCATCACCTTGATGGCCCTGGGCTGGACTCTCTCCAGTCTGTCCCTGTCTCCTGCACTGGGCAGCCCAGCTCTGGGCCCAGCACTCCAGGGCTGGCCTCACTGGTGTGGAGCAGAGGGGAAGGATCTCCTCCCTCCGCCGGTGGTGACACAGCTCCCAGGGCAGCCCAGGACGCTGTTCTGCATCGCTGCAGGAGCACACTGCTGGCTCATGGGCATCCTGGTGTCCAGCAAGACCTTTGCTCCCAGCTGGGTGGCCCTCAGCATGTACCAGTGCAGGTTTTAGGAATATTTAAAATTCTGAGAAGCCACAAAGTGAATACCCATTAATATTGTTTGAATTAGATTACTTTAAGCCAATTTTATGACAAACAGAAGCACCTCTTTTGAGCAGATCATGCTTTATAAAGCACTGTCAGGGCTGTGCAGTTGCTCCATGCCGGGAGCTGCTTTTCTCCATGCTCCTCTGTGGCCTGTTGCATGCAGCATGTCCTTCTTCCCAAGGAGCAGATCATTCCCTGGCTCTGCTGTGGTTTGGCGAGAGGGTGAGTGTGAGGGTGTGTGTGAGGCTGTGGCAGAGCTGGAGGCTTGTGTGTACAGCAGCCCTAGAGATTCTCTGCAAGCCCCAGGGTCACTGGTCTGGAATGTGGCTGTGCCAGCACCCAGCGATCCCTGTTCGATGAGCTAAACCTGTGAGCAGCAGAGCCAGTGATCCTGGTTGCCTTAAAATGTGTATTTTGTGGCCAGTGTGCTTGGCCCGTGTGACTGTGTGTGCACAGGCTGGTGTCCCCAGCCCTCTCAGGTGCTCAGGGAGGTCACACCGTGCTCTGTGCTTCACCCTGCCAGGTGAGGGGCTGTGCAGGGACCCATTCTCTGTGTTGGTGCTTCGGTTCCTGAACCTGAAGGTTTGTCTCTGACAGAAACACTGATCCTGCTGTCAGAACGGGTTGGGATGGGCTGGTGGCGCCTGGCTGCAGACAGACTCCATGTGCACAGCCCTACCCTGACACAGAGCACAGGATTCCAGGAGCAAAGCAGGAGGGAGCAGAACACTCCCAGATAAGAGTTGCTGTGAGAAATTCCACCTTGCAGCCAGCACATGGGGGTGTTCTCTGGAGGGACCACGTCTGTGTGTGTGGGGCCAGGGTTTCTTGGGGTGGCTTTCCTCCTTCCTGGCTTTTCCAGTCAGGGATCTTGGCTGTCCCTCAGCAGAAGGCAGAAGTGAGGAGTGGGTGTGAGGAGTCCTTGTGGAACGGATGAGCAGCTGGCTGAGCAGTGGGACTCACCTGCACCCTCTGTAAGATGTGGAGTTACACCAAATACCAGGAAAAACTGAGGACTCAGGGCCTCATGTTAAGGCCAAAACAGCTGCAGCTCCACTGTTGATCTTGTAAAAGCTGGCTGGTGATGCTGGGGGGTGGGTTGAAAGCTGCTGAGCAGCCTGACTCTGGCTTGTCTGGGTGGGCAGAGCTTTATCAGATGTCACTGGGACATGTAGACCGAAAGCTTTTTAAGACACAAGCTAAACAGAAAAAATAAAATATAAATAAAGCTTTTGTTCAATGTCTAGGGCAATCAGCAGAACAAATTGTGGAATATCCTGAGCACAAGGATCCTGGTCCAACTCCTGGCCTTGCACAGACACACCAACAATCCCACCCTGTGCCTGAGAGCACTGTCCCAATGCTCCTGGAGCTCTGGCAGTCCTGGGGAGCCCTTTGATGCTTGACCACCCTCTGGGGTTAAAACCTTTTCCTAATGTCCAAGGAAAAGTGTTTGTTTGGTTTGCTAATTGTTGTGCTAATTTGAAGATTTGCATCCTGGTAGGTTGGATAAAGACCGGGCTAGATAAAGACCAGGCTGGGTAAAGCCCTGAGCAACCTGGTGTGATCCCAACCTACTGGGAGCAGAAGGTTGAATTACAGACCTCCTGAAGTTCCTGAATTATCCTGTGATAATATGGGCAACTCCAGGGCTTGCAGGAGACCCCCTGAAGGGATCTCTGGGGCAGTGGTACCTGCCTGGGCTCTGACTCCAGGGGCTGAGGCCACCAGAATTGTCTCAGGTGTGGGCATCCATGACATCTTTTTTGCTCCCAGGGAGCAGGGTTATCTGGAGTGCCTTTCTCCTGCCCTGGCAGTGGTGCTAGGGCAGGTTACAGCTGTGGCTGAGCCCCTTTTCCTCAAGTAGCACGCCTGACCTGAGATACTTCACAGCAGGTTGGGCTTCCATGGGGTTTCATACCAGGATTTTAAAAACTGTGAGCTGCAAACAACATCTCCAATCCTGATTCTCAGTCCTCCAGGTGGGGATGGAGCTCTGCAGCCCAGGTATTGTGTCATGCCCACCCCTGTGGGGCCGTGGTCCGGAGGCTTGGGACTGTGGGGGCTATCCCAGGAACCCTGAGTTAAAAGTTTAACAGTGTGAGCAGTGTTGGTGGTGAGTTGTTGTCTGACACCATGGAAGGCCCTGACAAGAGGTGGGAGAGCCCTGGGAGCTGCTGAGTTTCAGCTGTGGCAAGAGTGTGCTTACAAGTTCACACCAACAGTGGTCTTGCTGCTCATGTGTGGCCTTGGAATATTTTTGGGTTCGGAACAGAGTTTGTGCTCCATGTGTGCTCAAAGGAGTTGGGGCAAGGAGTGAGGGAAAGGTTTCCACCAGCACGACAGGAGTTGCTGCAGCCAGAGGTGCTGGGGAAAGCACTCACTGCTGCTGAGGGGCAGACGAGGGGAACAGGAGGGACAGTTTGTGGTAGAATGGTGGCATTGATGAGGTCGTAGAGGACCTGTAAGATCACCGAGTCCAGCAGCAGGGAAGGGCTGTGGGCTGGATGGGCTCCTCTGCCTCGTGGAGGGCTCCTGACCCTCTGAGCTGGGCTGCCCCAGTGCTGGAACATGCCCTTGGCTGCAGTGAGGCCTTTCCCAGGAGGTTGCTAGAGGAGGGATTGTGTGGAGGTTAAGGCCTAAATCTTAGTTGTTTAGCTTTGCTGGTTCAAAGACCAGCACCACAATCTACAACCCAAATTCACTCTGTTCACCCTGAACTCACAAGGCACAGGAGAACCAGTGTCAACAGCACCAGCCTAGCCCTGCAAAGATTTGGAGAGTGAATGACAATCAGAATATCTCAAGCTGGAAGGGAGCCAAAAGGACCATCAAGTCCAACTCTCTGCTCCTGGCACCTAAAATTAAACCATAGTGTTGACTACTGCTGGGCATTTCCTGTGAAAATATTTGCTTTTGTGTTCACATCAGAGACTGTGAGAAACTTGGGTGGAGCACCATGAACCCGAGCACTGGATCTAGTTATTTCTCTTCCTTTCTAGGCATTTCCAGTCCCAAGTTCTGTTTCAATTTTAAGAACAGCCAACAGCTCCCACAAAATGAGGAGTTATCCTTGAAATATTTGACCCAATGATGAATCAAGGATTGATTGGATTTAAAAGCCTAAAAAAGCAGATAGATTCCTACTGGGTGTTAGGAAG
Organism: Vireo altiloquus; assembly: GCA_013396875.1. Classification (NCBI taxonomy): domain Eukaryota; kingdom Metazoa; phylum Chordata; class Aves; order Passeriformes; family Vireonidae; genus Vireo; species Vireo altiloquus. Next base: position 31,167 of record VZRF01010217.1, on the reverse strand, counting down.
CACTGAAACAGGTTGGTTGCTAAATTCATTTTGGCTTTCACTTAGAGTGTGTTGTCCAATTAGTTTCTCTGTTCCTTCAGTTGTCCTGACACTTAACAGTGCTTTTCTGCACCTGGAGAGCCTGGAGGGTCTGTGCTGTTTGCCAGTTGAACATCAGGTGTTTCTGGTCACAAACCTGGCAGAACTGGGAGAAGTAGATCTTCCCCTCATTGTGATCACACCACTCTGTGCATTCTGAATGTGCATTTATCTGAATGTCTCAGGTTTTAAAATTCCAGCTTTTGTCCTTTGTAGCCCAATTCTTAGTTAACCCTGCTTCACCAAAATGAGTATCCTGTTTTCCACATGGATGTCTTCCCTTTCAAATTCAAATTGCATCAGAAGGGGCCAAGACATGATCATGGTCCTCTTGATAGCCCTGCCTCCATCCTAGCAGCAAGTGCTTTGGAGAGGGTGCTGCTGCAATGTGGAGCCCCTGGGCCCGTGGGTGGGGGTCTGGTCACAGCCAGTGAGGCCCAAGTGTGCCCTCAAGGCCCTGACACTTTGCTTACTCCTTGAGATTCATGGCTGGGCAGGTTTAGCATCACCAGTCCCGTGAGGAACTCAGGTGAGGTACAGGGGACATCAAGTTTTCCCCACTCACGCCCTGCAGTAACTCTTGTGAAATTCTCTCTTGCAGCCAGTTAGAAGATCAAGGGTGACACTCCAACGGGAGAACTGGAAGGGGACCTGCAGGGAGCTCTGCCTGCTCCAGGGTAGGATTTGGAGCCCTCAGTGACAGTCTGTCGGAGCATTGTAGGCCCCTGTGGGAGCCAGGAGCAGCTTGTGGTGGACCTGGCGTGCTCGTACCATCTTATGGTGGTGCCAGGTGAGCAAAAACCCTCAGCATTTGCAGGCTCTGAGCTGGGACCTCACAACAGGGGCTTTCATGGGTCATGTTGACGCCAGCTGTGATCTCCATGTGGGTTCAGTGGACCTTTAATACATCTTGCAGGGGTTTCTGCTGGAACAGACCATCCTGTGCAGTCGCTTTCTCACTCCTTTGTTGTGTTTATGCTGGTACCCAACTTGATTTCTTCCCTGCCGCCTCACAGGGCCTCACTGTGTGCCCAGGCAAGGTGATGGACAGCAGGGGGGAGATGGAGGTGGTGAGGAGCACCAAGGGCAGTGCTGCAGGGGAGGTCAGTGTCCACGTGGTCACCACCGAGAGCACTGTGCAGAGCACCCACCTGCCCACCACTGCCTTCATCATACCAGGTACGTGGGGCAGCCCCTCTGACTGCTGCCCCCCCCGCCTTGATAGCCCACACTCCTTGTGTGGCTGTACTCCTCCCAGAGCTTGGGAGGCAAAGCCAAGCTGCTGTTGTTGTCTTAGAGGTTCTCTGTGGCTGTGCCACATCACTTGGACTGTTTGTGGTCGATCGAAACTTCTTGGTTCAGCTTTAAGCTGAAGCCCTGATGTGAGGGGCAGCACATGTGCTGGGTGCCTGCTCTGCAGGGCTCTGGGCTCCTGGGCTGCTGCATTATCATGGAAAGCACAGAATAGCTCAAGCTGGAAGGGATCCCTAAGGTTTATCAAGTCCAAAACCCTGCTCCTGGCACGGCCACCTAAAATTGAACCCTAGGGACTGAGTGTTGTCCAGACACTCCCTGAACTTGGTGCTGTGACCACTTCCCTGGGGAGCTTCTACCAGGCACTGAGCAGCCTCTGGGTGAGGAACCTTTTCCTAATGTCCCACCTGAGCTTCCCCTGAGGCAGCTTTGTTCCATCTCCTCGGGGCCTGTCCCCCCAAGAAGGGGGAGATCATCACCTGCCCCCAGGAGGAAGGTGCAGACAGCAATGGGGTCACCCCTCAGCCTTCTCTCCTCCCAGCTGAACAGGCCAAGCAGCCTCAGCCGCTCCTCCCAAGTGCTGCCCTCGGGACCTTTCACCATCCTGGTCCCCTTCTCTGGACACCCTCCAGGCCTCAGATGTCCTTTGTGTGCTCGGGGCCCACACTGTCCCCAGGACTCCAGGTGAGGCTACCCCAGAGCAGAGCAGAGCAGGACAGTCACACCCCTCATGTCCCCTTGGGGCTGCCAGGGCACTGCTGGCTCCTGTTCCACTTGCCCAAAGCCCNAGAGCAGAGCAGGACAGTCACACCCCTGATGTCCCCTTGGAGCTGCCAGGGCACTGCTGGCTCCTGTTCCACTTGCCCTCAGCCCAAACCCCGCAAGCCCCTTCCCCAGGACAGCTCTCCAGTCTTGTCCCCCAGGTCATACAATTAATCAGGATTATCCCATCCCAGGTGCAGAATCCAGGTCTTATTCTTGTTTCATGCACATGGTGATTGGATTGCCCAGTTCTCCGGTCTATCCAGATCTCTGTGTAAGACCTCTCTACCCTCAGGGGAGTCCTCAGCTCCCCCTAATTTAGTGTCATTGATAAACATACTTAATGGACATTCAATTCCTGCATCCAGATCATAGATAAAAAACTTAGGAGTGCTGTCTCTAAACCCTGGGGAACCCCACTGGTGATGGCCACCAGCCTGATGATCACCCAGTTCCTGTAAGTCTTTGAGCCCAGCTGTAGGAGACCAATCATCCAGTTGTTCACCCAATGGATGATGGACTGGATAAGCTCTGTGCTGAACACTTTGTCCAGAAGGATACTGTGAGAGGCAGTATCAAAGCTTTGCTAAAATCCTAAAAACCCACATTTATTGGCTTTGCTTGGTCAGCTCAGTGGGGTGACGTTCAGTTGGTTAAGCAGGACTTTGCCTTGTGAACCTGTGTTGGCTGTGAGCAACGACTGCGTTGTCTCTCCAGTGTTTTTCAGTAACTCCCAGAAAAACCTTCTCCAGAACTTTACCATGCACTCTAGTGAGACTGACAGGCCTGTAATGATCAGGGTCATCCTTCTTACCCTTCTTGAAAATTGGGACAATTTTGAGTGCAGCTGACCACTGTCTTTTAGGAGATGTTTGAGCAAAGCGTGGTTGTGTGTTAGGTGAGATCAGAGGTGTTCCCTAGAAGCAGACCTCCCAAATTTTCCTGTTCTCACTGCAGAGAGGCCCTAGGTTGCACACTGTATTCCTTTGAAACATAACTAAACTGGAAGTTGCAGTCCAGGAGCCTGCCAGCAAACTCCTGTCACATCAGGACATCCTGGGCACGGAAACGGTCTGAGATCAGGCCGAAGTAGAAACCCTTGAATGTGGATAGTGTTGGTGCCACCCCCAGCACAAGCCATTATTGGCTGCAGATTTCTTGGGTCACTGTGCTTGCTTGTGCCTCACCTGGGAGACCATGTCCTCTGGGATTCTGGGCTGCCCTCGAGCCTTTGCATCAGTGAAGTGTTCCGTGTATGCCTCTGGTTGTTTGTCTCCTTTCTTCCCTTCTCAAGCAAACGCCGCTGCCATCAACCTTCCCACGAGCACCTTAGAAATCCAGCGATTCCCCCGGGAGCCCCAGAGAAGCACAGGGGCCGAGAGGCCAGAGAGGGGAGCTGGGAACGAGCCCATCACAGCTGCTGTCATTCCCCAGATCAGTGGGGTGCAGACCTGCAGCACAGTCCGTGTGCTGGAGTGGAAAGATGGGGTGGCAACTTTGCCTGGGAGCAACCTGCGGGTAAGTGTAGCCCTGGGCCACTGGGTCTGCCCCCTCTGCCACTCCCCACGTCTACTTGCCCTTGTAAATCCCCCAGCCTGTGCCAGGCAGGGAGCACTAGGATGTGTTGTGGCCCCTGGCAGTACCTGCACCCCAGCTAGAGGATCCCTCAGCTGCCCCAGCTCTTCTCCTGCCCCATCCCTATGGCCCTGCCATCCTGTCAACTTAGCACAGATCTCACACGAGGTGCCTGGGGGGCTGCAGCAGCTCTGCCCTGCACAGGGAGGCATAGGGGTGCTGTGCTGGGCAGGACATCTTCCTTCCAAACTGTGCTGTGGACTTAGCTCTGCCCATGCTCCTGTCCTCACCCTGGGAGCAGTGGCCTTGTACTTGGCAGGCCGCAGGTGCCTCAGGGGTACCCTCAGTGTATGACAGCTTGCAGAAAATGCACCCATTTCCCAGCTGCTGCTCAGCCTCAGGGCACCACATCCTCCAGCCACCCACCTGCCAGCTCCAGGTGGTGCTGGTGTCACCTGAGTGCCCGCGGTGTGCCCAGCACAGCCTGCGGGCAGGGCACCTTCACAGGGCCTGGGGGGCTGTTCCCACCTCTGTCCTCAGAAGAGCCGTGCTCTTGTCAGGCACACTGATGACCAAACCATGTCCCTCATTTTCAGACCAACCACCCAGTTACATTTCTGTCCTCCTTAGCTCCTTTTCCTTGCCTTTTTGTTCAATGACGCAGTTCCGGATAAATGAGTACGGGACGCTGAAGGTGGTGAGTGCTGATAAGATGCCTCCTGTGGAAGCTGTAAAGGAGGGTCACACAGAGAAAGATGGGGACTCAGAGGTGGCACCCCCCAGCAGAGACAATCCTACTGTGGCTCAGGGTAAGGGCACCGTGGTGGCACTTGTGGGGTGGGTACCATCATCCGGCAGATGCTGCCTGGTGTCTCCGTGGGCGAGGCAAATTGTGCGTCTGCTGCAGCAGACCTCAAGCGTCTGCTGTCCTCCCTTGTGCCTCACTGCTGCTCCTCTCTGTCCCCCAGACGTGCCAGAGCAGCCCACGCTGCCAGCAGCAGAGGGCCTGTGCCACTGCGATACCTGCGGCCGCAGACACGTGTGGGACGGGGCCCGGGAAGGACGGGGCTTCTGCAGTGAGCACTGCCACCAGCAGTTCAAAGAGAGGTAAAGGAAGGGGGTCTGTGCCCTGCAGAGCCAGATCCATCCCTCTGCCCTCCCTCCCCTGCTCCACGTGCTCCAGCAAGGGACATGAGTGCATCTGCCTCTGGCAGGTGCTGGGGTCCCGCTTGTTCCTGGAGGCAGGGTGGGGGAAGGAAGTCTTCCCAAGGGAACAGCAGGAGGTACTTGAGCCAGATCTTTTCCTGCCTTATTTGTGGCCTCACAAACACATACCTGCTGTAGCAGGAGGTTCCTGCAGTGGGGGCTTCCAGGCTGAGCAGCAGTGGAAGGCCATGGGTCACAGGGGCATTTCCAGCCCTATTCCTGACCAGCGTGTGACTCCTAGGATTTGTTTTCCAGCATCTCTGGTGCAGCTTAGAGCCCTGCCACAAAACTAGATCCCTTTTGATCCATCCCTGGATTCATGTTTCTGACACCCAAGTATGTGAGGGCGACTCTGGCCTGTCCCTGGCTCTAACTCTCGGCAACTTGTGTGCATACATCTATCTGGAGGGGTGGGGGCAAGTGAGAGTGAAAAATGGGGGGACGGTGATTGTCCAGCAGCCCCTCCCTTACTGGCACCCCAGGCAGTGTCACCAAGCTGCACTGGCTGCAGTGCTTGGCCCTTCCTTCCTCTGTGCAGGTCTGTCATCGTGGAAAACTCTGCCAGCAGCACCAATGCCACTGAAATCCTCAAGCCTGTGAAGAAACGAAAGAGGAAGGACTATCAGAGCCCCTCAGAGGAAGAATATGAATCTGAGCAAATGGTAGGACGAAGGCAGGGAGGGAGTGTGTGCAGCCAGTGTCTGGGGGTGGGAGGCCAGCCCTGTGTGCACTGATCTCATCATGCTGCTCTCTCATCGTCCTGCTGACAGGGCTCTGTCAGCTGCAGGTCAAAAGGGAAATGGGTTGGCCAAAATCCCCAAAAGACTCAAATGTGTGGAGATGAGGCCTCCTAGCACTGGGCTGGTTGTTTGGCATGTGGAGCACGGTGGTCTGGGCCATGCCAGAGTGTCCAGGCTGGGCTGTAGGTGCTGAGCACTCTCAGCAGCTCTCTTGAGTCTGGGCCACAGAAGTAAGGGTTGAAGGAAGGGAGTGTGTGTCTGTGTGCTGGGTGTCCTGGGGAAGAGAGAGACTTTGACAAGGCAAGGAAGCTCTGCTTGCCAGCCCTGACTGTAGCAAGTCCAGTCCAGGTGTGATTGCTGCCAGTCAGCACCGAGTCCCTGCAAGCTCCCATCATCAGATTCTCTGGCAGCCCATTTCTGGGCCAGGCATTGATCCAACCATGGACCTCGTGGAGGTGCAGAACAGCCCTGGGCACCAGTGTGAGGGTACAACACACAGCCAAAAACCTCTGTGTGGACCTGGGTTCTGTTTTGTCTGCTCTCATGTCTAGGAGGAAAAGCAGGAAGAGAGGAAAAGCTCTGTGGAAGACTCTGCCATGAGCAATCTGGAAGCTGAGGCGTGGAACGGGAGCCAGCACGGTACGGAGGCGAGGTGGGCGGTGGGGTGAGCGCTCCTCTTGGGGCTGGGGGGGTCCCACTGCAGGGTTGGACTCTTTGGGTGCTCCTGCAGGGTCAAACACCTACTGCAATGCCCTGGCATGTGGTCCTGAAGGCTTGTGAGCTCCTCTGCTTGCTTGATCCTGCTCTCTCTGTCTCTTTCCGTTTCTCTCCTTTCCTCTCTTTCTCTCCGTGGGAAGGGGGCACCCCTACGGACACGGCACAGGCCCGTGCTGGACAGAGCTTCCTGTCCCTCCCCTCAGGAGCTCAGTTTGTTCCTGAGCTCGTGGACACCATGTTTGCTCCAGGGACACTGTCCTGAGCAAGAACAGGACTGCACCACGTGTGGCTTTGCCCTCCCTTGGGATGGGCTCGTGAGGAACTTCCCTCGTGGCATCAGGAGGTCATGAGTTTGGGAGCTGCTCCTGTAGGTGTGGTGCCACTGAAGCTGTGTGATTTGAGGTTGTCTTGTCCCGTGGGGATCCATTCCTGGATTGTATCAGAGATCTCAAAAGCAGAGCTGTTGACATGGAGGGAAAGGAGACAAGCTGAGGGATGCAGTGTTTGCTTGGTTGTTTTTTTCGCTGCAGTGTGAAGGAAAACTTTGGGAAACACTGAAAATAAACATTTATGGGAAACCTTTTGTCTTTGAGTACTGGAAGTCATACTCAAAATAATTTTAAAATTAAAGTGTTCCAGCTTCCTACTCCTTTCCATAGCCAAGTGCAGGGACAGTGGCAGGGGCCAGGTGTCATTAACCCCTGATGTTATACTGAGTTAACCACAGTTAAAAAGGAATCTCAAATCTCATACCTGCTTCTCACCCCGAGCCCTGAGCATGTAACCTTCCCTGCTGCGTACAAGGAAGCAGTGATGAGCTTTGTTATTTAAGCATTTTATTTTCTCTTATTTTAGAAGTACCTCAGCAAACAAAAGACACACCTGGCTGCCTCAGTGCAGCAGTCAGGGTATGCTCTGACTCTTGGTGTATTTGTCATTCCCCAGAAGTGCAGAGCTTGTACTCACCGATTCCTCAGCCGTGCCTGACACTTTTTCTATGTCTTTATGAATAGTAAAGGTGTTTTTCACTCTGAAGTGTCAGCAAAGCAAGGTTAGTCACCTTTCTCACTGAAGTTCAGCTTTAATTTCTTCCCTAAGTTTCCATTTTTTTCCATCTCCTCTTCCCCTAAGCCCAAGGGAGGAAGGAATTGGTCTGTTTTTCCCCTGCATTTGTGGCCTGCCCTGCCTGAGGCTGTCTGCCATGGCTGACCTGTAGCTGTGAATTCCTCAGCACTGGAATAGGCACAGCACTTCTGGAGTCCCTTCAGCTGCTGCAAATTAGGGAGACAAAGAAGCTGGAGAGCAAGAGACTTGGGTTGTGTCTCATCTGCCTTCTCAAAGGTGTGAACGGTCACCTCCCTGCCTGTGAAGAGACCATGCTGTCTTCTTTGTCACATGGGCAAATACATCTCTAGGGCATCAGACTGGCCGTGCTGTGCCATGGTGGGCTCAGGTGGCTGTCTCAGAGCTGAGGATGGCAGAGCTGGGATGTGAACCTGCTGCTGGTTTGACTGTCTAGGAGCCCCTAGCAGCTAGGAATGATTCCCAGAGCTCTGCATGGATCCTGCTGGCTGCACATCCTGTGTGCACATAGATATTCTGGCTGGAGGAGGGTCTGGTTGCAGAGGTGTCCTGATGCTTTGCCTAGGATGGCTTGTCCCTCATGCTCCTTGGAATCCCAGCCTGGTTGGAAGGGACCTTAGAGCCCATCTGGTTCCACAGGCAGGGACAGGGACACCACGGGCAGGGACACCTTCCACTAGCCCAGGTGCCTCACCACGACATGATTCAGGACATTTGGGTCATGGGGGCTCCTGGCTCTGCCCCTCCTTGTGCAGCTGGCCACGTTTGCTGGAGAAGGGGCTCTGGTAGGATGGTGCTGAGCTTTGCAGGGATGCAGGAGCTGTGTGAGAGCGGGACAGCCCCGAGGCAGCGGGGCAGGGCTGGAGCAGCCCCTCAGCAGCGTTTGTGTGCGTTTGTGCTGCGCTCAGGTGCCAGTGAGGAGAAGAAAGAAGGCTGGTCTTGGGCGTCCTACTTGGAGGAGCAGAAAGCTGTCGCTGCCCCTTTAGATCTCTTCCAGGATGTGAGTTGGGATTTTCCTGTCTTTTTCCCTCTTTCATCTTCTCTTTTCTTTCCCTTTTTTTTCCCACCCCTCCTCCTACTCCTCTCTTCCTTGCATCCCTGTTTTGCGGGACTCTGTGCAATAGCCAAGCTCCCATTGTCACCTGGAGGTGACTGCACAGCCTCCAGTTTGGATTTTCCTGGAGTCCCACTCCCCAGCAGGGTGCTGGCCCCCATCCCAAACACCCCACCTTTGCCTAGGACACCGCTGTGACTCTGGCATGGTGCTGGAGCCTTTCCAGCCCTTCTTGGAAGCCAGGTGGGCTCTCCTGAGGCTGTGCTGCAAACAAGTCAGGCCCGTGCCCCACTGCCCTAGCTGCAGCTTTTACCCCAGGGACACCTTGCCCTGCCAATAGCAAGAGATGTAAATCCATAAGGAGGTGGAACACTGGTTTTTTCTATGTGAAAAAAAATTAAAATGTGGATGACAACGTAACCTGTGGCCCACAGTCTCTTGGTCCCAGCAGCTCCCATTGCCTGGTGGTTGCTCCCCTGGCAGGTTCTAGACCCAACTCCCTGTGTTGGTTTTACATTGTAGTTTAATTTTTGTTTCCAGTACCAAGTAGCTTCCCAGCACAAGAATGGCTTTAAAGTGGGGATGAAGCTGGAGGGGATCGACCCACAGCACCCATCTATGTACTTCATCCTGACAGTGGCTGAGGTAAGGAGCCTCCAGTGCCCATGGTCCTTGCTTCCTCCTGGCTCCTTCTCAGCTGGAGGCTCTGGGGCAGGGGAGGTGCTGCCAGCTGGCCCCTGGAGGAGACAGGGCCTGATGCTGCAGGAGATGAGCTGCTGCTCCAGCACCTCAGGCAAACAAGCAGGGAGTTCCCTGCCAGCTCAGAGGGACAACACACAGCACTGTGGAGCTATGTTGGTCTCTCCATCACCCTGACACAGCACGGAGGGAGGGATTGCGGTGATGGCAGCAGCTGATGTCCTTAAGACAGGTCTGAGCCCTTGAGATGGAGGGTATGGAGGCATCCCACTGCTCTTCCTTGTGTCCATGCAGATCCACTTTCCACTTAGCCACGTGGCAACCAAACCAGCCTTGCCTCACACAGCTTCCCAGGCAGCCAGTGTGGCATTTAACCAAATCCCTGCACCAGCAGCTTCCTGGGGTGCAGAACAGGGAATCTTTGCACTTGCTGGATGCAGCAAGATGCCCCACCGTGGCATTTAATGCACCAGCCTGAACATCCCTTCTTTGGGCTGGCTCATGGTGGCTTTGCACTGGCCTCGTTCCACGCTGGACACCCTTTGGGACTGGTTTGTGCCTCCCAGTTTGGGCACCGGCCTGTGATTGACCCTTGGCTTCCCACAGTGACCCATGCTGAGCTGGTGTGTGGAGGGGAGGGGTGTGGTGCTCAGCCAGGGACAGCAGCAGGTCTCCATGGCCCTTTCCGTCTCCTCCCTCCCTGCTGGCAGGTGTGTGGTTACCGGATGCGTCTCCACTTCGATGGCTACTCCGAGTGCCATGACTTCTGGCTCAACGCTGACTCCCCTGACATCCACCCTGCTGGCTGGTTTGAGGAGACAGGGCACAAGCTCCAACCCCCCAAAGGTAAGGAGTTACCTCATCTGAGGTGGTGGGTCCTGCTGAAGGAGGGAGATGAAGAGTGGGCCAAATGTAGAGCTTGAGGTGGGGACAGTGTGGCTCCGTGGGGCCAGGGAGGGGTGCTGCTGTACTGGGGGAGTTCCACAGGACAACATTTCAGGTACCCATCTCTGCTTGCTCACATTTTGGGCAAAGCCCTGTTGCTCTGGACATCCCAGTGCTACCAGCTGTGCCCCAGGGCAGGCAGGACCGGAGGAGGAGCTGTGCTCTGGATTTCCACTCCACTGCCCATGTTTCCTGACACCCCTTCAAAACCACCCATTGGACCTCAGCCATGGGCTTTGGGCATCCCTGGGCTGCTGTAGATCCTGTCTGCCCACAGCAGGACAGGCTGGCAGGGTGACAGCAGGTTTTGGGCATCCCTGGGCTGCTGTAGATCCTGTCTGCCCACAGCAGGACAGGCTGGCAGGGTGACAGCAGGTTTTGGGCATCCCTGGGCTGCTGTAGATCCTGTCTGCCCACAGCAGGACAGGCTGGCAGGGTGACAGCGGGTCAGGGATGGCCAGGCTCACCCTCACATCCTCCTGGCTGTGAACTCACTGCTCTCATTTCTCTTCCTGAGGGGTTGTAGGTTACAAGGAAGAAGAATTCAGCTGGACAAACTACCTGAAGTTAACAAAGGCTCAGGCAGCTCCTAAGCACCTCTTCATGGTCCGAAACACTGTGAGTAGCAGCATCTCCTTCCTGCCAGAGCCTGCATGTTCAGGTGTGACTTTTCCCCTCCAGCTGAGCAAAATGCTTCCACAAGCACTGGGCTTTGCTTTGTTCACCCCACACCTCTCAAGCCTGAGCCAGGAGCATGTGGCACACTTTAGTGCTCAGGATGTGTAGTTTGGACACTCATTTGATATGCCCAGAATTGGTGCTGGTCTGATTCTGTTTCATCCAGATTGATCTCATGGGCAATTAAATCTGTTACAGAAGTACTGGTGAGGAGAAGTAACCACTACTCTCAACAATTACTTGGCTAAAAATACATCACTTAATGTTTCATAAGTATAATTCCTTTGTCTCTGTTTTGTGTCTTCATTGTTTCTATCTGCCTATTTTTTTCACATGGAAGCTTGGGTAAGGAAAGTGGGGATGTAGAAGAATGAAAAATGCTGATGATTCCTTTGTCAGCTGCAGAGGAAACTCAACCTACTGGCAAATCAGCTTCTCCAGGTTATTTATTGTGTCTAAACCCTGCTGTTCATTGCTGCAACAAGCCCACAAGTGTGTGTGATGCAGTGTTTTGCACAGATTCTGGATCCAAGAAATAAATGCAAGGAAGGAAGAAGGGCCCCACCCCAGCTCCTTCTGCCATGCCTGAGGCATTGGTCACTGCTGACAAGAGAGGACTGTGACCACAAACAAGTGTTTTGGGACAAAATTAGAACTAGTGTCAATTGGAGGTTTCTTTTCTCTTGGAATTATCTACTTATAGAAGATCCTGAGGGTCTGAAGATCACTTTTCCTCTTTCTTTGTGTGACCAAGCTGAGTTACTTATCCCCTTGCTCTTTCCTTGCATGCACAGCAGTGCACTGCCCTTCTGAGAGCCTGGCTGGTCCTAGGCCTGCCTGGAGGCCAGAGAGGGTCTGGTTTGGGGAGGGTTTGGGCAGGTGCCTCCTTGCAGCAGGCAAGAGAAGTGGTGAGGAAGGAGCTGGGGCTGCAGCTCTGAAAAAGCCCTGCCCCTCTTTCCTGCCAGTACGAGGCTTCCCCAGGCTTCAAGGTGGGCATGAAGCTCGAAGCTGTGGACCGCATGAACCCTTCCCTGATCTGTGTTGCCACAGTGACTGACGTGGTGGACAATCGCTTTCTGGTGCACTTTGACAACTGGGATGACACTTACGACTACTGGTAAGTGCAGAGAGGCTCCTGGGGGGCCAGCAGTGGGGAGACACCCACAGAGGGCCCTCTGGAAGAGCTTGGGTATGTTTTCTAGGTGTGACCCCAGCAGTCCATACATCCACCCAGTCGGATGGTGTCATGAGCACGGCAAACCCCTCACACCTCCTCAAGGTGAGTCAGTGGTCAGTCAGCTGCAGCCTTGGAGTGCATCCCCTTGGGAACAGGCTTCCCAAGGTCCTGGGGGCACAAACCTCCTGCCAAGGCTCCTGTACACATGTTCAGGTGCAGCGTGGTGCTTGTGTTGGGCCAAGTCTCCAATGGGAGATGCGAGGAGGACCCCAGCTGTCTGTGTACACCTTTCTGCTTCCTTGTACTGTGGGTTTCATGGTCCCTGAGAAAATAGCAGCACTTCTTGGTGTCTCTCTGGTTCCCATGTGCCTGGCACAGACTTGGTTTGCCCTTGAAGGCAGTGGGGTATTCTGGGGTACTTTCTGACTTCCTGCAGACATGTCTCACCTTCTCCATCTTCCCCCTTCCAGATTATCCTGATCCCGACAACTTCACCTGGGAAAAGTACTTGAAAGAAACTGGAGCATCTGCTGTCCCAGCTTGGGCTTTTAAAGTGGTGAGTGTCACATCATCTGCTCTACCCCACCTGGGCAGGAATTTGGGTTTTCTTCATTGTCAGGTCTTTGCTTTTGTGACAAGTCCAGTGATGTTCTGTATTCTCCTGCCACAGGCCTGGGCTATGGATCTACACTCAGGGTTCAGAAGTCAGGGTTATCCTGGGCAAATAGTTCAAAACTGGGAAAAATGAGGAGTATGACCATTCCCTCAGCTAGACAGGAGCTGGGATGGGAAATAACTTAGGTTTGCTTGATTAGTTTTTGTCTCCAACTGCACCACCAGCAGCCATGTCCAGCCAAGGGTGGTTGCAGTGTAGATCCCCAAAATGTGTCTCTTAGAGACCTTCTTCCCTGGGGCACATCTTGTTAAAGTCAACTCAAAAGCAGGGAGCCTGTTTGAGCTCTCTCCTGTTGTCACTGTGAGCTGGGATGGCTGTTCCCTGGCCATGCCAGGCCTGGGAGCTGGGCTCGAGGCAGACACAGTGCTGGGAAAGCTGCTGAGGGGTTGGGAGCCTGAAGCAGGGCCCTGCTCCCCCTGACTGGGCTCTTGCAGCGCCCGCCCCACGGCTTCCTGGTCAACATGAAGCTGGAGGCAGTGGACAGGAGGACTCCTTCCTTCATTCGAGTGGCCAGTGTGGAGGATGTGGAAGATCACAGGATAAAGGTGGGTGCTGGAGCATCAGTGCTGAACCTGTGTCCAGGCACTGTGCTGGCTTGCTCCTGCCCTTCCCAGCTGGCTGGGAGTGCTCTGTGGCAGCACAGTGTGCAGAGGTGGGCAGGTGCCACTGCCTGGCTCCAGGAGTGGAGAGCCTTGTGCTGCACTTCAGCTCTACCCTGCTGCCTGCTCTCAACTCAGAGGGCTCCAGAGCTCCTCAGAGAGGTGCCCTGGGATTTGAAAGGTGACCTCTCTACTTGCTTCCCCAGATCCATTTTGATGGCTGGAGCCACGTGTATGACTTCTGGATTGATGCGGATCATCCAGACATCCATCCCATGGGCTGGTGCTCAAAAACTGGACACCCATTGCAGCCTCCTCTGAGTAAGTGCTGCACATGAGTCAGTTCCTCCTCACAGGGCACGAGCACGCCAGACCCCACTGTCACTGCCACCTGCCCAGGCAGAGATGGGAAGGCAGGTTCTGGCTGAGGATGGGCAAGGAGGAGAAGCCATTCCACGGATCTGTCAGTTGGAAAGTCCTCCCTGTTTGGTGCAGGCAGGGAGCCCAGAGCCCTGGCTCTGCCTGGGCTTGCAGCTGTGACAGCCTTTCTCCTGTTCCTCTCCTCTGTCTGTAGGGCCAAAGGAACCAGCCTCCTCTGCCCATGGGGGCTGCCCAAGCCTGGGCTGCAAGAGCATCCCTCACTCCAAGAGCTCCAAGTACAGCTTTCACCACAGGTGAGCTCCCCAGCACGGCCCAGAGGGGCACAGCTTCTTCCCTGCTGGGCTGGGCCAGCTCTTCCTCTGCTCCTCCTCACCTGCCACCAGCATCCAGCCCTTCCCTGCATTCACCCCACACCTGGCTCTGCCCCTGGGGTGGCACCAGGGGTAACCATGTGAGCTGGAGTAACCCCTGTGAGCCCCTCCTGTGCCTGTCCTGCATCCCCAGAGTCCCTGAGGGTGCCCTGTGTGTCCACCTACCCATGGGCACCTGTGGGCTACAGAGGACAGTGTGGATGCTGTTCACCAGCTGTGAGGACACTGTTCTGACCACCCCTCATGGATGCCTTTCCCTGTCAGGCTTTGAGCTGGGAAGTCCCATGAAGGAGCAGTGCATGGTGCAGCACTTGAGGGACCTTTTCCAGGGGAAACCAGGCTGGGTCTAATGCCAGCCCCAGCACCAGGCTGCTGTCAGGAGGATGAGGACGGGGGTGGGCAGGTCCCCATGCATGAGGATGGGGACAGCAGGTTTGCCTCCCAGGGGTTTCTCTGCTGGCCACGCTCCTGGCACACGCTTCCTGCTCGCTCTGAGGCTGGTCTGGATGCCTGTGGGGGCAAGGGGGGCAAGATGGAGACTCTGTGAGCCCCAATGAGCTGCTCAATCAGCACGCTGGTGCCTTGCCCAGGGTTGCAGGGACGGCGAATAGCCAAGGTTTGTACCTGGAGGGACTGGCTGTGCCCTGCCCCCGCCCCCAGCGGCCTGGTCCCAGGAATTTGGTCATCACATCTTTCCTCTGCCCTCCATGGCCAGGGCTGTGGCTGCCCGTGCTCAGGGGCAGAAGGGTGGCCCCACTGGCTTGTCCCCTTGGCTGCTCCAAGCTTGGCCCAACGCTTGTGTCCCCTCTGTTCTCTAGGAAGTGCCCCACGCCGGGCTGCGATGGGTCAGGCCACGTGACGGGGAGGTTCACAGCCCATTACTGCCTCTCAGGGTGCCCGCTGGCAGAGAAGAACCAGGGCAGGCTGAAGGCCGACTTGTCCGACACCGAGGCCTCGACTCGCAAGAGGAGCCCGATGGGTTTCCCTCAGCGAAAGAAATCGCGGCACCACGGGAGGTAGGGGCACGGCCGGCGAGCCCCGCGCAGGGAGGGCCCTGCGCCGCCACTGCCCGCCCTGGCAGAGTGACCAGGCCGCAGAGGCTCCTTGGCCTCGCTCCTGCCTCTCTCGCCTTTTCTTCCCACGGTTTCTGGCTTTGGCTGCCAACCCTTTGGGTCAGGGTCCGAGAGGTCCCTGCTCCTGCTGCCGAGGCATTGCTCTGGGCACTGGGGAGGAGGGCCCTTGGGCCAGCCCCAGCCCAGCTGGACATCAGTCTTCCTGTCTCTTTAGAGGGAGACCTCCAAAGTACCGGAAGATCCAGCAGGAAGACTTCCAGAGTAAGTGCCATCCTCTGCCACGGTGTCATTGCAGGGCAAGGCTGCAGGAGCTGGGTGGGTGGGT